>CAJVGC010000589.1:43396467-43496275 GCA_910822075.1 Senecio squalidus | reverse complement strand
CAGTGGCGGCCCTGGGGGTGTGCTGGCCGTGCGGTCGCACGGGGCCTCCGATTTTTAGGGGCCTCTGATTTAAAAATAAAAATTGTTTTTTTTTTTGTTTTTTTTCTTTTTTGGTACAAGTTTACAAATTATCTTTGTCCCACATTTGAGTCACAAGAGAAAGAAGAGTTTAGTTTTTACTTTTGTCCCACATCAGTGGAAGAAGAAAATGATTAATTGAGTAGATAGCTATAAATTAACCTACCTATGCCTTTGAAAAAATCACACACATACTTTCAATTTCAGATACGTATTTGATTATTATTTATGTTTAATATTGCCAAAAGTATCGTATTGGATAGTTTATCTATTGTCTAAGAATACAATATATGTTATTTGTTACACAGTTAGTTAGTAGGTAATTGTTAACTTGTTAAGTTTTTATTTATTTTTTATATAAAGGATGCCTCCAACTAGAAAATTTGAATCGGGTTCTTTTAAACGGAAAAGAAAAGAAAATGAAGAACGCTTTATTCGTAATCAAAGAGGTGCTATCGATAAATTCATTCTCAAACAAGTACGAGAAGGGGTAATAGCTGAAGCTAATCGGGATCATTTCAGGTAGAGGAAACAAATATCGAAGATAATACCATAAATGTTGATAATGTTCAATCTAACGAGGATCATAGAGAAGGTGTAACACCTGAAACTGATGGAGAACCTAAAGAACAGGAAAATATTCCAGTCAACATATATGATCCTACGAATTGGGACACCCTCGATATTAAATGGAGAGATTTACTAATGAAAAATGGTCCTATAAGAGATATCTTAAAAGGTAAAGGTCCTAAAGATGTAAAAAAGAGACACCTTTGTTCATAATTTTATGATAAGTACTTACCAAACGGAGAGAAGCATCATAAAGATTGGCTTGTGTACTTTAAGGATCTTGATAAAGTATTTTGTTTCCTTTGCAAGTTGTTTAAGAAGAAAAAAACAACCAAGTAATCTGGCCCATGATGATATAAATGATTGGGGACATCTTTCTAAGAGTTTGAAGATGCATAAAAGTTCTGAAGATCATATATATTATATGTCTCTTTGGTTTGACTTGTGTGCAAGACTTGAGAACGAGTTTCTTGATAATATTGATTATGAAAGTATAATAGATGAATTTGCTTCAAAAAATACTAGAAGATCGATGTTTAGAAAATAATAATGTAACTCTTGTTTATTATAATGAAAAGTATTTATTATAAATTTTATAGGGGCTCTTTTATTTTTTTGCACTAGGCCTCCGAAATATCAGGACCGGGCCTGACAATGGGACCCCTTTCTTCTATGCTTTCAAAGGACCACGATTGTCAAAAAAAATAGAATTAAATCCAAGAGTAAATTACATGGTGTTCTTGGTTAGTAAGGGTATGGTCGTTAATAATTCGGGGTGATCTAGCTTTATCGGTATTTTTTCCGGCTTGTAACATGTCGTGTCACCATTTGTTATGACTGTGTTGTCGGAACTAAGTTTGGTTTGAACTTTCGACAGGTTTATAGGTCATGATCGTCTTATCATTCGTGTTCATACTTTAATTGTATTGGATGATTGTTTTTAAGTGGTTAGACGTATGTTGGGTTCGGATATGACGATTTTTTCTTCCTTCGATTGTTTGATTTCCTCATTTAAATTTGTAATTCAAGGATCATTGAAGATATAAGGTTTATGGTTGAATTTATCATTTCATATCGTTTTAATCTCCAAGGTCGTGGTAGTTTTAAAGTAATTAAATCAAAGTTACGGCGGTAGTGTCATTGTATCTCCTAATCTTGCTAGTTTGGTATTTATATTTTTCATATTTTATTGCTTTTTTAGAAAAAGAAAGTACATGTTCTATCCTAAAGCTTTATCAAAAACCATGGATGTTTATAATAGTTACGTCTTTAACCGAATTAAAACGACTAAAATGCATATACGTGTCATGGCATCTAAAGCGCAACTTGTAAAATTAAAGTAAAAATAAACGGAAAATC
This sequence comes from Senecio squalidus, assembly GCA_910822075.1. Lineage (NCBI taxonomy): Eukaryota > Viridiplantae > Streptophyta > Magnoliopsida > Asterales > Asteraceae > Senecio > Senecio squalidus. The sequence goes on along the minus strand of CAJVGC010000589.1, from coordinate 43,494,268 downwards.
TAAAGCACTATGGACGATATTTAATTGGTAATGGGTACGAAAGTGTACAAGTCCAATAATTAATTATCTAAAAATATGTATTTAATTTGAGTTTCGATGTTAACCGTTAGATGTAACTATCATACTTTATGATTGCCAACCCTTGTCCCCTCAACCAATCATTCCTCATTTTTATAACAAATGTGTTTTTTTTTATAACAAACTTTGTTGTTAGTTATAAAAACACAATGTTTCTAATAAAGTTTATAATCCTATGTGGTTATGTTATTTTATATATATATATATATATATATATATATATATAGTGAATGGTTCATGCGAGAACCATTATTTTTGCGAGAACTGCGAGAACTAAATCTAAACCCTTGATTTATTGATCTATGGTTAAAAAGCTATATGGCAGTTTCGTAAATAAATATAAAATTGATGCTAATTGATAAAAGGCTTTAGGGATATTTTGGGAAATTACTATTAGACAATATTAATTTTATATTACTTGACCTAATAAATCTCTTCTCTTTCCTTATGAAACAGAAACTGCCGTCATCATCCTCTTCTCTGGTTTTCTCCAACGCAAAAGAAGAAAAAAACACACAAGATTGATGATTGTAAGTTTGTTTATTTAAAATTTGTGTATGTAAATGTGTCATCCCTATATATACGTGTATATATATAAACCACAATCTCTTCACCAATTTAACAATCACACACAAATCAAAATCATTTTCTCTGCATTAATTCATCATAATTCAATCTCATTGGTACTTTTTCTTTTCATAATTTCTCATCAGTTTCATCTATCTACTTTTATCATTTATATTTAATCAATTTGTATGTATCCGTGGGGTTTTAGATCTTGATATCAATATTGATTTGATTTTAATGTGTATTGACGAATGACGATTATGATTTACGAGTAATTATTGAATTTGTTTTGTGTTTTTGTAGGCTTTACCTAATCAGCAAATTGTTGATTATCTGAGCTTTAAGCTCGTTATCGTTGGCGATGGAGGAACCGGTATGCTATATTAATTATATGTGTTTTCATGTTTTCATGTATATGTTTTAGTTTATATATGGTTTGGTGAAATCTATTAGCTATGATTTGCGTGTTTTAGTAATATCTCATGAGTGTTAGTATGTGAACATTGACATGATGTGGTATGTTTTTTTGGAAATTTAAGTTTTATATGTTTGTTCATATATTTATTTATTGTTTGTTCATATATTTATTTATTTTGGTATAGGTGGATGTGATTAACTCAAAGATTAATAAGGCTAGTAGACGGTGTTCATTTGTGACCATTAAAATATGAGGTGATTAACGCAAAGATGATAATGCTAGTAGATTGTGTTCATTTGTTAATATGAGTAGATCTGTAACACAAGATGAAGATTTGTTTATATGAACCCATTATCTTCATATAGAAAACGAGAAATAATGATGTATACGAAGATGATGTGAATTGCATAGAATGTTCATATGCGAACACATGCATGATCATACATGAACATTGATGTTTTTTCTTAGAAGAATGTTAATAATATTTTTTTTTCTCAATGATGTTGTCTAGAACACACATTATTAGTATTACATGTTATTGTTATTTTGCCATTCTAGATATTTGTGTTCTTTCATATTTTTATCTTTAATATTTTTTAATTCATATAGTTTGTTAATATGTAAACACTGATAATTTTTGTGTTTATTATGTTCAGGTTTTGAATTTTTGAATGAAGATATGGAAATAATATTATGAAGACTAATGCACAACGATGATGAAGATATGTTGCTGCAAGAATTTTGAAGTCATTAACAATTTGCCTTTTTGATTAATCCTTAGTCATTAGTGTTAATTTGGATTCGACTATATATTATTACAGTTTAAACATCATCGTTATGTGCATATGATATCAAACTTTGTTCATTTGAAAACATATGTGTGTGTTCATATGAAGAGGACAAAAATAAATTAATATCTAGAAAACAAAATAAGGGATTCTTGACTAATGTATATTTTTTTAACATTGTGGCATATAATTTTGTATTAGAACACAAAATACAACTAATCAACGAACTTATTATTTATGTCTCCAATAAACAATTGTGATATTGAACAAAATTTACTAGAAATAATTAAAAGTTTGTTGCAAAAAATCTGGAACAAAACATAAAACATGAGAGAGAAAGAAAAAAAATATCAAAATAAAGAAATTATAAATTTACTAATTTACCCTTTTGAATTAAAATAAATGATTAATATTAGAAGAATAAATGAGTGGTCCAGAATGAGTTCTCGTAGTTCTCGCAGAATTTTGAGTTCTCGCAGGAACCATTCCCTATATATATATATATATATATATATATATATATATATATATATATATATATATATATATATATATAGTGAATGGTTCATGCGAGAACTCCTATTTTTGCGAGAACTGCGAGAACTCTCACAAAAAGTGTTAAATCACGTTGCACTTTGTTCATTCACATGCAAACTCTTTATAAGATTAATAATCAAGTAAATATAAACGTAAAAAACTAAAAACAATCATATAAAATGACGTAAAAAAAATTCCGTTCATATATGAACTCATTTTTTGAAAATAAAACGTTCACATGTGAACAATTCTAAATACGCGTGTTTTCATATATTTTTTTTTAATTTTTCATTTATATTTTTACTAGATTTTTTACATTCAATAGTTTTTACATGTCAATAGACATAATTACATGTTAATTGACACTTTTTTTAACAGTTCTCGCAGTTCTCGCAGAAATAAGAGTTCTCGCATGAATCAGTCCCTATATATATATATATATATATATATATATATATATATATATATATATATATATAGAGAGGTGGGTTCATTTAGGAACCATCAATTATTTAGGAACCATTTTTAGGCAAGGTGGCAATTTTGTAATTAAGTCAAATCCCCAAATTGGAAATCAATTAAAACCCACTTTAAAATACTAATTAACTTTAAATTAACATATCTAGAGTATAACTAGGTTTTAGGAAAAACTAAATACACCATTAAAACAAGCATTTAATTATCTTTCCAACGAGCACCCACTTGATATACTTTTGACGACTTTTTTTTTTTTTTTTTTTTAGTGAGTTTCGGTATATACACTAGTGTATATACTAAATATTCACCAGTGTATATACTAATTCACCAAAAACACATCTAAACCATATACACTATACACTAGTGTATACACTATATTCACTAATGTATACGAATCTTTATATTAATTTCCTTTTAATTGTGAATACGCAATATACAAAAGTGAATATACAATATATATATACACAAGTGAATATACAATATACACCAGTGAATACGCAATATACACAAGTGAATATACAATATACACCAGTGAATACCATGTATTCAATAGAGAATACATCTTATACATTAGTGAATATAGTGTATACACTAGTGTATATTGTATAAATACACTAGTGTATAACTATACATTAGTGAATATAGTGTATACACTAGTGTATAAATACACTACTGTAGTGTATAAATACACTAGTGTATAACTATACATTAGTGAATATAGTGTATACACTAGTGTATAGTATATATGGTTCAGATGTGTTTTTTGTGAATTAGTATATACACTGGTGAATATTTAGTATATACACTAGTGTATATACCGAAACTCACTGTAAAAAAAAAAAAAAAAAAAAGTCGTCAAAAGTATATCAAGTGGGTGCTCGTTGGAAAGATAATTAAATGCTTGTTCTAATGGTGTATTTAGTTTTTCCTAAAACATAGTTATACCCTAGATATGTTAATTTAAAGTTAATTAGGATTTTAAAGTGGTTTTAATTGATTTCCAATTTGGCTCTCAATTTTGACTTAATTACAAAATTGCCACCTTGAGTTTAATTACAAAATTGCCACCTTGCCTAAAATGGTTCCTAATGGTTCCTAAATAATTACATGGTTCTTAAATGAAACCAACTATATATATATATATATATATATATATATATATATATATATATATATATATATATATATATATATATGTTTATAGCCATTGGTTAAGATCAAAAATTATATATTTCTATGTCTAAGTTTTATTTATATTTTTTTAATTAGTTAGGTTTTCAAAAATTATTATATATAAGTTGTAAATTTTGAAGAAAAAAAAAGTGTTTTTTCCCCCAAAAAATGATACCTTCCAGCTCATAATTTGTTTTTATAGCAAAAAAGACATTTTTTATGAGTATGTATTCAAACTTTCAAAAGTTTCGATATTGAGACTAATGATATTTACAAATTTATTTAATGTGACACATAGTTTATGTGCAAATAAAGACATTTTTCCTCTCTTACACCGCCAACAATCATCCGCCCTTCCCTTTTGCATCTCAAGCGAACCTTTTCCCCCCTTTATTGCGATGTGGATAGTTTGATAAGTTTAGGTGTTGTTTGATAGCTGCAGACTGAGTTAGTGGAGACTGAGTTGGAGCTCAGACTGAGTTAGATGCTGACTGAGTTTGTTGTGTTTGATTATGTCTCGGACTGAATATGTTGAATGGGAAAATGACCAAATACTTAGCCACTAGCTCAAACACATAGCCGCTTGTAACATCTGAAAACCGTTTTTAGACTGTTGTAAATCCCAATAACTTTTAGGAATTTAAAATTCGATATTGAGAGATAATAACAATATGAATTAATCATTTGCCAGTTATCTTATCACATATTTGTGTTGTCTATGTTAAAATTGCTCTTTTTGTTATCGGATAGTGAACTTCGTGATAAAAATAGCTGGGTCAAAATAGTATATCTAAAAGCCGATTATGAGACAGACACTTGCTAAACCTTATTCAATGAATGTTGTAAATCAAAACCATTGAGTAAGTTTCTTCACATATTTCACAAACCATTTACCTAATGTATATTACATTGTTGGGAATACGGGTTTACTTCTAAGACATTTCATCCTCGAAACTCGAAAGTCTTCCTTGACTACTTAACCACAAACGGCAACAAATATTAAGCTTTCTCATAAATAAAACAACTTGACAACATACTTAAACTTGCTCTAAATAGTAGTACTAAAAATGTACCTTGAGTAACTTTTTGAAATACAGTTATAAGTTGCACAATTAAATGATGTTTAGTTATAAGTTGTACTATTAAATGATAAAGCGTTCTTTAGTGTATTCAATGCTCTAACAGAACAAAGATATCCAATAGTTTAAATCGGTGAGACCAGTTACGAAAGATATCCAAATAGTTTAAACCGATGACACGAGTTAGAGGTTGGAGTTTTCTTTTTAGAGTTCTAAGAAAATAATTCTTGACAAAGATATTTGAGTTTTTTTAAGCTTCTTATAATATAACAACTCACTCCTAAAAACGTCTTCCAAACCAACTTTATAAAAACAATTTATGACCGATTAATTTTATAAAGAAAAATAATAAAAGCTAATTAAATTTGGATTATGTTAATAACAGACTTGTCTATAAATATAAAATTGTCCATAATCAATTGTATATTTATTAGTGGAATATTTTTTCTTTAAATGATAGAGGTAGGTTTTATTTTTAATATATAAATTATTAAAACATGTAACAAAATTTTAAAAAAAATTGACAGAAAATTATCAAAATTATCTTATCATTTGTCCATTAATTTTAGCAATGCACCCACAAAACATAAAACCGAAAATCGGTTCAAAACTAAATCAACAACCAGCCACCATTAACTTTTTTTTAATATCTTCAGTTCAAATCAATGTTTTGAAAACCGGGTCAATGATCGACCCGGCCTAGCCACCGGGTCACCGGGCCAACCGGTTGAACCGGCGGGTCAACCCGGCCTCTGCAAATGTCCAAAATTTCCAATATCCCCTGTCAAAAGTTCAAAACACTAACCTTTGCTGCATAAAAACATCAAAGAAGCATGTTTATCTAATCAAGAAATAAGAGATTACAACTTTTTACTTCAAAAGATTACAAGTTTCATACTCTATACTTGATAAGGCATAACTCCTACTGAGATTACAAGATTTATGCTTCAAAAGACTATACCCAAGCATAAATCTTACGAGATTATAAGTTTTAAACTTCAAATGACATAAATCTTACGAGATTATAACCTTTTAACTTTCAAAAATAGTATAAAAAACAAAACCCGGCGGGTATTAGCGAACCGGGTTGATCCGGGTGTCTAAAAACCCGCCGGTTCGACCGGTTCTCAGTTTCCTTAAAACCCGGGTTGTTTTGACCCCTTTTTTTGGCCGAAATCGGTCCAACCGGTTCAACCGGTCGGGTCGAACCGGGTTTCAAAACACTGGTTCAAATATCTACTACCATCATTTATCAGCTGTTAAAGTAAATTTTTGCACACTTGATCCTTCGTCCTGCTCTGGACGAAGGGATGATAGTATAAGAGAATGAGTGTTGTATTAAATGGATTCACAAAGACATTCAATGCTGTTAAATGATTGGAAATTGAATGCAATGAATGTTTACAATCAGAATCTATCTCTCGAAATGAATATGTTACCAGAGTTAACTTAAGTTATTAATTTCTTTGTCTTGCCCTTATATAGTAGGCCTTCGGTTATTACCCTCCGGGTAATCTATGAGGACCGGTCTGTCTCATCAGTCTTCTCATATGTGTCAGCGACGTGGCCATCTCTCCTCCACACCAGTCCTTTGACTGTGACAGTCATTTAATGAAGAAGCGCGTGGGCGGCGTTTTGTCTCCCACGCTCCTCTTCATTAAATGCTACCATCATTCTGTCTTGTCCATAATTAATGCTGCACTCTCTTCGATGTTCCTGCTTCCGGAGACTCTCAAGTGCCCCTTCGTCCGTCCGTGACTCCTGTTTCCTATGCCTCAACCTTATCAGTATCTAACCGGACGAAGGCATGGTCCGTCTGTGAGTAATAACTATCCTATCCCAACATCAGCTATATAACATTTTACAAGAATAAAACCACTTTTCCAATACTATATTATTATTTAAAACAACTTTTAAATTTTATATATTTTTCAAAAACCACCTATTAATAGTATCATTTTTAAAAACCACTTCAACGTATTTTATTATTTAATATTTACTCATTTAATTTTTGATAATAATATACTTTATATACAATAAATATTATATTTATGATATAATATATCTTTTAATGTATTTTTAATATTTCTATATTTTGATGCTTTCAATATATATATTTTGAAACAGCTTTTATACTTTTAATTTTTTTTTATTCATATAATAATTTTTATATTTTAGTAAATTTGTACTTGGGTTTTTAAGATGTTAATTACCAAACATTTTTACAAAAATATGATATAACAAAGCATTATGTAACTTTATTCTTTAAGCTATTTAATTTGTAATTGGGTTTTGCATATGTTAGATTTTATAAATCCGTCAAACATGTATATACTCATGTGTTATAGAAATGTAACAAATCCTACCAGTTTATATTACATATACCACTTTGTTATACAATAAAAAAAATAAAAAAAATGCCTCCACATTTATAGATATTATCTTCTTTCGCTATTTTTATAACCTAATATATGAAATTTAATGTTTAATTTATAAAATTATGAAATTTATTGTTCATAAGCCTTGACTAAATCATTCATTGGTTAATAATGAAACTTAATAAATAATAACAAAAATAAAATAACAAAAATAAAATAAAAAAAACTCATCCCTTCTCTGAATATTATTTTTTTCTTTTTTAACAGAGCGGATTAATATTTTAATATTATAAAAATATTTATAAAATAAACAGATCGAGAAATTAAACAAAAGCTAGTTCCTTTTTCTCTTTCCTCCGCCGTCCGTACAGGTTTCCGGCAACCACCATTTAATAAAATAAAAAAAACCTAATCTATCTTACTAATTCCAGCTCTGTTCACCACCGTCGCCGCCGCACCTCCGCCGTTAAAACCGTTACACATTCCGATTCCACCTCCGCCACCTGTCATATACTTCCTCACTTCCTTCCTTATCATCTCCTGCATAACCGTCATAAACTCAGCACTAAATGGCACAAACGGTTTCTCCGGCACCGGCGGCCGAGATACTTGCAACTGCTGCATCGCGGTCGATATCGCCGTCGGAATGGAACTCATCATGTCAGCTTCAACACTCGCCGGCACTTGCTGTATCGGCATCGCCGGAATTGGAGCTGGCAACGGCGGTGGAGGTGGCGGTGGTGGAGCAGTCGGAGATTCGATCATCGAATCGATTCCAGGAAGAGAGAGACTCAACGACGTCGTTGGATCGTTTACCGTTAACGGTGATGGTGACGGTAACGTTACAGGTACGATTGCGCACGTGCGAGGTACAGGACGGTACACGTGCGAGTTCGATAAATCATGATCTCGCACGCTCGAATCACTTACATCAGATCCGGTTGGACTACTGGGATGATTAAAAAATAAACCGGAAACCGGTACACCCGAACCGGCACTAACTGACCGTTTCAACAACGGTTGTTGAACCGCAAATTCATTAAACTCCTCATTCGTCATTGAGGAACATTTGCGTTTCAGAGTAGAATTCCAATGGTTTTTAATGGCGTTATCGGTTCGACCCGATAAAAGGCGGGCAATAGTCGCCCATTTGTTACCAAACCGGGCATGTGCTCGGAGAATAGTCTCGTCTTCTTCTTGTGTAAAAGCTCTATGCTCCACTTGTGGTGACAGCTGATTACACCAACGTAATCGACATGATTTACCCGATCTACCCGGTATCGATTTGCTGATTAACGACCAGTTTCTCGCCCCGTGTTTTTCAACTAATTGTTGAAGCATTTCATCTTCATCTGGGCTCCATGGTCCCTTGATCCGATCCATATCCTTCTTAGAAATACTACCCATTTATAAAATTCCAAAAAAAATAAAAAAAAATTATTTCAAAAATTAGGAAAAATTCATGAAAAATGTTTGAAAATTAGAAGAGAGTTCTAGAGAGAGAATGGTATAATTGTAATGGGTGGGTTTTATATGAGAGTGAAGGGGGTTATGAGAAGGGTTATATATAAGGGGTAAGAATGACCGGTGAGGGGTGGGGGTGAGGGTGACCGACAGTGAGAATAGCAAGCGGTTGCATTTGGAATACAGCTGGCTAACGGACACGCGTCACATCATGGCCTTGCTTACTCTCATCTTCGTAATCTTTTCTATCACCTATCTTTTTCATTACTCTCTTAATCGGTGCGTGTTATCTACTTCTTTTGTCGTTTTCTCTAACTTAAATCATAAATTCGTTACAAGATATTTATGCTTAAATCAATTTAAGTATTTTGTTATAACAAGTTTAAACAAAACAATATATATATGTTAAAATTAATTATTAAATTTATAAATTTCTGTATATTTTTTTTTTGTAATGAGAATTAAATATTTTTCAAATGAGTCGTTCTAAATTTGCAACATTCACAATGCTATCCTTTTTAGTTTTCGTGTCGCTTTAATATTATGGCGTCGTACTTTCAGATCTTATTCTTACAATCATAAATAACATAATTTTTTTTACGAATTTGTTGATTGTTTTCTAAATATCAACTTACAAGATAATTACTTTTGTGATTTTCCCAAAATATTTTAATACAATTGTTAGTTATTGGTATGTGGTTAAAAGGTTTAAGAACGAAATAGTTTATTATAACTAAAAGATAAGAGTCGTTTTGAGTATCCATCTTTTATTTTTACGTAATAACCTATTATGCATTATCTTTATATTATAGTCGCAAGTTATCAAAACTAATAAATGAAGCAGATTTGTTAATGTTTCTTTATAATCAGGTAAGTTTAAGATTAACAAATACTCATGTTATATATAGATTGTTGCTATTGTATCTCTTGAAATTATGTCTATTAACTAACTTTATTGTTTATATTTTATTTTTATCTTATTATTTAATATTAGTTATAAATAAAAATATTTACTACCGGAAAAATTAACTTAGTAGATTATTAGAAAAACGTAAAGGGGGCAACCGATGTACATAAGAGCTCAAACAGACACGAGTCACCTACACCTCAATTAACTAATTACAATAACATGTAATGAAGTTGTCTATTTATATCGACGCTTGATAGACAAGTAGATGGGTCATGTATGTGTCTATTGTCATAATTGACATCCTAATTGTGAAATGGATGTAGCGTTATTAGGCGACTACACTTGTTTTAATCATTAGACGATAAGAATATAGAATTGCTTCATGTTGGACAAGAAAAACGATTGATAAGCAATAATATGCGGGATAAATAAGGATCAACCGTTGATGAGCAGGCAAGAGGAGTGTTCAAGATGATTATAAATACGATTGTCAATTGACATTTGATTAAGACTTTACATGCTTCACATGTTTAAATAATAAGTTGTAGGTATGAAGTCAAATAGGAGAGATTATCTAGTTGTAAGTGGAGTTTGAGCAAAAACACCATAATAATAGAGGTGTTTGTTTGAGGTTATATAAGCGGTCTATAACTTATTGATATGTCGTCTTATATTTTATAAGTCCGAATTTTTTCGTTTATGTAACCATTTATGGGCTTATTACTGTTTATTATGTCATAATAAACAGTAATAAACCATAAATGGTTATATAAGCCAAAAATTTTAAGCTTATGAAACATAAGTCGGAATATCAATAAGTCATAAGCCCATTATATAAGCCCAAACAAACACCTCCATAGAATCGTATTGGTACCGAATCATTTTTGGTATGATGTTGGTAACAATCGAATACAGACGATACAGTATCACATTTTCCAAAAGTTATGTATTCAATAACATTGCTATCGGTGTTATACTGTTTTTTCGGCAATTTATATGGTATTGTACCGAACGATATTGAATCGGTTTATTTTGTGATATTCGGTACCAAAAAAATGCTAAAAGAAATTGATATCAATCAGTACGGTAGCACGTTCACCCTAGTTGTAACTTGTAAGTAGTGAGTATCATGTTAGATGATTTGTTTAATTGTGAAGATGAACTTTATTGATAAGTTGATCCATTTGTATGATATCGAGTTCGATAAATCCTATCTATATTGTCAGTTAATTTTAGAGTTGACTCATATAGGGTTATATGTAAGTATGAGTATCACCACAAGATTTGGTATTAAAGCTACGATTGTAGCCCAAATGTGGAAAGAGTGTCTCGTGCAAACACGAGGTGTGACACTAGTTCAACGATATTTATAGGAGTCTTAACTCATTTATTGAAGCACTATGTTCTTGAGAACTCATTTAATCAATTTCTCAAGTAGTTCTTATGTACAAGATCACTTTACTTCAATGTAAGGTTAGAGGATTGCAAATACATGATTATACTAATTAAGGAAAATGTCGTTCAAGTAGTTAAAATATTAGTATTAAAAAAACTAATAATTATTTTGCCAAATTTTCTCATCATACAGCAATTGTATTATGTATATAAGCATCTTGTCACCTACAACTTGATTCAGTAAGAACGATATCATGAAAATGATAAACAAGTACATGTACAATGTATGTGTCTATTGACATAATTGACATCCTACTCGAATATGGATGTAGCTTTATTATGAGTCTACGTATTGTCGCATATCAACCATTTGACAATAAGCACATAGAAGTGCTTCAGAAAAAACGACTGATCGATTAACCATGATAAGCAATAATGTGTGATACATAAGGACCAACCATTGATGAGCAAGAGGAGTGGTTTTTCCTCAAATAGGTGTTTCGAGAGACAGGTATATGTGATTGTTATTTGACGTTTGATAATTCATATGCTAACTAATAAGTTGTAAGTATCAAATTGAATACGACGGATTACCTAGATTGTCAACTTACAAGCCAAACAATGATTTATGTCTTTGAAACCCATCGGAAGGGACAACATTCACAAGAGTAAAACACAATGTGCAGTAACTAATTAACTATCAATCGTTAATGATTTGTTTGATATAAGCTCTTATGTCTAATTGCAATTACCTAACCCAAACCTATCATAAAGGAATATCCTTGAAGTAGCGTTGGTCGTTGGGTGCATGGGTGTAGTAGTAGTATCTGTTTATGATTCTTCTAAGAATTTAATTTATGTCATCAAGTCATCGATATGATCTTCTATTTATAGTCCTTTTGTAGAGTTGCAACGGAACTTTAATGTAAGTGAACACTAAAGAGTAAGAAATTGTTGTAATTTCTAAATATTGATAGTCGCTTCTTAAGTTATCAAAATCAAAATTATCACGAACTTCCTTTGTTATGGTTTCGGATGACTATCGTCAACTTTTTTATTTATACTTTTGTCTTTTGCAAGACTTTAATTTACAATTTTTATGTTGATTATCCAACTCACATGCCGTTAGACAACAAACATGAAATAATTTTTTTTATTTTATTATAACTTTTATTAGTTATACACGTAAAAAACCAATAAATTTATCTTTTCTCTAAGATCTATATAAATAATAAACTATATGTTATTTTGTTTTACATAACATCAACTTGCTAGAATACGTATGTTGAATTTTTAAAAACTTTTTAAAGAAATAAGGAATTTTGCTTCCCATTTTTATTTAATAAAAGACTCATGCACATACTGGATTTTTGTATATAGATTTGTATATACATGAAAACCCAAAAAATCAATTTTTGTGGTTGATGTCAATTAGAATGGGGTATCCGATATTTTATGTCGAAACCCCGTGGAAATAGAGCGAGCATATGTCACCCCATCTCCATATCTTATGATCCAAACATGTATTACCTTCTAAAACACGAAAAATAAATTAAAAACCGTTGTGGTGAAATATATCTATACTTGGTTTATATATTTAGTTTTTAATAAAATACAAGTCGAGTATAATTTAAACAAAAAATAAATTAAAAACCGTTGGTATTTATTTTTTAAATAAAAAATAAGATTATGGTCCTGAAAATAGAAAAAATGGGAAGACAAAAAGATATTGTTAGGATGACGTTGGAAAAGAAGAGTTAAAAATAGAAAGAGTAAAGAGGAATTTAATGGAATACAGGCTGGCTCTCTCTGCCCACACTAAACCACTTATATTGATTCGCTCTCCGTTTCAGCGACCAATTTTGTCTTTACTCACTCCCCCACTTTTAAAAATATAATAAAAGTAAAATATTTTATTAAAAAATATCTGTTAGTCTCTGTTATACATTTGTATATCTATCAATCACATCATTCAAGAAACATGTTACTATATTTCACAAAATTATTATAAGATAAACTAAATTGCCAATAATTACTCATTGTAAATAATAGTATGTTAACATTAAGATTACATTTTAGTCATTAGTTGTTCACCTAGTTTTCAATCCCGACAACAAGCCATCGTAGTCCTCTTCATCGACGCCACAAATCTAACTCCTCTGTATCAGAACTTTAACGACCGCTTAGTTTAAACAAAACACTCTGTTCATCGTCATCTTCTAATATAACATTATACGGATTTACGTATTAGCTCATACTACTTTCGTTTCATAACAAGGGTAGATTTTGTATGTGACATACAATTTAATGCTAGTCTAATTATTACACCGTCAATGGAAAAAGATTTTGTTCTTTACTATTTGAAAAATTGACTGATTAAAATTAAAAGTAGACATTTATAAGATATACTAAGGTAGTCATTTAGATACGTGTTATGGGTCGGATACAAAAATTAGATATCAGTTAATCAAACTTACAAATTTTATTAATTTAAAGTTTTTGTAAGGTGGGAATGATTTTGAAGATGTATAAGTCAATAATAAGTGAGATTAATGATAAGGGAAGTGATTTTTTCACTTTATATTTTTATTAATTCACTTAAATTAAATTAAATTGACAATTATACCCTTTCCTTTTATTTTGCCTTTTATTCTACTAATAAAATATTAAAAGGGAGGTGATTCTTATAGTTTTGGCATGTAATTAATATGTTTTGACAATATAATTTTAGTCAAACACCAAATTAATGATATTTCCTCCTCTTATCTTTTTCACCTCCGCTTTAAACTCACTTTTCAAGTTCTAATATATTCTTCTTGTTTTATTTATCAGCATCTAAACAACATTTTGGAAACAATATGTAGTGTTGCCCTCCTTACCCGTTCACATCGAACCATTTCAATTACGTTGAATAATTAATCCTAGGTTTCACGTAAATATTATTTTCTTTTTTCGTTTACTAAGAAAACAGCGTGGAATTTTAATTGAATAAGATCAAATTATTAGGAATGATAATTGGGGTTTTTAAACCGAAAGTGGCGACTCAGTGAATATGAGAACAAAGTGTTTGTGTGAAAATTTAAGCTGCAAAATGGTGGTTAACAATACAATGATTTAAGATGAAAAAAATGGAGATCAAACCAACTTAAGGATTCCATTCACGGAGTTCATAAACTGATACAAGTATAATATATGTTTTTTATAAATCGTATAAAATTGAGACATAAATTGAGATAGAAACTAATGGGCAAACATTTACGTAATCCATTTTAATGATTAAGAAAAAAGCAGAATAGTTTGTCGGAAGAAAATAAGAGTGGAAGGTTGTAATTATTTATGATGGATACATCATATTTTAAGAGAGTTAAATTAGTTTTTAATATGGGGGTATATAGTCTTGTTTATGTGTAACAAATAAGGTAAAGGGCTAAAGTAAAAAAAAAATAGGGCAAAATAATAAAAATAGAATTGAGGGTATAATTGTCAATTTAGTTTAAATTCAAGTGAATAAATAAAAAGTCCAAGTGAAAAAATCACCACCCTAATGATAACTACTTTATACTAATCACAATTAACCTTCACGTGATTTTAATGATAGCATTTTAAGTTAAGAAAAATAAAACAAACCGGGGCCATATTGAGTTGTGGTGTTCACGTGATGTGGCGGTTTGCCGTTTTCACACTTATAAACCGGTTACCTAAAACTTTTGTCCGGCTGGCTTTTTAAGCGTACGGAGTCATTAAACCCACGCCAACTGACCCGATTCCCCAAAAGTGCTATGAAATTTCCTCTCACCCTTCCTCCTACTTTTTCTTCTTTTATTTTGTCCTTTTATGTATTTCATAAAACTTTTTTTCTTTTTCTTTTCGAATCGAATTTAAATCACAACCTCTAATTTAATAGATCAATTTTACGTTTTTTATTTTATTTTTTATTTTCATTTTGATATTTAAACTCTAACTCGTTGAACAATAACACTGAAACCCACCATGTCTATAAAAAATAGATTACGAGGATTATGAATCCAAGAGTTCCGGTTGATGTAATCCGATTATAATCATTTTTAATCTATAATAATGTAGTCTTTGAGGAAAATATTTTAATATAAAGATAATACATTATATTATTATAATAATTAATAACGTTGAAGATATTGACACAAAGTCTCTTTGAGTTGTCACTCAACTAATATTATTGACTTCTTTGGTTCAACTAATTAGTTTAGTTACTGTACGATGTCTAAAGTTCGAGTTTTATCAATTTTAATTCTTTTAACGTTGAACTTTTCAAAAGAAAACGAATTTTGTTAATAAATGAACTTTGTATTATGTTACAAAACAATATGCAAGTATGTATGAAACATTGTTTAGAACTACTTACTTTTTAACATATTATAAATCCATTTTGTATTGTAAAGAGAAGAATAAACCCGATTGCTAAAAGCTATTCAATCTCATTGATTTATATGAACTAAAAAAAGTAGAAGGTGACATACACAACTTGGTCCAATAATATATTATAAAGAGCCATGCACTTTGCCTGTTTTTTCTCATTATTATTTATTAATACTTTTTGTGTTTTAAAACTAATATACCTTTATTATGCATAATTTTAAAACAAAACTAATAGTTTAATTAAGTTGCCAATGAGTTTGTCCAATTGGTAGGAGATTGTTCTTCTGTAAGGGAGGTCTTTGGTTCGAGCGAATCTCCCTCTAGGGGTTTCTCCTTAAATGAATATTAGATGATAACTAACTTTGATGTAAGGTTCATATGTCACATATTGCCCAATTGGATATCAATGTGGTCCCGAATCACTAACATTTTCGTTAAAAAAAAATAGTTTATTTAAGTTCTTATGGTTTTTATTATTTTACTAGGTTTATAAGGTTTTTTTCCTTTTTAACTTTGTATAGTAAGTTAGAGATCAATACAAACAATGGACTTTTAAAAAGTAAAAGATAGGAAAAGGCATCAATTAATCAACGCAAAAATCTTGTTTAACTTTTATGTGTGTTTTCGAGTTTTTTTTTTTTTTACTTTTTATTTTGAATGTTTCATGAAATATATTAATCTCTCACTTTCTTTATAACTTTAACAACTTTGTAAATAAGCTGCACTTAATAAATTATCCGGCTTTTAAATAATCGACCAAACTTTAAACGGTGACAAATATTAGTCCACAAACTTCCTAATACTCGCTATGGTCGAGTATGTTTAGCGAAAGTATTTTAACGAAGGAAACAATGCAATACCCGATTAAATCGCGTATTTAAGTTAAAAACATAGGTTTTTTTATTTTGTATTTAAGTTAAAAACATGTAGTATATTCTTATTAATATTTGCTTCCACACGAACTAATCTAGTCGGTGGTTTTCTAACAATAGAATAATTGGATACCATGATATCGTCAGATATTATTCCCACACGCTTTTAACAATTAGTTATTGAAAATTTTCATTACTCCCTTATACTTTATTCAATTGGCATACATTGTCCCTTTATTTTATGTTTCTTTTTTTAACAATCGATATGATACGTGATGCTTGCCAAATTCGTCCAGAGGTCTTTCCCATACTTATTGGGTTGGCTGGTTAAAACACATATAAAAATAATAGTAAGTTTGGTCCTAAGTTGAATCCCAATCAACAACCATCGACGTCTAAATCGGTCCATATATGGTTATGAAGATAAAGCTCACGGCGACTCAATAACCAAAAGTTACAACAAATAACAAGAGGCTAATTTATCACTGTTAAAGTAAATTCTTGCAGGCTAGCCCCTTCGTCCGGTCACAGACGGAGGGGTTTGTTGATCTTGGGAATGGTTGAATAGGTTTATAGAAAACTCTTAATGATACAAAATGATTGGTTAATAAATACAGAGAATATTCTAACTAAGAAACTCTATGATTGGGAAGTAAATGCAGTGGTCTCTCATTTGTTTCATGTTGCCTTTATATAGCCGTCCCTCGGTTATTATCCGGAGGTTAAACCCTACGGACCGGTCCGTCTTATTAGTCTTTTCGTATGTGTCAGCGACGTGGCTGTCATCCTTTCACACCCTTCTGTTGACTCTGACTGTTATTAAATGAGTGAGCGCGTGGGCGGCGTTTTGTCTCTCACGCTCCTCTTCATTAAATGCTGCCCTTATTCTGTCTTGTCTGCAATTAATGCTGCTCTTCCTTCGAGATACCTTCCGTGACCCTTCGTCCGACCGTTCCTTCTATTCCGATGCTTTCATCATTATTGTTGCTTGTTCAGACGAAGGCATAGGAGGTGGAAGGTACCCTATCCCAACATCTCCCCCCCTAGCCTAGGGAAGTGAGTACGAGAGTGGGGGCCTACGTCTGATCGAATCGTCCCTAGACTATGATTGTCTGATGCTGCTACTCGCATTTAAAGGGTCATTATTACCTGTTGACCATTAATGCTTCTGATTTGATGGGAGAGAATGATTGATTTGAGGCGGTGTTAACTTTCCTATAAATACCCTTTGATTTCTTTACTTTCATTACCCTTTTAAATTCTTTTTCTTCTTTTCTCGCGCAATCTCATTCCTCCGTTTTTTTTTTCTTCGATTTCACCGATTATGGGTAAAAACGATATGTTGACCACTCGTTGTACCGTCACGTCCGCCTCTTTCTCTGATTTTGTTTCTGAGTTTGGATTGAGACCGGAATGGCGGGTTCGCTGTCCCTCTGATGATTCCATCGTTACCCATTGTCCTGAGGGATCCATAGCGATGTATACCCGCTTTTTCGATGCTTCTAATGTTCGAATTCCCTTTACGCGCTTCTTTCTTTCTGTTATCGAATACTATCAATTGTGTCCGATCCAGATGAATCCCATGGGAATTTTGAGGGTTACTAACTTCGAGTTGCTGTGTAATGCTTTGGGTTTTCCCGCCACTCTGAATCTGTGGAGGAGTTTCTTTAGGTTAATCCGTTCCGGAGACTGGTTTACCCTGGAGCGTCGGCCAAGGGTAGAGAGCGGGGGATTGGAGTGTTTTACCCCAGCGCCTGTTAGCGTGAAACAATGGAAAGATAAGTTTTTCTGGTTGGATGCTTCGGTGGCACCTGTGCCGATGCATTGGAGGCCCATTCTGACCGGTGCCATTCCTGATCCTCTTCCTGCTCTTACCGAGGAAGAAACAGCGCGTTGTCATTTAATTTCTGAGAACAAGATTCCCGTTCGGACTCATTGCGAGTCTGTGCTGGTTCTTGGTGGTGTGAGCCGTCATTGGGCTCCTTTAAATCTTAATCCTTCCATCCAATTGAACGGCGCCCGTAAGTTTTCTTCTTCTTCTCCTTCTTCTTTTTTTTTTTTTTTTTTTTTTTTGTTGAATGTCTGATTCGCTTGTCATGTGTATATTTTGTAGCCATATCTCTTCTAGACTTTTTGTGTTGGATAATCTTGATTAGTTAATGGGTCATGTTGCATTTGTTTACCTAGTCATTAGGAAAGAAGTAGTGGTGTCTCATGTTTAGAAAAGAAGTGGTTAGTTTAGCATGAAAATAGGAGTTAGTGGGTCATATATTAAGTTAGTGTGTTTGGTTCCTATAAATATGTATGAGTTTATTAATGAATAACAACATCAAGAAGGAAAATGTAGTCGTATGT
Source organism: Senecio squalidus (assembly GCA_910822075.1). Taxonomy (NCBI): domain Eukaryota; kingdom Viridiplantae; phylum Streptophyta; class Magnoliopsida; order Asterales; family Asteraceae; genus Senecio; species Senecio squalidus. The sequence goes on along the minus strand of CAJVGC010000589.1, from coordinate 43,475,382 downwards.
GTGTCTTGTTTCTATTGCTCCATGATCACCAAACCAACAATTGGTATCAGAGCATGGTTCATTTCTGGTTCGTAGAAAGTAAGATAGGAAGAAAGCAAGCATGAAGATTGACCACGTTTGGTGATCTGAAGCAAGTAGCAAGATTGATCACAGTCGGAAAGTCGGTGATCAGAAGAAAGAAGCAACAACAGTTTGTTGTATGTCCACAAGAAAGAAACAAAGGCAAGTAGCAAGAAAGCTAGAAAAATAGCAAGTAGAAAGATGAAAAGTAGCAAGAAGGAAGAAGAATGTAGCAAGAGGAAGAAGAAAAGTAGCAAGACCGAGAAGAAAGAAAGACCGTGGTCGGAAGGTGAGTTCCGCCAAAGACCGAAATGACCGACGCCGATGAGACCGAGATAATCCGGCGTAGACCGACGCAAGAAAGAGAGACCGAGTAAGACCGAAGAAGGTAAACGAGAATGTTGGTTTACCTAAGAAAGAGAGGGTCGATTGCAACCTTATGTAATCAAAATTGAAAGAAAGAAAGAAAGAAGCAAGGCATCACAGTTGGTGATTAAAAGCAGTAGCAAGAATCATCAGCAAGAAACTAAGAAAGAAGCAGCAACAAGTAGCAAGCAACATGAATTCACAACATGTTAGTAAGCAAGAAACAATAAGCAAGAAAGCAAGTAGTATGAACCGGGTCACGTATGACCCGTAGCAAGTAGCAAGACCGGACCTTATGGTTTAAATAGCAAGTTAGAAAGCAAGAAATGAAAGAAATCGAGTGAAGCCGAAGAAAGTATGACAATCCGTGAGCAAAGGAACGTACGAAGACTTTGTCGTGATAAAGAAACGGGTCAAGATCATCAAGATTATGGGGGTGAATGTTGGATAATCTTGATTAGTTAATGGGTCATGTTGCATTTGTTTACCTAGTCATTAGGAAAGAAGTAGTGGTGTCTCATGTTTAGAAAAGAAGTGGTTAGTTTAGCATGAAAATAGGAGTTAGTGGGTCATATATTAAGTTAGTGTGTTTGGTTCCTATAAATATGTATGAGTTTATTAATGAATAACAACATCAAGAAGGAAAATGTAGTCGTATGTGTGTCTTGTTTCTATTGCTCCATGATCACCAAACCAACATTTTGAAGCTTGATACCTTAAACGGAGTTGCGTATCCCGTGGTTCCTCTGGGAGAGAATAGCGTTCCTATTTTGGAACAGGATATTGGGTGCTTTGTCTATCCCTCCCCTGATGTGCGTTCCTTGATACCTGGTGTATCGGCCTTAGTGGTTGATCTCCCTCTTCCCTCTGTGCTTTCTCTTATGCCGGGGATGGCTTCCGAAGGCCCTGCTAGCCGAGTAAAACGGAGGAGGCTTTCTCTTGCCAATGGTGAGCTTTTTTTTTTTTTTTTTTTTTTTTTTATATATATATCTTCACTAGGATATGCGTTCAGACTAGTGGGTGTGAAAACTTCCGTCTCTATTCGAGAGTCGGTATATATTTGATAAAATATGAAAGTTTACCATCACCATATCTTACTAAAGGTAATTACCTTTTACAATTTTTAGACATACACATCCTTAATAGACTACCTTACCATATCCAGGGGGTGGTCCCTCAATGTAAAGAGATGGTAGGTTGTCCTTATGCGTCGGGGATGATGATCCTATCCTTCCTTCCTTCCCGCCGCTTACAGACATGGGAAAGAGCATCGGTATCTCGGCAATAAAATCCGCCGGTATCTGTCCTCTCATGGGCTGCCTGGATCTAAACTCGATTGAATAGCCTTCCAATTCCTTGGCCCATTTTGCCAATCTTCCAGACCCGGCCGTTGTTGTGAGCATGCTTTCGATGGGTAATTCCGTCATGACCACTATCGGGTATTTTTGGAAGTACCGGGGCAAGCGCCTGGATGTGTGTACGAGGGCTAGCGCTAGCTTTTCTTTAGGTGGATACTTGATCTCTACTGCTTTTAAAACATTGCTTACAAAATACACAGGTCGATGCCTTCCCTTTTCTTCTGTTGTTAGCGCTGCACTTATCGTGTTGTTGGAAGCGGTCAGATATACAAATAACTCCCTTCCTTCACTCGGGGCTGTGAGGGTCGGTAACTGGTTTAAGGATTGCTTTAACTCTTGGAGGGCTTCTTCTGCTTCGGTCGTCCAGACAAAATTCCTCCTATCGACTCTCTTCTTCAATGTTTCTAGAAAGGGGAGCGAGCGTTCTGCTGATTTTGAGAGGTGTCGACTTAAACCTGTCAATCCTTTATTGAGACTCTGTACCTCCTCCGGTGTCTCTGGAGACTTGATCTCTGCGATTACTTTTACTTTGTCGGGACAAGCTTTGATTCCTTTTTCAGTTATCAGGTGCCCCAAGAACTTCCCCTCTATTACACCGAATGCACATTCTTTCGGATTTAGCTTCATGTTAATGTCTCTCAACTTCCGAAAAGTTTCATCAATGTCGAAGATCATGTCTTCTTCCCCATGGCTCTTGATGATGAGGTTATCCACATAGGCCTCTAGATTTCTACCTGTTTGATTTCCGAAAACTCTATCGATCAACCTTTGGTAGACAGCTTCGGCATTTTTCAACCCCAAAGGCATCCTCCGGTAGCAGAATACACCAAAGTCTGTGTGGAATGCTGTTTTATCTTCATCCTCCGGTGCCATTTGTATTTGATGACAACCCTTGTAGGTGTCTAAAAAGCACTTGTACTTGTAGCCTACTAGGGAATCAATCTTCCAATCTACCCCGGGTAACGGGTAGTTGTCTTTCGGACATGCCCTGTTGATGTCTGTGAAGTCTATGCACATTCTTTCAGGATGATTCTTATTTTCGACGTATGTTGGATTAGCGACCCAAGTTGGACATCTCGCCTCTCGAAGGATCCCTGCCTCCCTAAGCTTACTCACCTCCTCTCTAGTGATCTGATTGCGTTCTGGGGTCATTGTCTTCTTTTTCTGTCTGATCGGTTCTACGCTGGGGTAGGTTTTTAACCGATATTCTGTTATTTCCCTCGGTATCCCTGTTATATCGCAGGGTGTCCATGCAAACACGTCCATGTTACTACTGAGCAGTGTGAATAACTTTTCTTTGCAAGGTCGTGACAAGTTTGCTCCTACGGTAACCGTCTGTTCTGGAAACCTGGGATTAACGACGAGTTTTTCTTCTTGACCAGGGTTCATCCCTTGTGGACTATCTGTTTTCATTGCCGAAATACGCCACTTTTCTTTCTGCCTTCTGGTACACACTGTAGCAATACCATGGGGAGTGGGGAATTTCATCAATCCGTGGTAGGGCGATGGTACCGCTCCCAACTGATATAACCCTGGCCTACCGAGGATGATATCGAACGGGGCAGGTGTTTGGACCACCGCGAAGCTCATCCATTCTGTTCTCATGCAGGGGTATTCCCCTAGTGTTAAGGGTAAGGTTATTTCGCCCATCGGCCACATCATTTCGTTATCAAAACCCTGGAGGGCCGATGCCGGTCTTCTCATGCGTGCTTGAACGGACCTTCGAAACTTCCGGAAGAAATGTTCATAAATGACTTCGGTGGAACTTCCAGTATCTACGTATACCTTTGGGACAACGGTATTTCCTATCCATCCCTCTACTATGATGGGGTCTAAAGTGAGACAACATTCGCTACTGGGGGGAAAGGCTATTTCTTGGTCCATCCACGCCGGGTCAGCCTCCTTTCTCTTTAGGGACTGTGGGTCTCTTCTTATCATGTTAACGGCTCGGGCTCTGTTCCCTTGAGAGCCATCGTCTTTCGACCTACGGCTGGTTTTGTTACCTTGTGTCGTCCCCTTTTTTATGTCTTTGATCAGATGTGCGAGTTCCCCCGATTTGACCGCTTCCTCGATCTTCCTCTTTAAGTGATAGCAGTCATTAGTATTGTGCCCATGGTCTAGGTGAAACTCACAGAACTTGTCAGATTGTTTTCTCTCCGGATTTTCTATCTTCGGATGAGGGGCCGTGAAGTTTTTTCCCACTTCTTCGGTTGAAAGGATCTCGCATGGGGTCTTAGTGAGTGCTGTATATACCTCCTTTCGTCGGTAGTCGGTGGATGCATTGGGTGTGTAAGGGTTTGGGTAGGGATTTCGGTTGCGCTGTTCGGGTTGCTTCCCTTCGTTTCGTTGTGGCCCCGGCCCGTCCGTCCGAGTGTGATTTCCAGATTTTCCACTCCGGTCCTCCCTGTGGGTTTTACTAGAACTAGCTTCCCTACTCAGATTAGCCGCTTCCTTTCCTCTGATGAAATCCCTGACCCGCGTCATCATCTCATCTACAGTATCAGGAATCTTATTATTCAAGGCCTCTATGAGCTGGGTGTTCTTTATAGCATGCATGAAACCGGAGACGCGCATATCCTCCGTAGCGCCTTTGATTTCTAAGCTTTCCTTGTTAAACCGCTCGATGAAGGTTCTGAGACTCTCATGTTCCTTCTGTTTAATGTTGTGCATCTCCACTGCCCTTCTCTCGCATCTGCGTAGCTGCATGAAATTACTTTTAAATTTGTGCTGCAGGTCTTCAAAACTATCCACGGATTCCGTGGGGAGGCTGTCATACCAAAGCCGGGCCGACCCTAGAAGAGTTTGAACAAACATGTGGCACCATACCGGCATGGACCATTGTTCTACCTCTGCGGCCCCGGAGAAGACGCTAAGATGATCATCAGGATCTTGTGATCCATCGTATGTTTTAACGTTCGTAGGCATCTTGATTCTGGGAGGGAACTTGAAGTTCGCTATACGCTTGGTGAACTTGGTGTCCTTCGACCTTTGGTAGGGTTTGGATAAGTCATCCATTTCAGGAGCCGGTAGGTGGGGTGCATGCCACACAAAAGGTGGATCTCCTCCATGATGCGCTGGCCTGTATAGCTGTTGGTTGAACTGTGGGGGTTGCACCAGCTGATAAGGAGGAGGCTGCACAGGCTGATATGGAGGAGGCTGTACAGGCTGATATTGTAGGAATGGCGTCGGCGGACGCAACACACCCAAGTTAGACATTCCGGCCTCAGGACGCTGAGCTCCACCCAAATGTTGGGCGTTAAGGAGGCTAGCGAACGCTCCCTCCGGTCTAAAATTGGGTGCCAAGGTGGACGGCTCCCTCTCGAAGGTCCTTCTGTGCCTCAACACATGATCCTGGTTCGACTGCGTGTCTGGGACGGAGTTCTCCTCCTGTTCCATGTCCTCAGCATCCCCATAAGTGAGCTCGACGGGATTTCCTCTCCTCCTTTCCTTCTGAGTGTGTTTGCTCATCATGGCCTTTAGGTTGTCAAAGTTTTTGCTTATGAACTCTGGCGTGATTGGGCTTACTTGCTCGTTAGCGCCTGGGGTGAAGATCGGGGGTGGCCCTGTGTCTTCAGCAGATTCTTGGGAGACAGATCGAGCTATTCCTTCCTCAGGCTGATCTTGAGGTGCTTTTTCCATGCTTTCCTAAAATCTGTCGCTGATCAACAACAAGGTCCCACGGATGGCGCCAATGTTAAAGTAAATTCTTGCAGGCTAGCCCCTTCGTCCGGTCACAGACGGAGGGGTTTGTTGATCTTGGGAATGGTTGAATAGGTTTATAGAAAACTCTTAATGATACAAAATGATTGGTTAATAAATACAGAGAATATTCTAACTAAGAGACTCTATGATTGGGAAGTAAATGCAGTGGTCTCTCATTTGTTTCATGTTGCCTTTATATAGCCGTCCCTCGGTTATTATCCGGAGGTTAAACCCTACGGACCGGTCCGTCTTATTAGTCTTTTCGTATGTGTCAGCGACGTGGCTGTCATCCTTTCACACCCTTCTGTTGACTCTGACTGTTATTAAATGAGTGAGCGCGTGGGCGGCGTTTTGTCTCTCACGCTCCTCTTCATTAAATGCTGCCCTTATTCTGTCTTGTCTGCAATTAATGCTGCTCTTCCTTCGAGATACCTTCCGTGACCCTTCGTCCGACCGTTCCTTCTATTCCGATGCTTTCATCATTATTGTTGCTTGTTCAGACGAAGGCATAGGAGGTGGAAGGTACCTTATCCCAACAATCACTATAGTCTTAAACTACTTTGTGTAATTTCAATTCGAATAACGTTCAAAACTTATAAGAACGACGATTTAGGGACTTTTTTCTAACTACAAGGGTTGATTGAGTGTTTTCTAAACTCTATTCGTCCCAACTCCTAACATGGATGAGTTAGGTCCATGGATATTGCTTGCCAGATGTAAACTAGTTTTTAAACATATCCATCCATTAAATATCATTTTAAAAGAAACATATCGACAAAAACTACATTTTCAATATTTCAAAGTTTGTTAAGGTTTTTATTACTTTTTATATTAAATATAAAAGAATTAATCATCAGAATAATCACCTATCATTTAAATTTTACAAAAATAATCATCTGATTCGCGACGAATTTGTTACGACACTTTATCGTCGCGAGAAGTACATAAAACAAAATCAGACCAATAAAAATCAGACACGTCGTCGCGGAAATGAATATCGACGCGAGAAATGAATAGTGTCGCGACAACGTGTCGAATTTTTATTGGTCTGATTAAAATATATGTATTTTCGGGACGAAAATAATGTCGCGAAAAATTCGTCACGAATTAGATAATTATTTTTTAAAAGTGTAGGTAATAGGTGATTATTTGGTTAATTTGTTTACTAAAAAAACATTGTCTTTTTCACTTCACAAGAGTTAGTTATCAAACATATGTCTACTTCAAGTAGGTCTCAAACAAGTTCATCCAACTACTTTCAAGAATAATGGCATCTTGACAGCATATAATTATTTTTCATTACCAATAAACAAAAGATTTATATTCAAATCCTGTTGGTAGTATCAAACTATCAATTGTGATTTTTTATCATTTCAATTTTTTTGCATAAAAGATTGTTTTGATTAGTTCTGAGTTTTAATAATGGTAGACTACACTCTCGTATATTTGAAGACGGAAATCGAAATTACTGAATACAACGAATATTAAATATTTAAAACCATATATAAACGAGTTATTTCAAAATAAGTCCCGAAAAAAGTTTACGTAGATAAAATAGATTTTAAACAATTTAACGTAATTATAGGAAGTCACTCATAGTAAACTAAGAATAGTTTTTCTTTTTCTCATAGTTTTAAAACGTTATTATAAAATATTGTATTTAACATGACCAATGTATTAAGGGTCAACTCAATATATATATATATATACTACCGTACATGATCCAAAAGTTAACGAGACCCATTTCTTTTAGTTCCATACATATATATGTTGTAACCCCGAATAATCAATAGAACAAACAAAAGAAAATGTTAATGTGCAATAATTTAACAACATTGATTTCTATAAACAAAATGTTATATTTTTGAAAAAAAAAATCGTCATGTTTAATAGACTCATATTTATCTTGGCCTTTTGAATTCGGGACCGGCCCTTAATATATTTACGAGTTTTGATATTTATCGCCGTTATGTCAAAACCCTTTGTTAACAGCTTTTTGGTATGTAAGTTTACCCATATTAGGGAAGAAAAGTTAGTGGCAAAAGTATAGAAACTAGAAGTATGGGGCGTAAATTTGAAAATAAGACAAGAGAATCCTAGCGGTTTGGCTTTTGTTAAATGGTTACGTCACCGTTGGTAAACGAATCATTTGTACTGTACTACTTCACAGCTGTCAGCCGTTATAACTACCGTGTCTAGTACTATACCATCCATTTATTATTTTCAAATAATTATACTACTAGTATTTTTCAGAGAAAAATATAATAAAATAATAATATATAAATATTATGAGTAAAAACAAATGATTTTTTAGTTACATGATTTAGAAATATCAATAAAATTAGAGAAAATAATGTAAACAAAAAGAAGAGCAAGTATTAAAACTTAACGGTTTAATTATTGAGTTTTAAAATAGGATTCTGCAGTCATTTAGGGCATGTTCAATGTACTCATTAAATTATAACATTATTTAATTGTAAATATGAAATTTTAAATACACTAAATTAAGTTTTACTCCGATATATACACCAAACTTAACAAAATAGATTTTCATAAAAAAAATGATTCAATAGTTATTTCCTATAATAAAATTATAAACAAAATTAAATTTTATATTAACTACTATTTTCTCGAAAAGTTGTTATAAATAAATAATAATCTTTTAAGTAAAAAATATATGAAAACCATACTCATTTTGAAGATCTCGACGAGCTTGTTTTAACAATATATATTTTATAATTTATTGTGTAGTTTGTATGATATATATTTAACAAATAAGTTATTTGTAAAATTTGGTGTAATGTATAGTGTTACACCAAATTTGGTGAAAAATAGATGGAAAATGGTGTTACACCATTTTGGTGTCTTGGTTAGAGAAGGTTTGCACCAAATTTCACACAATTTTGATGTTTTGTAGCTAACATTGGAGATGGCTTTATAGATGGTTTTTTGAAAGAGTTAATTACATAATTGGTCCATGTGTTTGTTCCAAAACAACGGGTCCAGTCCCTGGGTCACAATTCGTTCGGGTCCAGTCCCTGGAGCCTATCTTTGGTTGCACGTTTGGTCCCTCCCTCTAACAATCGTTAAAAATTATCGTTAAATGTCCCATGTGACAGGCACGTGATGGGTAAAATAGACAATTCGCCTTTCTTTTTCCCCCTTCATGTGTTCTTCCCCAAATCATCTCCCCCAAATCATCTCCAATCAATTTTTCCCAAATCAAAAACCCTAATTTCCCAATCACCCAATTCCCCACAAGAACAATTACATTATCAAATCATAAGAAGGAATTAACAAACATCTAACATAACAAGATCCATACAAAAATTATACATCCGCAAGGCCATCGATATGTTGTTCTATCTCACTCACACTAAAAGAACAGCATCTGGACAAGATTTCTTAAAATCCATAAAACTCCAGTGCCCGGAATCCTAAAAAAGAGGTTAGGACGGTGCCTATCTGCCATAAGGGTGATAACGACTACCAGGAGCAGCGCCACCAGCACCACCACCGGCACCATAACCTCCTGCTCTACTTCCATAAGGTCCTCCTGCTCCACCACCATAACCTGAACCGACACCTGATTCATAACCACCACCGCCACCACCACCTCCGGGACCGCCATAACCCCCATACCCTCCTCCACCTCCCCCGCGACCATACCCACCAAGCCCACCACTTCCATACCCTCCAGCGTACCCTCCACCGCTACCATAAGAGCTAAATCGACTAGAGTAGCCGCCTAGAGGTGGCTCACCTCCCCTGTAACCACCGTAATCACCTCCATAGTCAGAAAATTTTTATATAGGAAGTAATTCGGATCAGAAAATTGATATTACTGATACTTGTTCACAAATGATCCTGCAACTTCATGACGTTTATGATCCTAATAAGGTTTGTTGTCTTTTGATACAACGGTTTTTTATTATTTTGTTGTAGATAATGTAATTGTTCTTGTGGGGAATTGAGTGATTGGGAAATTAGGGTTTTTGATTTGGGGGAAATTGATTGGAGATGATTTGGGGAAGAACACATGAAGAGGGAAAAAGAAAGGCGAATTGTCTATTTTACCCATCACGTGCCTGTCACATGGGACATTTAACGATAATTTTTAACGATTGTTAGAGGGAGGGACCAAACGTGCAACCAAAGATAGGCTCCAGGGACTGGACCCGAACGAATTGTGACCCAGGGACTGGACCCGTTGTTTTGGAACAAACACAGGGACCAATTATGTAATTAACTCTTTTTTGAAATAAGAGAAGTTCTAATTATAGGCGTAAAGGTCTTAAATTCAAATTTCATTTAAATGTTTTTGTTCTAAGAATAGTATATTGGCAGGTTACCGAGGACTGACTTCACGAGAGTCATGTCGGACCTGTCACTTGAAAGAGAGATACCATCAAAAAGATTATGGTCACATGCATCAACAGTCATCACTTGGAGGACTTCCATGGCAAAGAGGAAAAGATATGGGGAAAGAGGATCCCCTCTGCCTAAGCCCTCATTTTATCTTGAATTCCTTAGTAGGGGATCCGTTGATTAGGATCGAAACCGAAGTTGATTCTAAACAGGAACGAATCCATTTGCGCCATTTATGTCCTAAGCTCATTTGAACCATGACATCGTGAATGAATCTCCAATTAATCGAGTCAAATGCTTTTTCGAAGTCTACTTTGAATAAAAGTAGTTTACACTTGGTCTTTTCACATGACCAACAACCTCATTTGCAATAACGTTCCCATTGAGAATTTGTCGTCCCAAGAGAAAGGCAGTCTGATTAGGGCTAATGATGGAACTAATAACCTTTGACAATCAAGTGGACAAAATCTTAGATAGAACCTTGTGTCCACACCCTATAAGGCTGATCGATCGAAAATCGTTAAATCCTTGCGGGTCATTCTTTCTTGGAATAAGAACTAGAAAAGACGGGTTACATTATGTTTAAAAATTTAAGTCATACATAATTATATATACTCCATCCGTTCTAAAAAAAAAAATATTTGAAAACAAAAAACAGTCGAAATAAGATAAGTGTAATTAATGAAATACTTTTTCATTGAGTTACCTATTACGCCCTTGTATTGAAGAGGTCGGTTACTTTTAGAGTTTGAAAATTTGAAAATATTTAAGGACAAAATGGATAGTTACTACATTTTAACCATTTATATTTAGAAACGTGACAATATTTTTGGGACAAGCGTAAATTAAAAAAATGAACAGTTATTTTGGGACAAAAAAAATAATAAATATCACTATCATTTAATTTAATTTTTAGTGATTCATTATGAGTCGATAGATGTCTCCACTCTTTAAATATAAATGAAGTTTTAAAATTCGATCTTGATACCTTCAAATATAAGAGTGTTTTCAATTTTTAATTGTCACCAAATTAACTCTTGAAACACTGCCACCATTCATTTAAACAACAATATTCAACATTTAGATACGAAACTATTATGATTGTCAAAATTCATCGAACATAGTCTCGTAAGTATATACTAGAAAGTGTTTTAAAATAATGTAGATTTGGTTAGTATTAAATGATGGGGTATATTTTACGGTTCGAACCGTTAGTTGATATCCATGTGAAAAAAGAACAAAATCACGTGGGGGATTAAGACACACGTGCGGGTTGTATCCTATGAAGCGGCAGTCAAAATAAACGGTTTAACTTAAATCCATCTAATAACCCTTATCTAGTTATCCACGTGTCCCAAGGGATAATAAAGTAATTTTAAATGAAATGGAAGGAATCCCTATGTGCTTTCAAATTATACGGTTGTCCACTTTTGTACGGTGGATCTAACACCTAATTGCACGTGCTGTGAACCCTCTTTGTACCTTCCTTCTCTCTCTCTCTCTTTTTTTTTTAATTTATTTTTACTTATTTATTTATTTATTTTTATATGTTTATTATCTAGAGACTTCTACTTTTGATTTTTATTTTATTTTTTAGAACGACAATTTTAGTGATTTGGGACCACAGTAACATTTAATTGGACAATATACGAGCCATAAACCTTAAACCAAAGTTAGTTGTCTCCTACTAAACATTTGGTTAATTAAAATAGGTTTTCTTCAATGTGTGTCCACTACATAAAGGCGAAGGACCAAATTGTTTGTTGGACAACTTGTATGTTTGGAAATTGTAGCTACATGTTTTAACTGAAAACCAAGTGTAACGTTTTTATTTAAAACTTTTATCTTGTAAATGTTTCAACTTTTTTGTAAATGCTTTCCCTTTGTAGCGTTTATTTTTCAAAAGAAAGTTAAATGAGATGAATGACCTTTTGTCCAAAATCTCAAATATTATCCTCTTTTTTAATTTTCTTTTTGTTAAAGTAATCAATTTTGAAGGGTTAAAATGCAAATACTAAAGTCGAATGTTTAAAATAAAATATTATTGATATATAGTAATAATGGAACGACAAATATAACGGGACATACACTATTTGTTAAAAAACGTACTTTGAAAATTGATATTAAAAGACTATATTATGTCACAACCAATAAGCTTATCCACAACTCTTCTACATAAAATATAGGGGTGTTCATTATTTGAATAAAAACGAATTATCCATTTGGACAATTTGGATTAGATTGCATGGTTGGTTTCTGGATCGGATTGGACAATAATAGAATAAGTATTTTGGATTTTGGATTGATTTTTAGTTCATATAGAAAAATCGAATTATCCAAATAACCCGAATAAGAAATTTATTTTTCTCTTTATATTTCATAATACCACAATATTTTATTAGTTTGTTCAATTATAATGGTTTGATACCTATAAAATTAGTATCTCTATTACATATTAATGAATTAGTGACATTTGACAAAAAGTCTCAACTTTTCCTCCTATTTTACAAATACTTTTGTTCAAACAGTTGCTCATAAGTGCCGTTGAAGTTATTGGGATATACATTTGGATATCACTAGAAAACCGAATTATAAAAACCGATCCATCCGAATAGTAATTTGGTTCGGTTCGGATCTTAAATTTGTTTGGATAGTTCGGTTTCATATTTTAAGAACCAAAATCCAATCAAATTTCATCTATTTGGATTGGATCAAACCGATCCATCCAAACGAACACCCCTAATAAAGTGTAATACATGATTTCTTTTTTCTCTTGTCAAGATGTATTTTCCTTTATAATTTACCAGTTCAAAATATTTAAAAAGGAAAGTAAATAGAATTGTTACATATATAGGTTTATATGCAAAATTCATCAAAACTACGTTATTTTGTGATTTATATGTTATTAAAAACTTTATTTGTCTTATATTTATTAAGAGAGATGACCCCAAATATGCAGGAGGTTGTTGTTTTCTAGGAACAAGTTCCGATAGATATTCAGAGATAAGGAAAAAACTTGTATTGCAGAATGACGTGATTAAAGAAGATAAAGATGAAAATGGAGAAATATTAGTACAATAGGTTTTATAAATATGATTAAAACTATAAAAATTTAAAGAATTATGACAAAAGAAAATATTTTTGATAAATTTTACATGAAAAAATTACATAAATGATAGTCTCATATTCATTTTTTCTACTTTAAAATTCATAATAGTTTGCGGTTGTCTAAACAACACTTATAGAAATAATAAAATGAAAAATAAAATATTTATTTGTAGTTGGGCCTGAGACCGGGAACCTAGATGTCAAAACATCACAACTCTTTTCTTATTTTCAAGAATGTATTGGGCTTTCATGAACACTGTAAGGCTATTTACACATGTTTAGGATCATAAACGTAATAAAGCTTGTGGTGGATCACTTGTACGTTTATCTATATCTATAAGATATATAGAATGTAGTTTCCTTAGATATAACTTTAATTAAAAAAAATGAAGTTTTTGACATATCAAAATAATCGAAACTCAATCAACAAGCCGTCAAATAATGCAACGAAACTAAATAGTTTGTAGCCCAGTGATATATCGGTTGGGCATTCTGTTTGGTCCGGCTAGCGGTGTTGCCATGGCTGAACTTGTGTTAGATGGTCATGCTACCATTGTTGATCTTAATTGTTTTAGTCCGGCAAGATTGTTGGAAACAAGATATGATTCTTGAGCATTATGGTCGAGATTTCAAAAGACTCTATTTAAAGTCGAGCTATACAAGTTTACGTTCTTTTAAGCAGTTTCATATTGTTAATTGTATTTCATATGTTTGAGTTTTCAAATTCAATAAAAAGTAATGCACATCTCACCATATTCAAATTTTCTTTAACTCGGGACTACGAAGATAAAAAAAGACCGTTTCTTTATTTTATTTTATATAAAAGCTCGGGAACATATAAGTGATTGTGATTATTCATGAAAACTTATGTAATAATAGTAACTAACAAATGATTGTAAATAATTGGAAATCTATATATGACTATTGTTTTCAAGATCCTTCTGAATATAAATTGCTTGGGCAACAAAAGGGAAACTATAAAATTCATCGAGTACAGCTTAACCACCGACAATCTTTTCTTCTTCCACCCATATCGCACAAACGCCTTGCCATCGGCTAACTAACTAAACACACCAACTCTTGGATTAATTATTTATTTTATGTATAGTTTGAGTGTTTATCAATATCACACTAAATTTCCATCTCTTTTTTGCTTCTAGAATTACACAAGGCCAGAATACGTATGCAAAGAGTTGATTGTCGAAATATTCACAAGACTGCCAGCAAAATCCCTCGTGCGGTTTAGATCCTTATTATGCTCATGGAATCCTTCATACCCAAATTTCCTTATTATGCTCATGGCACGGGTTGTGGTTTCCACCCAATCACTAATTATTGCATTATTCTTCAAACTAAATCAAAAGTATACAAAATGCATTTGTTTACACAATCCTTCAATTAGGCGCAAACTAACCATATCTGATGATTATCCTTACCATTCTGATCGTAATGTTTACTTCATGACTGGGTTTGGTTTCGACCCAATCCTTAACGATTACAAGATTGTTTCAGTAGCCTGCAAATATAGACACAGTATACAAAGTTCATTTGTTTACACCATAAAGACGGGTACTTGGTGTGAGATTGCTTCACCTCCTATTGTGTTATTTTGTGAGACAAGAACAGGAACTTTTTTCAATGATTTATTGCATTGGATGGTAACACATTATAAGGACCATCCTTGTATAATGACGTTGGATTTGAGTACTCATAAGTTTGACACAATTGAATTGCCGATAAAGACAACACAATTCGATATAATAACTATGAATGGTTCTCTAGCTCTTTTTTTGAGGTTTAATAATAGTATTTGGTCTAGAAGAGAACACAATAATACTTCTTCTTGGCATGTGGATTTTAAACTGAAAAAGGGCGATTATTATTTAACGAGAGTTTTGCAACTTACCCCAAATGGCTGTTTATTGCTTGATTGTCCCTTGGATGGGTTTCAAGCTTATAATCCTCAGACAAAAGTGCCATCAAAACTTGTGAGCTACAATGTTTCTTCTCACACAATTCTCATGGAAAAATGTGTGGAAAGCCTTGAGTTATTAGACACGGGAACTACTTGTGAGGTAAAGAGACCATCTATCATAAAAACACTACAAAACATACTTGGTTGTGTAGATTTCGTGAGTTATTCTCTGGTAACACATCTGAAGAATGCATGTGGGTCACGGTTGCTCAACCTTGGTTATTCGCTCTGGAGACAGAATGGAAGCCGCTAAACTATATCTTGAAACATGAATGTATATCGTTTGATTTGCAAGTGTCAACATCATAGTTCCTCAAGTTTCTTACAAGCTGAACAATTTTTTTTTCTATGGTTTTTATATCAAAAACTGCCATAATTGATATTGGTTGCGTTTGCAAAAGAATTTTTGGAATAAAGATCTAAAGAGATTAAATGACCATTGCGAGACTTTGAAAAAAGTGACCAAATGACCATTGCGAGACTTCGTTTGGGATTGCATTTGCAAAATTGATTTTATCTCAACCCGTTTCTTTAAAATTGGGTTTCCTTTATGAAGAAACAGATAATCATTCTTTTCATATGGTTTAATAAAATAACCCTCGTCAAAACGTAATCTCAACACTTAATTTTAATAGGTAAATTGGGGTTGTGAATTACAAACTTCATGAGTAAGATATCCATATCAATATGTATGGTAATATACAACGAAGATAAGAAGTCTACAAGCACAATCATAGTAACGAAAGAGGCTCACAAAGAGGAAAATAATCGTAAGACCAACAGCCAAGTAAGACGTAAAAGGGATTGAAGGATTCGTGTCCAGTCCAACACAAAGATGTAAAATAAAGCGTGTGTGGTTGTAGAGTTCAATAAAAAATGATGCAAAACCATTGTGATACTCTATTTAAACAATGGGTTTGACTTGCGCTCGTAAATGCTTGAATCTCGCCAGATTCGATCAGACCCACATAATCTGTACACATTAGTGAATTTTGTGTGTTATGTGCGATGTTTACAATTCCCAAAATTGACAAGTAAAAAGGTCTTAAACATCACCCAAGTGTGCATAAAAGAAGCATGTAGCAACAAAATCTTCACATGTGTACCCAAATCGGTTTTAGCAATAAACACACTAACGTGCTAACATAAAATATAAATATAAAATAACTAATAAAGCAAAAGGGATCATATGATCTGTGTATTTGTATTGTCCATCCATGTACTCTACAGATCTGCTCTTCCTGGAAACCTTGGGAAAGGGATTACATCCCGGATGTTGTCGATCCCAGTTGCAAAAAGAATCATTCTTTCAAACCCTAGACCAAACCCGCTGTGCTTCACAGTCCCAAAGCGACGTAGGTCAAGGTACCACTCATACGGCTCAAGTGGCAGTCCCATCTCAAGAATTCTGCACAGAGCCATTTAAATGATTATGTTATTTGTTTACCAAACTATTATCAACATAACACGTGTTGTATCCTACATCAAGCACGGAACCTAATATCATATACCATTTCATCCTTTATAACCTCCTAAATCATATCATTCGGAAAAACAGATCATTATTGGCACACGGATTAACATTTTACAATACCTCCACCTACTGAACTATTCATCTTGTGTGTAAAATATCCAAAACTATCAAAAATTTAACAAGAGAACATGATAAGTGGTGTGTGTGCTTCTCATACCTTTCCTTGATAACCTCGTAGTTCTCTTCTCTTTGACTTCCACCAATTAGTTCACCCACCTATTGAATAACACCAAATATTAGTGAATCATATAGCATTACAGAGTCTAGCGACATGCTTTTTCAAAAACACTAAAAAAAAACCCTTACCTTTGGCACAAGAACGTCCATAGCAGCCACTGTTTTATTATCAGGGTTGACTTTCATGTAAAATGCTTTGATCCCTTTAGGATAGTTGTACACAATCACGGGCGACTCATATTTCGTCTCTGATAGGTATCTACACAATTCCAAATCGAAAATTTAGAAATTAGCAAACAGTATTCTAGAAAAAATCAGTTACATCAAAAAATTAAAATGAGTACTTCTCATGTTCAGATGCCAAGTCAATGCCCCATTCTACTTTGTTCTCAAATTTGTGGCCTTTAGAAACAGCTTCCTCAAGAATTTCCACTGCTTCTGTGTAGGGAAGACGTACAAAGTTGGTTGAAGCAACCATTTGTAGCCGAGAGATGGCATTTTTATCGAAGTTATCATTCATGAACTTCATATCATCAAAACAGTTGTCAAGTAGCCATTGGCAAAGAAACCTAACATACGCCTCTGCACAATTCATATCATCCTGCATAAGTGTATACATCTTTGTGAGGTTCAGATAAACACCTAATATGAGTACAAAGTCGAACAAAACAATCTTTCCTTTACAATATTTTAATTTCACAAAAAATAGAACGCATTAATACGATTAATATACCTGGATATCAGCAAATGCTATTTCAGGCTCAACCATCCAGAATTCTGCAAGATGTCTTGTTGTATGAGAATTTTCAGCACGGAAAGTTGGCCCAAAAGTGTAAACACTACTAAGCGCGCAAGCAAAAGTCTCAACTTGTAGTTGACCAGAAACAGTTAAAAACGCTTGACGTGAAAAGAAATCTTGACCATAGTCAACCTTCCCATCCTTCTTTGGAATACCAGGTTTCTGATTAAACCTCTCTTCAACCTTCGAAAGACTCTCTTTAGCTTTAGTAAGCTCCCCAACTGCCGCAGTTATCGCAGGCTTCCCAGCTTTATCAGCCTTCAACTTAGCAACTATTTCACCTTTTTCCTTCACAACTTCCTTTGCTGCATCCACTTCTTCTTGAGACGGAGGAGGATTCTTAATCAGTTCCTTCTCAATTCTCTCAGCTTCATTTATAAGCGTTGTCACCTGAAACATCTCTCCAGCACCTTCACAATCGCTAGTAGTAATAATTGGCGTATGCACGTATAGAAACCCATGCTTCTGGAAGAACGTGTGAGTTGCAAATGCCAGCGCATTACGAATACGAGCAATAGCAGAAATCTGAAACAACAACAAAATTACAATCAGCAACTCCTTCTCGAGTAAAATATACTTGCATACTTTAAAGCCTAACCTAATTAAGTAACTGTCTCTAGGAACTAAAAAGTTAACAAATAGAACAAAACAAGTTCTATTAGAACTAAAATACATTTACGACAGCTAACAAGATAATAATCAGTTATCTGAAACAGTAATACCACAAATTTCAATCATAGTAACATTGAAGAAATCGTTATGTTATAATGCTTTTGTAAGATGTTACGGATAATAAGCTGTTAAATAGTTTCTCCAGCTTTTACTAAGCTTGATTATATGTTTATAATTATAATTTAGAGTTTATGTGAAATTCAAAATATCTGATGTTAATTATCACAGAATTGAAACAGTTTACAGTTTATTAAGATTACATTGTAGAAAAAGTTATGTTATATTCTTTCTTAAGCATAATCACAATAAACTGTATCAAACCTGTCAAAATTAACATCGCAAATTTTACATTTCACTCAAACTCTACATATACAATCAGACATAGTAAAAATGTATCTAGAACCTATTAAATGTAACAGATTATAATATGTAACGCTTTACGGAAGCATTGTAACATATCATTTTATACAACGTAATCATAATACACTATATCAAGCTAGTCAATCAACATCAGACATTATTTACTCGAAACAATTAGTAACTTACAGTGTTCGTTCTTGGACGGAGATGAACATAATCCCTCAGAAACTCAAGCGTCAACTTCGTTTTCGGAAGCGGATACTTAGTCGGATCAGCAGGTCCAACATCTAAAACCTTCACAACCTTCATCTCAATCGACTGTTTCCCTTGCTTATCAGCAGGCGGCATCTGCAGGACGCCTTCCACGTGCAGACACGTGCCAGTAGGAGTAAACTGACCTAAAGGCGCTACATCGGAGTATATAATCAGCTGCAGATTCAAACTACATGATCCGTCGTTAAGTTCAAGGAAAGCGAATGAGCCTTTGCCTTGCTCCCGCCCTTTTTTCACCCATCCGCCGACTTTTAACGTCTGGCCGGCGAGACCGGCGCCGCCGTCGGGACGGAGGAGGATTGATTTGATTAACACGCGTTGGGAGAATTCGGCTTGGGTGACGGTGGTGGAGAGGGTTAGGGTTTCGATCGGAGGGATTCCATTGTCCGCCATTGTTGGTGGCTTGGAGAAATGAGAGATGATTTTTATGTGTGTGTGTGTGTGTGTGTGTTTTTAAACCCTAAATTTGGGTGAAAATGGGATTCTGTACTGTTTACTAAGATTTCGTTTTTGACATATTTGGGCCTTATACTATTGGATAGTTGTTATTTGTAGAGAATTTTTGTATATAGTGTGAGAAAGTTTGTAAAACTTTTAATCAGGTTCAGGTTTAGTCTGAAATATGTACGGAGTGTGCGATCGTATATAACTCCTAGAATTGCGAGAATTATTGAAAACATCGAGAACTGCGAGAACTATTGAAAAAAATATTAATTAACATGCAATTATGTTTATTGACATGTAAAAACTTATGAATGTTAAAAATCTAGTAAAAATATAACTAAAAAATTAAAATAATTGTCAAAATTTACGTGTATTTATAATTGTTCACATGTGAACGGTTTTTTTCAAAAAATGAGTGTTCATATATGAACTGAAAATGATATTTTACATGATTTTTCTAGTTTTTTGCGTTTATATTTACTAGATTGTTAATTTCCAAAAGAGTTTACATATGAATGAACAAAAGAAAACCTGATTTAACACTTTCTGTGAGAGTTCTCGCAGTTCTCACAAAAATAAAAGTTCTCGCATTAACCATTATATATATATATATATATATATATATATATATATATATATATATATATATATATGTGTGTGTGTGTGTGTGTGTGTGTGTGTGTGTGTAACGATTTAAGAAAAACCCAAAAAATATATTTAGCATACGATTTTATTAAAAAAAAATGTTCCTTACATAGTTGCTTATTATGGGCACATTTTAAAATTTTCGCACGAGAATGCTTTTAATGGATACTTTTAACGGTAAATTAAATGTAAATAGTAAATTTAACGTCCTAAAGGTCACGAGTAGCAAAACCGGACATTTACAAAAAGAATATTTTCCAAAGCATATGTGACTTGAGACGAAATGTATATTAAAATTGATTGGGAATATATTTTGTCTAAGAATCAAAGATCCTAATTTTCATTTGTCGAACAATAAAATCAACTTTCTAATTATTTGTATATATTCATTAATTAACATAAATCACATGAAAGTCGAGAATTTACATTATCTTAGGCAAGGGAATTTCATTGTTTTAGGTCTATATTAAATTATGATTTTCATTAACAAATTTGCTAAAATAGCATTGTCCAAATAGAGTGACATTTGACTTGTGACAAATTAGAATTAGAACAAAGAAAATGATGTTGGTAAACTGGGAGGGTCATGAGTCCGAACTGCGAAATACGTCTGATATTTGTAGTAAACATGGTAGAAAAATTTCCAACGTTTTCCAAACAGAGTATTGTACATTCTGCTTTAAATTGAAATTATCATCATATGCTAATGAAGATGAAATGTCCCTCCATAGTCATTACCGTTATTTTGCCAAATCAACACCGTACTAAAGGATTGAGCCGCAGATATTACTGGTAACAATAGATAGTTTTTAAAGGATTGAGCCGCAGATCAACACTAATGATAACAACATGGTAACAACACAATATAAGAAGATAAAGTGTCGAATTTCACTCATCATCGAAAATAGATTCACATGAACCAATCCAAGTTTGTATTATGACATGCAATAATCATCTATGATATACCTAAAACAGGCGAAAGTTAAAAAAGAAACCTAAAGAGTTTAAGCTTGAATCAGTTCTTGGCCTTAACAGAGTTGTTTTCTTTGATCCTTGCTCGGTTGTCTAGCTTCACAAAGCGTTTGAGGTCTTCGTAAGGAAGAGTTTCAATATTTTTCCTTCTAAGTTCACTCAAAGCCGGTTTTTTGTCCAATAGGTGCCACAGCCACTCGGGATATTCAGAATCCGCAAGTATTTTAGGGTCTGTTCCGTCTTTAAGGATATTGGCCCCGACAACTGTGGTGGATTTGACTTCTTTGGATAAAGTTGACTGTTTCGGGGCATCGGAAGCTCCCCCGCCTTTTCCTTTCTTGGCTTTGGCCCCAGCAGCGAATGTTCTGTAACTTCCAAACCCATTGGTAACAGGAAGAGTTTTCAATGATTTGATGTAGTTCATTGCCATGCCAGTTTCCTGCGACATTAGCAATGGATTCTGGTTATGTTTTTTGTTTAAAGTACAAAATGACAAACCATATAAACTACCTGAGTTCATAAATTAGAGTAGCGACTTGGATAACATGATATTGTGTTGAATTGATTAAAACCGAAACCACTGTAACAGTTGCTTATGCATGGGTCAATATGGGTTATGCTTAATATCAAACGGTTATAGTAGTAAAAACTAGCTAAACAGGAAGGGTCAAAGAGGTTGAAGATAGCCCGAAACGTATTATAGATGCGTACTGCGTACAACATCCTAAATGCCTTCAACATAGAGATTCAGACTCTTATTGTAATGACATTGGATTAGTAATCAACTAATCATATTTAAACCATTAAATATATTATTAAGAAAAAGAGCTAAAACTGTCACCAAGAAAAGTGTTAGTAGGACAGCCTAACCCAAATCAAACTAAAAACGGACCTGTTTTGACCCATTACCCAACCTTAACCCATTGTGCTACCTCTACTGAGATTATACTTCTTAAGCGACCACATGGGAATTGATAAAAGTAGTGTTAGCGGGTCAACCTGACCAAACCGTTTTCTGCAATAAAAATGACCCAATAAACCTGACCCATCCACTTTTACACCTCTACTGCTACAACATTGTTTCATTTCAATTCACACAACACACTAGGAGCCGTAGTGTTATAAATACCGTGTCCTGTTTTCACCTAAAAAGCAGATGGCTTTGCAATTATGTTACAACTCCTACGTACACTAGCGCCGGGACAACAGTTTTCCAAAAGCTATCTTTCACTAATGGACGACTGCATAACGTCGTTACAAATCCAAGTCTGAGAACATGGCTTACAACAATCTGAACAGTTAAAAGGAGTATATCGACTAGATTACGCCACAAACACTTTATCCATCTTAAACTCAATTCTAATAAAATGTGAGTGCACCCTATTTTCAAGAGTATTGGTGAAGTATTTTCAATAAACAAATTCAATTAATTCAAAATGATTAACTATATGCATCAGTAACATGATGATCAACACAACTATTAAAATTAATAAATTTCAGAAACCAAAAAGAACAATAAGAAATGAAAAATTAAAAGAAATATATATCTTGAGATCTGAATCGCAATAACACTTACCAGTCGAATCGAGAGATAGCAGCCACGAGCAAATGAGGAACAAGCTAGGGTTTTTCTCTCCTTTTCGGGTCCTGCAAATTGCTTTCGGTTTATTTTGGACGGGTATGGGTTTTAGTTATCAAATTTTTTTTTTCTTTAATTGTTTATCTAACTAAAAAACTTTTTATATGATAAAAATAAAAAGTGTTAGACAATGTTTTAAAAGTTGCACCATACCATATGAGTATAGGGATGATAATCTTATAGTAATGTGCTATAAGAGCACGAAGAGCGATTATTTGGTTATGGGGTTGTTATGTGTTATATTCGTGAAATATCGTTCAATTTAATTATTAAATTTTAGGTGAGTGATAATTCAGTTGTCAAATTTTTGTTTTTGTTTTTGACCATTACAAAAAATAAAAATCAACGGCTTGTCATGGGGTTAACAAACCCCACAATAAGAAGTTGCGGATTGGTAACGATGTGACAACCGGATTGTGATGGACAATTAGCATGACAACGAACATCACCCATTGTATCCAAAAAGTTTTAATAAAGTAACTATTAATGCTATATTTAATTTAATCGGTTAAATATGTATAAAAGATTTATATGAAGAAAATAATTCTTTAAAAATATAGTGGAAATTAAGTAAAAGTTAATTAAAATGGACTAGCATGATAGTTCAACATGTAAGTATAGACAAGTTCTATTATCGCTCAATAAATATTGGGGTTAATTGTTTTAAAATACATTAAACTTTACACCAAAACCTATTGTATGCATCTACTTTTTAAGTTCTCTATTGTATTTATTAAAATTTCATATAAGACTATTGAATGTATTAAATGACTTGAAACTTGTTATTTGCTTAGTTGGCATAGGTTTTTATCTATGTGGAAACTTTAATAATAATAATAATAAAAAATCATTTAGAAGTATTTCTTTTTTCTAAAATAAATTACTGTAACTAAATACAGTTTCCTTCTTTCTTTCACCACGAATAATGAATCAGCTATATTGTCTAAATATAAAATCACAAGGACTATACTCTGCAACCAATCAACATAACTCCTTTACATAAAAAGTCATTTTGATTATTGAGTGTTAGCTTAACCCCACACAATCATGAATCAGCCAAGGCCATAGAAGTTAGCTTTACCCCCTATGAATTCCATTTTATCGCTATATTCCCAAATCCCCAATCACCAAAAAATGAGAAAACGCCTCTCTCTATGACAGAGAGGGGAAGTGTAAAATCACACCGTCATCTTCCAGATCGACGCCTCTCTCAGTCATCTCCAAGATTGACGCCGCCGCCGGAGACTACGATCGCCGATCAACTCACGCCTCGCCTCGCCTCTCCCTCCGTCATCTCCCAGATCGACGCCGCCGCCGCCGGCGACTACGATCGCCGATCAACCCACGCCTCGCCTCTCTCTCCGTCATCTCCCAGATCGACGCTGCCGCCGCCGGTGACTACCATCGCTGATCAACTCACGCCTCGCATCTCTCTCCGTCATCTCCCAGATCGTCGCCGTTTTCTAATTATCTATTGAAATAAATATATTTGAATGAATAACAATTATATTAAGGCTAAAAAATTACTTTAAATAATTAAATAATTGACATGGCAAATGATGTGTATGGCAAATGATGTGGATGCTTAGGTGTAATTGACATGTCATTCAAAAATATATTAAAAATAAATTGTTACCTGTTACTTGATTAGTAGGTAAACCGATATATACAATAGGGATATATACAAGTTTGTTATATACAATAAATGATTTCAAATTTAGATGCATACAATAGTTTTCGATGACAAGTTCAATGTATTTTCAAACAATTAACCCATAAATATTGTAAGTAAACTTTCAATCTTTTTTATTATGTTTAAATCATATCTGATTAGTCGATTATAATTGAATATCGGTTAATTATTAATTTAATCATATCGAATCATAAATGATATCCCAAAAAAAAACTAAAAGTTAAACCAATATATATTGATACAAATATCTGTTAATTAAAAATATGTACATAAACCTTGATTCCATGATTGATTTGATTAATTTTATTTACTGTAAATAAGTTAATTCAGTTAAAACTTGTGTCTATAATGAATTGTGATTGTGATAGCTTATCCACAATCTTATATAACCGAAAGTAGGATTTTGCTAAATATAGTCTTAAACTATATTTAAAACGTTCATACACATAAAATTTTATTGTATACTGTTAAAGTAAATTCTTGCAGGCTAGACCCTTCGTCCGGTTACAGACGGAGGGGTTATGATGTTGTTGATCTTGTGAATGGTTGAATAGATTTATAGAAAACTCTTAATGATACAAAATGATTGGTTAGTAAATACAGAGAATATTCTAACTAAGAAACTCTATGATTGGGAAGTAAATGCGGAGGTCTCTCATTTGTTTCATGTTGCCTTTATATAGCCGCCCTTCGGTTATTACCCGGAGGTTAAACCCTACGGACCGGTCCGTCTTATTAGTCTTTTCGTATGTGTCAGCGACGTGGCTGCCATCCTTTCACACCCTTCTGTTGACTCTGACTGTTATTAAATGAGTGAGCGCGTGGGCGGCGTTTTGTCTCTCACGCTCCTCTTCATTAAATGCTGCCCTCATTCTGTCTTGTCTGCAATTAATGCTGCTCTTCCTTCGAGATACCTTCCGTGACCCTTCGTCCGACCGTTCCTTCTATTCCGATGCTTTCATCATTATTATTGCTTGTTCAGACGAAGGCATAGGAGGTGGAAGGTACCCTATCCCAACATCTCCCCCCCTAGCCTAGGGAAGTGAGTACGAGAGTGGGGGCCTACGTCTGATCGAATCGTCCCTAGACTATGATTGTCTGATGCTGCTACTCGCATTTAAAGGGTCATTATTACCTGTTGACCATTAATGCTTCTGATTTGATGGGAGAGAATGATTGATTTGAGGCGGTGTTAACTTTCCTATAAATACCCTTTGATTTCTTTACTTTCATTACCCTTTTAAATCCTTTTTCTTCTTTTTTTTTTTCTTCGATTTCACCGATTATGGGTAAAAACGATATGTTGACCACTCGTTGTACCGTCACGTCCGCCTCTTTCTCTGATTTTGTTTCTGAGTTTGGATTGAGACCAGAATGGCGGGTTCGCTGTCCCTCTGATGATTCCATCGTTACCCATTGTCCTGAGGGATCCATAGCGATGTATACCCGCTTTTTCGATGCTTCTAATGTTCGAATTCCCTTTACGCGCTTCTTTCTTTCTGTTATCGAATACTATCAATTGTGTCCGATCCAGATGAATCCCATGGGAATTTTGAGGGTCACTAATTTCGAGTTGCTGTGTAATGCTTTGGGTTTTCCCGCCACTCTGAATCTGTGGAGGAGTTTCTTTAGGTTAATCCGTTCCGGAGACTGGTTTACCCTGGAGCGTCGGCCAAGGGTAGAGAGCGGGGGATTGGAGTGTTTTACCCCAGCGCCTGTTAGCGTGAAACAATGGAAAGATAAGTTTCTCTGGTTGGATGCTTCGGTGGCACCTGTGCCGATGCATTGGAGGCCCATTCTGACCGGTGCCATTCCTGATCCTCTTCCTGCTCTTACCGAGGAAGAAACAGCGCGTTGTCATTTAATTTCTGAGAACAAGATTCCCGTTCGGACTCATTGCGAGTCTGTGCTGGTTCTTGGTGGTGTGAGCCGTCATTGGGCTCCTTTAAATCTTAATCCTTCCATCCAATTGAACGGCGCCCGTAAGTTTTCTTCTTCTTCTTCTTCTTTTTTTTTTTTCTCTTTTTTTTTTTTTTTTTTTTTTTTTTTTTTGGTGAATGTCTGATTCGCTTGTCATGTGTATATTTTGTAGCCATATCTCTTCTAGACTTTTTGAAGCTTGATACTTTAAACGGAGTTACGTATCCCGTGGTTCCTCTGGGAGAGAATGTCGTTCCTATTTTGGAACAGGATACTGGGTGCTTTGTCTACCCCTCCCCTGATGTGCGTTCCTTGATACCTGGTGTATCGGCCTTAGTGGTTGATCTCCCTCTTCCCTCTGTGCTTTCCCCTATGCCGGGGATGGCTTCCGAAGGCCCTGCTAGCCGAGTAAAACGGAGGAGGCTTTCTCTTGCCAATGGTGAGTTTTTTTTTTTTTTTTTTTTTTTTTTTTTTTTTTTTTTTTGAATAGAACTTTTTCCTTTATTTATGTGATCCATGTGTGGCAGATCCTTCTTTTCACAATGCCGGCCTCAAGATGAGTGTTCCTTCTGCCGAACGAGCCACCTCTTCTCATCCTCTGTCTCTCTCTTCTTCGGGTGAGTCAGAAAGGGAAGGTGTTGGGAAGCCTAACTTTTCAGGGAGCCGCGGTAATGATGATAACAAGGAGGGGAAAGGGGAGAGTGTGCCTGTTAATTCTTTTGATGTCGAAGCCGGAGGTTCCCGTCCGCCTTGCTCGCCACGTGAAATGGAAGTTCCCTCTTCATCCCGATATAAGCCAGGGTGGGGGGTTAAGTGCAATGACGAAATGTTTGAATCCCATATTTGCCAAGATATGTTGAACTACTTCGCTACCCCTGCCGAATCTATCCGCTGGAGGGGCTTTCCTGATGAGGACCTGGTTAAGCATTTTAACGTTTTACTGGCCCAGTTGGCCGTAGCCGGTACTGAAACTCGTAGCCGTTTTGTGGCCTCTAGGGATTATACCGTGCTACTTGGGGGGTTTCTCACCCAGGAGAAGAGTCGTGTGTCGACCTTGAAGGCTAAGGTTACAGACTTGGAAAAGGAAAATGTGCAGCTTCGGCGACGTACCAGGGATCAACTCCACAGGGCGGTACATGGTTTAAAGAACCATGCTGAGACTCTCCAACGGGTTAAGGATCTTGAAAAACTTGTTCATGATTTGCAGGAAGTGCACCGTGAGCCTGTGATAGGACAGCCTTCCGTGGCTGTTGATTCAGGTATGAAAACTAGTTTCTGTTGCTGAATGGGAAAGTTTGACTGGAAAGGTGAAATTGTCAGAGGTTAGCGGTGGGAAAGCTATGGTAGGTGTGACCACGGGGAATGAAGGGATTGTTGCTAGTGATGTAGTGGGGGAGGACATGGCCTCTCTTGCTGATGAGAACCAGAGGCTTCTGGTTGAAAACGCCATGTTGAGGGAGAAAGCTACGTGGTTGGTTAAGGATGGTATTAAGTTTTTTGTGGAGAAGCTGCACCAGAGCCATGAGTTCAGTGCACCTTATGGGGAACTTGCCACCTTGTTTTCTGCAACCGGATACACTCTTGGGGTACGTAACGGCTTCCGTCAGGCGCGTTTGAATCTGCCCCTTCAAGCTACTCCCCACTTTGATCCTACTTTTGAAGCTAAGTTGGATGAAGTTCTCGAACGCATGCGTCATCCCTCCTTTCCTTACTTGGAAGTACTTAGTCAGAGTCATGAGTTATCGGTTGATGATTTGAAGAAGCTAGAACCTGCTGCTCCTGCTATCGAGTGATTATCTTTGTGTTTGGTATTATGTGTAACTTTTTTATTATTTTTTTTTTTGTAATCTGTGTGACTTTGTGAACACTTGTTTCCCTGTTTCGCCTATCGCGTTTAATGTATTAGCGCCAAGGCGCGCGTTTTTCCCCATGTTTTCATTAGTTACTTCCTTTTTTTTTTTTTTTTTTTGTCATATATATGTATATGGTTGTTGGGCTGGGAAGCGTCCTTCCCAGAAGAGTTCTTAGACTCTCTCTTTTTTTTTTTATATATATATCTTCACTAGGATATGCGTTCAGACTAGTGGGTGTGAAAACTTCCGTCTCTATTCGAGAGTCGGTATATATTTGATAAAATATGAAAGTTTACAATCACCATATCTTACTAAAGGTAATTACCTTTTACAATTTTTAGACATACACATCCTTAATAGACTACCTTACCATATCCAGGGGGTGGTCCCTCAATGTAAAGAGATGGTAGGTTGTCCTTATGCGTCGGGGATGATGATCCTATCCTTCCTTCCTTCCCGCCGCTTACAGACATGGGAAAGAGCATCGGTATCTCGGCAATAAAATCCGCCGGTATCTGTCCTCTCATGGGCTGCCTGGATCTAAACTCGATTGAATAGCCTTCCAATTCCTTGGCCCATTTTGCCAATCTTCCAGACCCGGCCGTTGTTGTGAGCATGCTTTCGATGGG
Organism: Senecio squalidus; assembly: GCA_910822075.1. Lineage (NCBI taxonomy): Eukaryota > Viridiplantae > Streptophyta > Magnoliopsida > Asterales > Asteraceae > Senecio > Senecio squalidus. The sequence continues at coordinate 43,446,835 of CAJVGC010000589.1, read as the reverse complement.
TAATTCCGTCATGACCACTATCGGGTATTTTTGGAAGTACCGGGGCAAGCGCCTGGATGTGTGTACGAGGGCTAGCGCTAGTTTTTCTTTAGGTGGATACTTGATCTCTACTGCTTTTAAAACGTTGCTTACAAAATACACAGGTCGATGCCTTCCTTTTTCTTCTGTTGTTAGCGCTGCACTTATCGTGTTGTTGGAAGCGGTCAGATATACAAATAACTCCCTTCCTTCGCTCGGGGCTGTGAGGGTCGGTAACTGGTTTAAGGATTGCTTTAACTCTTGAAGGGCTTCTTCTGCCTCGGTCGTCCAGGCAAAATTCATCCTATCGACTCTTTTCTTCAATGTTTCTAGGAAGGGGAGCGAGCGCTCTGCTGACTTTGAAAGGTGCCGACTTAAACCTGCCAATCCTTTATTGAGACTCTGTACCTCCTCTGGTGTCTCTGGAGATTTGATCTCTGCGATTACTTTTACTTTGTCGGGGCAAGCCTTGATTCCTTTTTCAGTTATCAGGTGCCCTAAGAATCTCCCTTCTACTACACCGAATGCACATTCTCTCGGATTTAGCTTCATGTTAATGTCTCTCAACTTCCGAAAAGTTTCATCAATGTCGAAGGTCATATCTTCTTCCCTATGGCTCTTAATGACGAGGTTATCCACATATGCCTCCAGGTTTCTACCTGTTTGGTTTCCGAAAACTCTATCGATCAACCGTTGGTAGACAGCTTCGGCATTTTTCAACCCTAAAGGCATCCTCCGGTAGCAGAACACGCCAAAGTCTGTGTGGAATGCTGTTTTATCCTCATCTTCCGGTGCCATTTGTATCTGGTGACAACCCTTGTAGGTGTCCAAAAAGCACTTGTACTTGTAGCCTACTAGGGAGTCAATCTTCCAATCTACCCCGGGTAACGGGTAGTTGTCTTTCGGACAGGCCCTATTGATGTCCGTGAAGTCTATGCACATTTTTTCAGGATGATTCCCATTTTCGACGTATGCTGGACTAGCGACCCAAGTTGGACATCTCGCCTCTCGAAGGATCCCTGCCTCCCTAAGCTTACTCACCTCCTCTCTAACGGTCTGACTGCGTTCCGGGGTCATTGTTTTCTTTTTCTGCCTGATCGGTTCTACGCTGGGGTAGGTTTTTAACCGATATTCTGTTATTTCCCTCGGTATCCCTGTTATATCGCAGGGTGTCCATGCAAACACGTCCATGTTACTACTGAGTAGCGTGAATAACTTTTCTTTGCAAGGTCGTGACAGGTTTGCTCCTATGGTAACCGTCTGTCCTGGAAATCTGGGATTAACGACGAGTTCTTCTTCTTGACCAGGGTTTATCCCTTGTGGACTATCTGTTTTCATTGCCGAAATACGCCACTTTTCCCTCTGCCTCCTGGTACACACTGTAGCGATACCATGGGGAGTGGGGAATTTCATCAATCCGTGGTAGGGCGATGGTACTGCTCCTAACTGATATAACCCTGGCCTCCCGAGGATGATGTCGAACGGGGCCGGCGTTTGGACGACCGCGAAACTCATCCATTCTGTTCTCATGCAGGGGTATTCCCCGAGTGTTAAGGGTAAGGTTATTTCGCCCATCGGCCACATCATTTCGTTATCAAAACCCTCGAGCGCCGATGCCGGTTTTCTCATGCGTGCTTGAACGGACCTTCGAAACTTCCGGAAGAAATGTTCATAAATGACTTCGGTGGAACTTCCAGTATCTACGTATACCTTTGGGACAACGGTATTTCCTATCCATCCCTCCACTATGATGGGGTCTAAAGTGAGACAACATTCGCTACTGGGGGGAAAGGCTATTTCTTGGTCCATCCACGCCGGGTCAGCCTCCTTTCTTTTTAGGGACTGTGGGTCTCTTCTTATCATGTTAACGGCTCGGGCTCTGTTCCCTTGAGAGCCATCGTCTTTCGACCTACGGCTGGTTTTGTTACCTTGTGTCGTCCCCTTTTTTATGTCTTTGATCAGATGTGCGAGTTCCCCCGATTTGACCGCTTCCTCGATCTTCCTCTTTAAGTGATAGCAGTCATTAGTATTGTGCCCATGGTCTAGGTGAAACTCACAGAACTTGTCAGATTGTTTTCTCTCCGGATTTTCTATCATCGGATGAGGGGCCGTGAAGTTTTTTCCCACTTCTTCGGTTGAAAGGATCTCGCATGGGGTCTTAGTGAGTGCTGTATATACCTCCTTTCGCCGGTAGTCGGTGGATGCATTGGGTGTGTAAGGGTTTGGGTAGGGATTTCGGTTGCGCTGTTCGGGTTGCTTCCCTTCGTTTCGTTGTGGCCCCGGCCCGTCCGTCCGAGTGTGATTCCCAGATTTTCCACTCCGGTCCTCTCTGTGGGTTTTACTAGAACTAGCTTCCCTACTTAGATTAGCCGCTTCCTTTCCTCTGATGAAATCCCTGACCCGCGTCATCATCTCATCTACAGTATCAGGAATCTTATTATTCAAGGCCTCTATGAGCTGGGTGTTCTTTATAGCATGCATGAAACCGGAGACGCGCATATCCTCCGTAGCGCCTTTGATTTCTAAGCTTTCCTTATTAAACCGCTCGATGAAGGTTCTGAGACTCTCATGTTCCTTCTGTTTAATGTTGTGCATCTCCACTGCCCTTCTCTCGCATCTGCGTAGCTGCATGAAATTACTTTTAAATTTGTGCTGCAGGTCTTCAAAACTATCCACGGATTCCGTGGGGAGGCTGTCATACCAAAGCCTGGCCGACCCTAGAAGAGTTTGAACAAACATGTGGCACCACACCGGCATGGACCATTGTTCTACCTCTGCGGCCCCGGAGAAGACGCTAAGATGATCATCAGGATCTTGTGATCCATCGTATGTTTTAACATTCGTAGGCATCTTGATTCTGGGAGGGAACTTGAAGTTCGCTATACGCTTGGTGAACTTAGTGTCCTTCGACCTTTGGTAGGGTTTGGATAAGTCATCCATTTCAGGAGCCGGTAGGTGGGGTGCATGCCACACAAAAGGTGGATCTCCTCCATGATGCGCTGGCCTGTATAGCTGTTGGTTGAACTGTGGGGGTTGCACCAGCTGATACGGAGGAGGCTGCACAGGCTGACATGGAGGAGGCTGTACAGGCTGATATTGTAGGAATGGCGTCGGTGGACGCAACACACCCAAGTTAGACATCCCGGCCTCAGGACGCTGAGCTCCACCCAAATGTTGGGCGTTAAGGAGGCTAGCGAACGCTCCCTCCGGTCTAATATTGGGTGCTAAGGTGGACGGCTCCCTCTCGAAGGTCCTTCTGTGCCTCAACACATGATCCTGGTTCGACTGTGTGTCTGGGACGGAGTTCTCCTCCTGTTCCATGTCCTCAGCATCCCCATAAGTGAGCTCGACGGGGTTTCCTCTCCTCCTTTCCTTCTGAGTGTGTTTGCTCATCATGGCCTTTAGGTTGTCAAAGTTTTTGCTTATGAACTCTGGCGTGATTGGGCTTACTTGCTCGTTAGCGCCTGGGGTGAAGATCGGGGGTGGCCCTGTGTTTTCAGCAGATTCTTGGGAGACAGATTGAGCTATTCCTTCCTCAGGCTGATCTTGAGGTGCTTTTTCCATGTTTTCCTAAAATCTGTCGCTGATTAACAACAGGGTCCCACGGATGGCGCCAATGTTAAAGTAAATTCTTGCAGGCTAGACCCTTCGTCCGGTTACAGACGGAGGGGTTATGATGTTGTTGATCTTGTGAATGGTTGAATAGATTTATAGAAAACTCTTAATGATACAAAATGATTGGTTAGTAAATACAGAGAATATTCTAACTAAGAAACTCTATGATTGGGAAGTAAATGCGGTGGTCTCTCATTTGTTTCATGTTGCCTTTATATAGCCGCCCTTCGGTTATTACCCGGAGGTTAAACCCTACGGACCGGTCCGTCTTATTAGTCTTTTCGTATGTGTCAGCGACGTGGCTGCCATCCTTTCACACCCTTCTGTTGACTCTGACTGTTATTAAATGAGTGAGCGCGTGGGCGGCGTTTTGTCTCTCACGCTCCTCTTCATTAAATGCTGCCCTCATTCTGTCTTGTCTGCAATTAATGCTGCTCTTCCTTCGAGATACCTTCCGTGACCCTTCGTCCGACCGTTCCTTCTATTCCGATGCTTTCATCATTATTATTGCTTGTTCAGACGAAGGCATAGGAGGTGGAAGGTACCCTATCCCAACATATACTAATAATTACGGTCTTATTTAAACAACTGTCTCTCTATTTATGAATTATCAGGTTTACATACAACCTCAAAATCCATATATGAATATTTTTATCCATAACCTTGAAAAATAAACTATAATTAGCAAACTTAAAAAAAGTTGACATAAATTTGTACCAAACTCAATCCAAGGAGAACTTAATTGGGCTTCATGATAGTTCTAAGAGCCGTTAGGCCCATTAAATATCTCGCTTTTGAATTCCAGAAAGCCATATAAATCCCGCCTTCACATCTCATTTCAAATCCCACAAAACCGTTGGCTTTCTCACTCTACAGGAGCGTCATCTCTTTCTCTCTCTAGAAAAATCATCCTAGATGGCGACGAACATCGGAATGATGGACGCGGCATACTTCGTCGGCAGATCGGAGATCCTAGCTTGGATCAACTCCACTCTCCAACTCAACGTCTCCAAAGTTGAAGAGGTATTTTCAAACTCAAACCCTAGCTTAATTTTTCCAATTTTTTGTTAATTTCGGAATCTGAATTGTTTAATTGTGTATTATCGAGCACCGTAAAGCTAAGTTATTGGTTCATGTTTGCAATTATGTATCGAAATGACTAATTTTCTCCCAAATTTAAACCCTAGGTCAATTTATTCAGTTATTGTTAACTTCTGGTGTTGAATTGGTGAATTGAGTATCAATGAGAGTATCGGAGATCTAGAGATAGGCTTACTTTTGCAATTACGTATTAAAATCCTGAATATGTGCTCAAATTCAAACCCTAGGTTAATTTGTTTTAATTTCTGAAGCTTGTATATCAACGAGTATCAAAAATGCACAGATATGTTCACTTTTTAATAACGTGTATTGAAATGACTTAATTTGGATTTTGAATTATGTGTTTAATATAACTATGTTACTGATTTGATGTATTTAGGCGTGTTCGGGGGCAGTTCAGTGTCAGCTAATGGATGCTGCACATCCTGGAACCGTGCCGATGCATAAGGTCAATTTTGATGCTAAGACAGAGTATGATATGATACAGAACTACAAGGTTCTTCAAGATGTTTTCAACAAGCTGAAAATCACTAAGGTTTATACCTCTGATTCCGACAATTGCATTTACGATTTTTGGATTTAGTTTCGAAATTGAATATATAATAGTTGGTAAAATTGCGATTGAATATCAAACTTTGATGTATGTTGCAGCACATCGAGGTAAGCAAGCTAGTGAAAGGAAGACCCCTAGATAACCTGGAGTTCATGCAGTGGATGAAGAGATACTGTGATTCGGTTAGTGGCGGTGCTAATCAAAAGTAAGTTCTTACTGATTTTTGTTTTACGTTTTACTCTTGTGTGTTCGTTTAAGCTAATTACATCCCATTGAGTGATACTAATTAAGCTAAAGAATACAGAGTTCCATTTTGATTCTAAATGTCGAGTAGGTACTTTCCTCTTAAAAGTTGGAATGTGATATTAAGCTTCATGGAAAATGTGGTAACTACAACGTTATGTATTTATAGGCAGTGATATTAATTAAAGTTATGTTGGTCTTAACTTTGCATCGAAATCCATGTCAATGTTTCTTTTGAAATGGATATATGTAGCCTTTCCATTCTATGGAAATGGGACTGCAGTAGGTTTATGGGTGAATATTTCCCTGTGTCTTGCTTTAAATCCGAAGAATGCTGGGACTCTTTCGTGTTTATGGTATTATAACGCCTTTTTTTGGGTCTGCTTGCTTGTTCGTTCTTGCATCAAATGGAGCTACCTATGATGGCTTGTCTAAATATACCATTCCTTAATCAGTTAAATGGATATTTTTAATTCTAATTTTCCTGGACAACTGTGTGTTTGTGTTTCTAATAGCTGGTTATTGTTAGCACCTAATGTAGTCTAGTCACATGAAGTTGTTAATTAACTTCTCCCATATCATATTATAGCTACAATCCTATGGAAAGAAGAGAGTCTTGCAGGGGTGGGAAAGATGCGGGCAAGAAATCTGCACAAACACAATCCACCAGGGGCACTACAAATGCACCAAAAGTTCATTCCTCCCGAAGAAACGATGCACCTCCTACCCACTCAACAGGTCCACCTGTCAAGACTGCTAAGCCCCCCTCTTCAACTCCAAATGTCTCTGCATACGATCAACAGGTACCAAAGATACGCCGATTCTGATCCAACTTGCACAAAAAAATCAAGATGATACTTAATTAATTTAATCCTATTTTTACGCAGATCACTGAGTTGAAGCTAACAATGGACAGCCTCGAGAAAGAAAGAGATTTCTACTTTGCAAAACTGAGGGATGTTGAAATTCTGTGCCAGTCTCCCGTTATCTCAAACTTGCCTGTACAATCTCTCACCTTAACTTTGTAAACGCAGTTTGGCTTATTAATTAGTGCATGTTAATTATATCGCTTTTGCAGGTCATTGATGCCATAAAAAGGATCTTGTATGCTGCTGAAGAGGATGCGTCGATTGTGGAAGAAGCTCAAGCGATGCTTCTTAACCAAGAGAAGAAGCAATCTGAGGATGTAGAAGAATACAACAAGGCGAAATCAGACACCAGTCAAAAGAGGAAAAGCATCATAAATCTTGATGTTGATGTCGCAGCAGGTGCAAATTCGTCACCAAGGCTAAGGGTTTCAGATGCTTCTGATGTACACTGCAGCGGGTCACCTCTTATGACTTACTGATACTCATGGTCTATATCTGCCTTTACGTTGCTATCTAGTTACTATATAGATTGCAAACGATCTTTTATCTTTTCAAGATTGGTATTCTATACACTCTGTTTAGTGACAACTTGTTGGAGATGGCCTTTCTCCTTTTGTTGTCGAATTGAGATAATATAAACACTGAAGTTTGAAGGGTGTATGTTTTTGTTGTATGATATTGCTTGTACACCATTTTCAGTCCTTTTTGGTATACAAGAGTTGCCATATAAGAGCATTTGTTACTTAGGATTACTGTGTGTTTGAATGTTTGTTTTGTCGTCGGGTATGAATGTCTGAGTATGTGTTTGATATTATAGTTTATAAGGCAGGCAATAAGAGTCTATGATTTCCTGAAAGTTGTTTATCTGCCAATTGTTATAATTCTGTACAGAGGAAATATTTGTGAAGTAACAAATCTGTGCTACTGAAATTGCTTAAACTCTTATAACCGGCTTCTTTATACTAATAAAATATACTCATAATCGAAAACACTTTGAACATTTCAAAATCAAACTATCTAGAATAGTACTAATCAAACTGATATCTAAAGGGATACCCAAGGAGATACCTAACTAGAGCGTATGCGTTCCAAGTGTTGGAAGTAAAAAAGGTAGTTCACACCATATAATAAAAATCCTCAAGTTTTATTTTAAAAATAAATATAATTGAATAATCGTTTTCAGTTACATAAATATAATCTAGAAGCAAACTTGATCATCTTGATTGTTATAATTAGATGAAATATCAAATCAATCGTTAAATAATTATATTCAGATTATTCATGAAACCGAAACAGTTTAAATTGAACTCGAAATAAATTAAAAAAAGCATTGAACATAAAAAAAAAAGTTATGATTTTAAATCTTTGCGTATAATTGTGAACAGAGAGACAACAATGAAATTCCCAACTTTTATATTGGGATATCACCTCAATTAACTAACACGGTAATACCCAAAGATTGAATTCACTATATAGATATGATCATCTATATCTAGCACAACTTTAAATGCCAGAAAATATCCTTGTTTATGTTTAGTCTTTTAAGTTTAATTAGATAAATGGACGAAAACTAACATTTAAACAAATAATTTTCTTGTTTAGGTTTGTTTGTACAAAAAATAAGCTTGTAGTGTTCGATAATGTTCGTTCGTTTAAGTGTGAAACAAACATAAATGAACAATAAATGCACATAAAAGAACACAAATGAACATAAACAAGCAAATATACATTAATAATCATGAAAAATATTATGTCTTCAAACTTGTAAGTCACAAGTACCAATGGAAATGAACATAAATGAATTAGTGTTATACTCGTACGTTGCTCGGGTGAATGAACACATCACCTTTCTATCCACATTTAAAAGTTATTGGCCTACGTAAGAAACATACATAAAACCACTTAATCATCTCACTCGGAAGTATAATGAATTACAACTACTAAGCAAAAAATTGGTAAAATATCTAAAAAGAAAGATTTTGTTGAAATTAAGATGTTTTGGCAGACAATTCTTTTGATTTTGAAGACCAAATTGGATCAAATCATTATAAACTTATATACTTGCAGGATATATATATCTCAAATGGGTATGTTTTGAACCAAATCATATGTAAACATAGTTTAATTTGGACACTATAAGAGGATCCATGACCAATCCGCATGTAGACTTTAGTCGAGTTCAGCTTCATCTTTGAAATCCACATCTTTCATGTGTGGTACATACACATACTCTCTCAAGGGCACCTGCATGAAGTTCAACGACAAGCTATAATTTAAGATTGATATCCTATTCTTGTTCACAAACATTAAATCTAAAAACAAATGTAAAAATGAATCAGAGTTTGAGACCACACAAATAATATGAGCTGATAGTAACAATGTGTACCTCAACAATATTTGGTAGCACCATTCTCATTCATTTAGTGTGATCAAAATCCAACTATAAGGAAAGAACTGAGCTAAATTCTCCCTAAGAATCTGATACTATAATTAGTGATCTCTTTCTTGATTACAAAGTATTGTTATATAAATCATAGGATTCAAAACCCAATTGAGAATCAAGCAGATTAAGTTCTAAACCAAACCCAATTAGGAATACCTACACCATAAATAGTTAAATAATAAATACCATCAAATTATAAACTAAACAAATAAAGTGATACAATTGTAATCTGTAGATGATGACAATTGTTGTAGCTGCAAATGATGAGATGTCGAGAAACAGAGAGAATGACTTCACAAAAAATGTAAGTACCAGCCATAAATAAGCATTTTGCTTGTTACACTGCTGAGATAATGCATCTTTTCATCTTTATTAAAGAGATAATCAACACGTTGCAATGACACAACCATTAATAGATAGTATGTAAAACAAATACCCCCTAGTGCAGACTCCATAGCAACCATCAAATTCCTCTTCATTGCTTCTATATGCATTGCAATTACCATCAATTCCTCTTCGTTGCTTCTATATTTTATAGAAAAAACAATTTGGGTGTAAATTCGGAAGAAGATCACTATCCCCATGAAAGGTTCAAATTGAATATTGTGAAAAGTTAAAGAAACATTCTTTCATTCATAGTTAACAACCTAAAAACGTGAAATAACTTGCCACTTTAATTTAACTCGTATCTATGTTTTGAATAAGCACAAATCATACTCTCTTTTCGGCCGATCAAAGCGCAAAACACTATCTAATTAATTATATAATTTATTCGAAGGCTTTGTAATACAATCAAGTGACATGATGTCTAACAGATATCCAAAAATGAGGGTGGCCAAAAATCAGAATTATTTGATTCACGAAGCAAAACGTATGATTTTCTTCTGCAAAAGTTGTAAAATGATAGGAAGAAGAAGAGACCGTAACCTTAAATTTATGAATAATGCTAGATTATAAAAAGGAAACAACAACAACAACAACAACAACAACAACAACAAAACATTTCAAGATATGCAAGTCCCCGGTCAGTTTAAAGGCAGATGAGAGGAGTTCCACATGTAATTTAATTAAGTCAATTTTATCCTTTATCTTTATATTCAATTTAGTCATTTATAATTTTTAACAAAAAATTCAACCATTTAACTAAACTGTGTCCATATAATTTTAATAACCCCCTTATTGATTAAATAATATAATAATAATCCTTTTCCAAATTACTCTCTATATTAAATGTGGTTGCTGCCTATGGTTCTGTGCCTGATTTGGGCTTTTACCCGGTTTGATAGGGCTTTTAGCCAGCCCAGTGCAGTATTCTTCTCCTATATTAATTCATTTTAGTGCATATGGAAATGTGCAAAATATTATATTTTAATGTTTTGGAATTTTGCATTTTAGTCCATAGACTTTAAGGAGTTAGCGGTTTTTCCCCCTAAACTTTAAAGACTTAGCGGTTTTCCCCCCTCAACTTTAAAAACTTTAACGCTTTTTCACCCTCAACTTTAAAAAATATAACGCTTTTTCACCCTAAACTTTAAACGACTTTTAGCTTTTCCTGTCTGCACTTTATATGTTTTTGCGTTTATCCCCCCTCAGCTTTAAATAATACTTTTACGCTTTCTACCCCTCAGAATTTTATTTGGATTCAACTAATACGAACATCTACTCAGATTAATAATAAATAACGGCATCGTTTTAGCAAATAGCTACATTTATACTTCGATAAAAAAGTAAAAAAACAAAAACTCGAGTCGTTTCCGCTAGCGCTTTTACAAACATAAACGCCGGGAATTATAATAACAAAAAGAGCCCTTTTGCTAAATGACGAATATCAACTGGTCCCTGCGTTATAGATCGATTGAATTACACTCACAAACAAATGCTTCAACCGACTCGTGCGAAGCACGAGCTTATCCCTAGTTAGTATCAAAACTTATTATTCAATTCCAGAAATTATAATATATTCACCATTTAACTTTTTCATTTTTTCAAAAACTAAATAATAACAATCGTTTCTTTATCATTTTTTACAAAGATACCTAAATACGTTTTTAACTTTAAAAGCTTTTAGAATGCAAGTTAATGGTCTCCTATTATTCAAGTTTTCAAAACGGAATTTAATAGTTTGCTATATTTATTCTACAAAACATAACGTACTAACTTGCTATTATCAATATCTTTTAATTGTTGGTATTTTGTTGAGTTTGGATGTAAACATAATAGTTGGATATTTTTTGTATTGTATTTATTATATCAACAAATATGTTTTAACATATCAATTTATATTCAGTTATACTATATGAAGCCAAAAACCAATTTAAAATCTAAAATATTACTCGGTTATGATCTAATTCTATCCAAAAAAGTAAAACTAATCAAACTATCAGATCAACAAATATGGTTTTTAACTTATTAATTTATATTTAGTTCTACATTATGAACTCAAAAACCAATTTAAAATCCAAAAAACCAATGTAAAACGAGTCTTAGCGGTACCTGTTTTCCGAAGGAAAATGCAACTCCTGGAGGACATATATATATATATATATATATATATATATATATATATATATATATATATATATATATATATATATATATATATAGAGGTGGGTTCATTTAGGAACCATCAATTATTTAGGAACCATTAGGAACCATTTTTAGGCAAGGTGGCAATTTTGTAATTAAGTCAAATCCCCAAATTGGAAATCAATTAAAACCCACTTTAAAATACTAATTAACTTTAAATTAACATATCTAGAGTATAACTAGGTTTTAGGAAAAACTAAATACACCATTAAAACAAGCATTTAATTATCTTTCCAACGAGCACCCACTTGATATACTTTTGACGACTTTTTTTTTTTTTTTTTTTTTTAGTGAGTTTCGGTATATACACTAGTGTATATACTAAATATTCACCAGTGTATATACTAATTCACCAAAAACACATCTAAACCATATACACTATACACTAGTGTATACACTATATTCACTAATGTATACAAATCTTTATATTAATTTCCTTTTAATTGTGAATACGCAATATACAAAAGTGAATATACAATATATATATACACAAGTGAATATACAATATACACCAGTGAATACGCAATATACACAAGTGAATATACAATATACACCAGTGAATACCATGTATTCAATAGAGAATACATCTTATACATTAGTGAATATAGTGTATACACTAGTGTATATTGTATAAATACACTAGTGTATAACTATACATTAGTGAATATAGTGTATACACTAGTGTATAAATACACTACTGTAGTGTATAAATACACTAGTGTATAACTATACATTAGTGAATATAGTGTATACACTAGTGTATAGTATATATGGTTCAGATGTGTTTTTTGTGAATTAATATATACACTGGTGAATATTTAGTATATACACTAGTGTATATACCGAAACTGACTATAAAAAAAAAAAAAAAAAAAAAAGTCGTCAAAAGTATATCAAGTGGGTGCTCGTTGGAAAGATAATTAAATGCTTGTTCTAATGGTGTATTTAGTTTTTCCTAAAACCTAGTTATACTCTAGATATGTTCCTAAATAATTACATGGTTCTTAAATGAAACCAACTCTATATATATATATATATATATATATATATATATATATATATATATATATATATATATATATATATATATTATGAGTATAAGTTTCTATATTTTTAATTCGTACTCATTATTTTTTAGTTATAATTAAATAAATAACTAATTATTGTTATAGTTAAAATTGACATTTTATTAAATAAATTAAAAAAAAAACACTTAAATCTTTAATATATAATAAAAGAGGGGCCTTAAATGCCACATGGCGAAGTAAGGTCTGTTGGATGAGTTATCTTCTTTGATTTCAGCCGTTAGATCAGATTGATGATGTCATCAAAGACTATTTCTATTTTACACCCTCTTACAATACATAATTACATTTTCTCTTTCATTTACATCTCCACTAAAATAAAATAAAAACATAAGTATAATTTACTTATAAATCACTCAATTTAGACTATGATTTACCATATTGTTAGTCTAAAATCTACTCATAAAAATATCAAAACATGTATATAAACGTAAAAGTGTATATATCAGTTTAACTATAAGAAACATAGGTATAAACGTAAACGTATATTTGTTATTATACGTATGACATTGTCTTCTCATTATAACCTAAAATCTACATAACAAAAATTTACGAGTCAAACTTTATATTTGTCCGCGCTACCGCGGGATAATAATCTAGTATATAATATAACTAATACAATTATATAATATCTAAGAATACCAACAATTTTTATTTTTTTTATAAATAAAATTAATTTAAATTGTTCGTGTATAAAGACTAGTTTATTGTATAAGTTAAAAAAATGTTACCGTTTTGCTAATTACTACGTTAACATCTTATTTCTACTCATGTTCACGTAACACCCGTTTCTATATGTTTGCTTTGTTTGTCAATTGTTCAATCATGCCTCAGATTATTACCTTCTCTTACAAATTGCTTTGTTTTTTCTCTATCTATAGGTTGAACAAATAACAAATTACCGTAGATTCCTACTAAATTGGAAAAAGGATTCAAGCATTTTCTTATACAACATTTTTGGCTCTTTCCTATTGTTAACATTTCAATATTATATAACACGCAAAATCCACTTTCTATGTGTCCTCTCCATTTTTGAGGGAAATTATTGATTTCTTTTTAATAAAATGACATTCAATCCTGGAAAAATAAAGCATGATACGCAAATTACTATTTAATTATTTTATATGTATTTGTTTAATATTATTTAATTTATTTTATTTTATCAAATAAGACAACTTACAATTTTTTGTCCTCATATATCCAGATTTATCATAGTTAGATACTTCCTCCGTCGCACTACAAGTGTTTAATTTTGACTTTTGATAGATTTTGTTTTTCCAACTTTGACCTTCTTATACTTAATGAAAAATATACGATTTGATCGGGTTTTAAGTATATTTTAATTGGTATAATTTTAATCAAAGAATTTGTAAGATATACAAAAATATTTAAAGTCAAAATTAAAAAAAAGAAAATCAAAAAGTAAACTAGACATTTGTAGATTGACGGAGGAAGTATTATGTAATCAAATTACGACTAAGTCAATAATCTATTGTCGATATAGTTACAAAGTATCCATATAATTTAGCTTATACAACAAAAAATCTTTAACGAACTCTTAACATAGTATAAATAATAAACCCTTGCAAGTTACCTACCTAAAAGTTTTAAGAAAAGGTGTGATTAATAATTAAAAAGTAAGAAAAATGCTACATATAGTATTTAGGTTAAAAACGATTGAACAATTAATATACAAATAATAAAAGTATGTCCACCGCACTTTGCATTTGGAGTAGTTTTTATTTGACGATTTTAGATGATTTCTACTTTATGGTTAAAACTTAAAACACATATATTTTATACTTTAATTTATATTTTTTATTAATAAAATTCTGACGGCTATTATTATCAAACTTCTAAAAAATAAAATAAAAAATTAGAAAGGAGCAAGTATAAGTTTAAAAGTAGGTAACAAATATAACAAATAATAATTTAAATGATATTTTAATAAGTTTAAAAGTAGTTATAAAAAAGGAAGATCATTATATATTTATAAATGATATTAAAAAGAGTTAAAAGTACTTAAATGACATATATTTGTATCATTTAATAAACTAATTTTTAAAAAAAAATTATATTTTCATTTAATATATGGTCAATAAAAGAAAACTTTGAGTTTAGTAAACACACATTTACTATATATCAAATAAAAATTTGATTTAAAAGGAAAAGTTTTGGTTCAATTAATTATATAAATATATATCATGTGAAAATACACTAGAAAAACCTTATTAAATATTATAGTTATATTTTAATATTTTTGCCTATGACGAACTTATTGCATATGGAATAAGTTTTTCACGTTTTATGTAGTAAAATTATTATTATTATTATATTATATTTTGTTTATTATATATCTTTAATCTTTAATATATAATGATAGAGAGAGTTTAAATATCACATTACGAAATATGGTCCATTGGATAAGTTATCTTCTTTCTTTGATGTCATCAAAGACTATATCTAATTTACACCCTTTTACAATACATAATTATATTTTTTCTCTTTAATTTACATCTCCACCGAAATAAGAAAACATAAGTTTAATATACCTATCAATCGTTCAATTTAGACTATGATTTACAATATTATTATTCTAAAATCTGCTCATAAAAATATCAAAACATATATATATATATATATATATATATATATATATATATATATATATATATATATATATATATATATATATATATATATATATATAGTTGGTTTCATTTAAGAACCATGTAAATATTTAGGAACCATTAGGAACCAATATTCACCGGTGTATATATATGATATTCACCAGTGTATATTTAATATGATATTCACCAGTGTATATACATATAATATTCACCAGTGTATATACATATAATATTCACCAGTGTATATATATATATATACATATGCTTTATATACACTGGTGAATATCATATATATACACTGGTAAATATTGGTTCCTAATGGTTCCTAAATATTTAGTGGTTCCTAAATGAACCCACCTCTATATATATATATATATATATATATATATATATATATATATATATATATATATATATATATATATATATATAAACGTAAAAGTGTATATATTATTTTAACTACAAACAACATAGGTATAAACGTAAACGTATATATGGTATAAACGTAAACATATATATATTATTATACGTATGACATTGTTTTCTCATAATAGTTTAAAATCTACATAACCAAAGTTTACGAGTCAAACTTTATCTTTATCCGCGCTATCACGGGTAAATATAATATAATAATAATCTAGTATAATAGCATAAGATATATAGATATAGAAGCATATTCCTTCCTGTATCTATCTATCCCCAAATCAGTTTCTTTTCACGACGGTAAACCATGATGGATCCCGGCACCACCCCCACCCCCACCACCACCACGCCTACCCCGACCCCAAACCCCGACATCACCCAATCTTCCGGCGCGTTACATTCAACCGACACACCAGCCGCCGCCGTCCAACGGTGGGCGTTTGTATTCTCACAACGCTTCCAGCATCTGCTAGATAAGTCAACGCCATTTTTACTGTACCGGTGGATCGGATTCGCCTTCATCGCGTTCGTGTACACTGTTCGCGTGCTCTTGGTGCAAGGGTTTTACGTTGTGTCGTACGCGCTTGGGATTTATATTCTGAATCTGTTGATAGGGTTTTTGTCTCCTCAGGTTGATCCGGAGTTTCAGGACCTGACTGATGGCCCGTCGTTGCCGTCTAGGAGTACTGATGAGTTCCGCCCGTTTGTTCGACGTCTTCCGGAGTTTAAGTTTTGGTAATTTCGGTGTTTCGTATTCGGTTTTATTCCAATTGTGATATTGATTAGTGCTTAACTGATTTGGTTGCATTTTAGGTTTAGGTTTGAAATTATGTATCAAACAACTAAGAACTCGTTTAAGTTTCGTGTAATATAGGTTGATTGTGATCAACGTTTGGTAATTTCGCTTTCGTATTAGTTTTGATTGGAATTTGTGTTATTGATCAACTGATTTGGTTGTGTTTTGGGTTTAGGTTTGAAATTAGGAATCAAATAATTCGATTAACGCTTGAAAATTGATGATGATACTGATTTATGATTCCGTGTGTATCGTAATTTAGTGTTAGAAATCAGGATTTTTTTGCGGTAATTGTTTACGATGCCCTTGAAAGAAAGCCACTAGTTGAATTGTATTGTTACTGCTGATGATTCTAGTGATGTAATTTCTTAATGAAATTTTCTTTAGTAATGTGCGTTAAGCGTTTGAATGTGGACTTGTTATTGAATCTAAGCTTGAGAAAGGCGCAATAATTTAGAAAGTTGATGAACTTTTAGTATAACGAATTGAACACTGTTGATGTAAATAATATCATCAAACTTAATAGATTATCTGCTTTAATACTTGGTATACTAGTTAATGATATATATAATCTTGTTTTTTGATGATAGGTACTCGATAACTAAAGCTTTCTGCATTGCTTTCGTGTTGACATTCTTCAGTGCATTTGATGTGCCTGTTTTTTGGCCCATACTTCTTTTTTACTGGGTCATTTTATTCACCTTAACCATGAAGAAGCAGATACTGCATATGGTAAAATACAAATATGTCCCATTTTCCTTCGGAAAACAGGTACCGCTAAGACTCGTTTTACTTGAAATTTGTCATTACTTTGTTATACAGTTATTAATTAGGTAGTTTCTTTTACAGAGGTACGATGGAAAGAGAGCAGCTGCAACTGAGAGTGCAAGTCTACTTCCCCGAGACTGAAAGATTTGAAGGATATCTAGTTTTATTTCTTGTATTATCCTTCTCTCGATACACATCTTAGTAGGGATTGAAGTTAAGCGTAACTTTTTAATGGTTTGTTCCTTCTAGAAGATCATTTAGTACAGGTTTTTCCTTAGCTGTTAACATTAAAGACGAATGAAGCTTAATTTTTTTTTAATGGGCTTTCGGTTTATCAAATGAACTAGTTGAGCATTTCTGTCTATCTACATACTATATAAAAATAAATTATTACTGCGTTGTAGCAACATTATTAAAATTTTATTCTGAATTTCATGAATAATCATTACATCTGTTCGAAATTTCACAAACTCAACAGTGAGTTCTTCAAATTCTTACAGATAGAGGTGGAAAAAATGAGAACGGGTCGGGTTGTTTGATCCAAAACACTTTTTGCCTATTTCTTTTTGTTATGAACAATATAAAAACTGATTTGTATGTTTTTACTTACAATTACAGTTTTGGTGTTTGACACCTCTGAGGAAAAACTTATTAATTCAAATAGACCCATTCATACGGAAATGGGTCGAAGTTAACACTACTGTCTACTCCTCCTACTCAACCTGTTATTTCGTGAAGTCTTCGATTGAGCTATACATATATCTTAGTGCAAGAATTGTACGACAAGAATGTAATGCTTGTAATATAACAATCAATTTATTTATTTTTTGTCTTAACAAACCAAAACCCCGGAGAGCCTCTTGGCAAACCCAATGGAGATTATACCCCAATTATGTAACAATACAAAACAATCAAACAATATAAGTTTCTCTAAATGCTGCTAAGAAGATCATTACGGCGGATTGTAATACCCATAAGTACCATAAAACGTCTGCCCAGCGGTGAGGATCAGCAAAATCACAGCTGCAAAAAATGAAATAATAGCCCAAGGATTATTAAAGTAGTTATGCATTAAACTCGCCCTCCATGAATTCCAACGGTGGTTATAAAACCGATTAACCTTCTCTGATAACTCTGAAAGATAACTGTTGTTGATGTCAAAGACGACTTCTTGACACAACCGATTAAACAGATCAGCAACGTCTGAATCACTCCCTAACCAGTGCTCGATAATCCCACAGTAATGAAGGTACCCAACATCTTCCTGTGAGTTTATCAAATTGTCCATGAAGATTACATATGATGTAATTTCATTCCCGCAATCCAAATGTGACTGTTCGAATGCTATAAGGTTAAGAAAAAGCGATTTGGTCCCATCGTGGATTAACAGCCGGGGAATCTTTAAAACCCCGTTTTCAAACTTAATATCCCAAAATCGATCAGTTTTTCTTTTCTTGAACTTGATTCCCGCTTCTTTAAGCTCGGTTACACAGTGTATAAGCTGTGTCCTACGTTTATCAGCAACACGCCTACTGTGTGACCATCTTTTCATCCATTTTCTCGGTTCCATCTGTGGTCCTCTCCTTAATAGACTTTGCCTAAACACATGAAGACAATGAAGATAAGATTGGTCAGACAACGGGTCAAACGGGCTGCTCATACTGAGTGACGATTCCATTTTGTTCCGATGACTTTTGGTCAACGGCTCATCCGTCGGCATCAATGGGTCAAAAAACTGTAGAGCCAGTTTTGCAACTAGTCCTACAGTTGGGTCAACCTGGTCAGACTGACTAGTGTAACCAAACTGCAGGCCTAATAATGTATCAAGAATAAACAACGGAATTTGATTTTCAAGCATTATCATATCTCTTTGAATCGAATGCATAGATCCCCGCATTGCAAAAACAGGATCACATCGAGAATAACCAAGTTTTATAAACCCTTCAGCCGCCCCACGAAAAAGCTCAAGAACAAAACAACCATCAAGAACCATCATTTCTACAAACTCATTACTACTAACAGTAATATTTCCTTCATAACAACCTCGTGCCCGTTCTTCAAGTTCTTTAATCGTATCAAGATACAACTTAGCATCTTGATTACCCCGTTTAAGTATCTGGTAAAACGCACGCCACTTATGTCTGTCCATGTTACGTAGACGT
Source organism: Senecio squalidus (assembly GCA_910822075.1). Classification (NCBI taxonomy): domain Eukaryota; kingdom Viridiplantae; phylum Streptophyta; class Magnoliopsida; order Asterales; family Asteraceae; genus Senecio; species Senecio squalidus. The sequence goes on along the minus strand of CAJVGC010000589.1, from coordinate 43,427,543 downwards.
TTTTTCCCATGATGGTAAGGCCCTATAGACACAATATTCGGAATGTAAGCTTTATCTTCACCATCACGTAAATACTGAGGAACTTTATAGATACAAAGTTTTCCCCAAGTACCCGCCACATCATCTTTCTGCGCAAGATCAAGTTTTTCTCTAACGGTCACAATCCATTCGGATTCAGGTGATCTCGTCCCTTCTTTTAAGTTCTCAGCATCACCATTAATCTTAATCTGGAGCTGATCTGATGGCTGTTGGTTATCTTGACTCGGAGAGCTTATCGAACGGCTAGAACCCGGGATTCCGGCATCTACGGTTTCTTTAAGTTTTAGTGTAATTAAGTACCAGCTCAATAGCTCCTTGTTGAACACAGCAACCATTTTTTTTGTTAAAAACTTTATAAAAAATGAAACTTTAAAAAGATTTTTATTCCAAGTATTTTAAAAACTTAATGGGAAGAAAGTGCCATTACAACTATATAATAAATATATATCAGATCTGAGCTAATCCAATTAGATGCTTAGAAGCAACTCCAATTGACTTTAAGATTAACAAAGATTATGGTTTCATTAATATAATGACTTTGACTAACGGAAATTAGCGTGCTTGAAGCGGTTGTATCGTTCAAGTGATTGAAGCATGTTTTCGGAAAACTCGTATACATTATTGTAATGGGGTCAATGTAAGAGCTGGATGATCAAATAATATGACCCTACAGCAAGCTTACATCTCCTCAACTATTATCCCATTCCCACTGATGAAAATGATATTTTTGATTTCACATTTTCTGGCATGATCATTAAGCCATGTGCATTTTCTTAAGTGATGGTTAGTTTTTAAGTTGTTAGATTTAAGTTCACATGTGTCGTTTACGTGTGATACAAATATTCGGTTTTGGTTCGATGTTATCTGTTTGGAATACAATCATAAGTGAATTATGAGTTGAGTTTAGAAACAGGCTATCAACGGTCCGTCTGGTTGACTCTTGGATCGAAATACAGATATAAAAGTTTGTTAAACTGAAACCGAAATAACTTCAATGTGAGACGAGTCGTGTTTAGGATGTAAAAACTGTAAGTGTGGTTGTACATTTTATGCAAATAAGTATGATCAGCATATAGGGAAAAACAGATGTACGGGGATAAGTACAAGTGTATAATGAATAACAAAAAAACTATAACAACTTTTTACCAATGCCAAAACTAATACAACCAATTGAATCGGGAAATGTAAAAAAGAATTACGTATGAGACCTGGATCTTGAATGGGTTGTATGCAGGTATATTCTGTATTGAATCAGTAACTATATCTCGACATATCTTACAAAAGCTCTATTTTTCACTTGTTTCCCCGGAACTAGTGGGCAAGACACGTGTATTTGCATGTTTTCTCTTACCTCGTGAGCTGCGTCTTGATCTTGGTGTTTTAGTCTTTGTGGGATGCGTTTGGTCTTTTTCTTGGATTGCTTTGGCGGTATTAGATTCTAGTTCAGGGGTTGCATCTGGCCATGGTGTTCGCTTTGCTTCCACTGTCACCTCCAGTGGAGGGTCAATTGTCCATCTGTGTCATTATGCGAAGCAACTCTAGTAAATATAAGAGAACTTTAAAATCGACTTTCTAGCAAAAAAGTATGCACATAGTACAGTAGTTGAGAAGAACTCGCATAATGAAGTTTGGTGGTGTTAGAATTATATCTGTATTAGGGGAGTACACCGTTCACCTTAACTTTATTGCTTTTCTCAAGAGGTGGCAAAATAGGAGAGTCGACGGACCGATAACGGGTCAATATGGGTAATTTGTGTTGGTCGGATCAGGCGAGGTTGAGTTGATAGGAGTAAACATTTTGTCCAAATAATGTAATTTTTTTTTTTATAAATACCCCTTCTTTTCCTTATATAAAAAGCTTAAATCCGTTTCTCACGATATCGTATTAAACCGACAATCATCCCCTCGTTTTCCCCATATAATCGGCTTGAATTGACATCTATCCCCGTAAATTTCCATTTATAATCGGTTCTTGACAACTATCCTCTTAGTTTTGGGGGCCTTTAGTGGACACCTAAATGCTTTATAACACCTATAAATAAAAATAAGCAGCGTAGTGTTCGTGGTTGGTTCACCCAAAATTTGAGAAAACCTTAGAACCTAACCTCAAATGTGGCTCTTGGCTAAAAAGGTAACCCTTAACCTAACGTAACAACATTTTGCGGTTAAGTTCCAGTAGTTCTATTAGTGGTTAACGTCTATAGACAAAACAAAATATATCTGCATTTGTATTACCTTTTAACAATATTTATTAACCACTAATCCACTCTATGGTTCACTCAACCATAAAGAAAGGCCTGGATTTTCGACTTACTTTAATATGAAAAATTTGATTTTTGAGATATATAAGCCGTTTGGTTCACATAACCAAACGGCTCAAGTATTAGACCTAAAACGATCCACATTGTCCAGTTAGTCATGACCGTAGCCCTGTTCGACAACCATGTAGATCAAAATGTTCAAGTGTGTAATTGAAATGTTTTACCCTTGATTATATACATCAAACCCTCCTATAGCCCGGAAGACAACAGTTTATAACATGCTCACGTGTACGGATATGCAAACTAAATACAACTAAATGACATTTAAAACAAATATAATTAAGTCGAGTATAGGCATTATCGAAAAATAGCAAATATTGAATTCTAAAATAAGACTAACCCGGAGGGAAATTTGCTGTCTGCACGAGCCTCAGCACGAAGCCACCACATCATCACTTTCTTCCCACAACTACCTAACGGCTCCACCATAGAAGTATCTTCAACAAACGAAAGAGGATTTTCAATTTCATCACCCGCCGCCACCACATTATCCAAATCCTTAATCCACTCCGGCCTAAACTCAGATTCTTCCCAAACCACCCTCGAGTTCATCACAAACCCACACCACTCCAGTTTCCTAGGCAGCACAATCGCCATATCACCAATATAATTAGCTCTCCTTTGTTCATATGCAGCAGAATCAAACGTGTGCCACCCGATCAACTGATCAGACGCATTACAAGCTGGACCTTGAATAGGAAACGACGATTTTTTATCATGTTTTTCATTCAAACTCGTTTTTTGAACCTCAAAAGGATCTTCATCAGAACGACTAGTATGGACAAGAATCCCAACAGAAACCGCCCCAATCCATTCAACTTTCTGAATCTCGTCAAACAATTCTAAACTATGCATATTACTATCATCAGCAAACATAACAATCCCATCGAGTTTCTCTTCTCTCACAACTCTAAAATAGATCAACAAATTACATCTATTATAATCACTTCATAAATCATTACATAACACGAAAAAAATTTAACATTTTAATGTTACCTCAAAGCCTGCAACCGCATCTCGGATTCCATTTTATGCCTCCCACTCCAAAAATCCGGCATCTTTTTCTCAAACCCAATATGCACAACTCTCACATTCTTCATTCTTCTCAACAATACATCCGTTTCATTCGTGACACCACCCGCTTCCACAACAACCCACACAACCTCATACGGCAAATTCATCAAAGTATGCATCAACCCATTCAAATGCAACGCTTGAAACGTCCTAACATAAGTAGGCGTAACCACAATCAAACTTCTCGGGTTTTTAATCCCATACTGCACCTTCTGTTCCTTCTGCACACTTTCAATAATCCTATGAGCCTTCATTACCTCCTCCGCGTTCGGGTGAGGCCACGGCCTAATCCGAATCCCATGGCGCCCCACCACTACTTTACTTGTCACCGGTTTCGGTAACTCGTTTCTCAATGAAGTAGTAAAAGTTAACGCGCCCGCAATATAATCAGAATTTGAATTTAAATTTGAATTAGAATTGGAAAGTAAAAGAAAAAAGATTAAACGGGAGAATCTGAATCCGAGGATAAGTGAAATTAAACAACATAAGCAGTGTAATAGTATCCAGAATATGTTTGCTGGGGATTTTGAAACGGTGACTTGGGTTTGCTGGAATAGTTGAAATTTCATTTTTTGGTGGAAATGAAATGTGATGGGAGTGGGAATGGGAATGGGAATGGGAATGGGATGGATTTGTAATGGTGGTTGGTGATGAAGAAGATGGGTTAACTAATTTGATTCCGATGTTTTACTGAATTCAATTATTAAGAATGAATGCTTTCAATCTAAGGAATCAGTTTGTATTGGGATTCCGATTTGGGTGTTTTTGTATTCCGACATGGTGGAGTAAATCCAGCTGTTTCTTGCTATAATTCTAAACATTTTTAATTAATCTTAATTATTTTTTTTTTTTTTTAAGTTGACTATTTTTGGAAAAAATGTAATTTAGTCAATTTTAAGTGACAGAAGGAACAAACGTGTAATAAAAAACGGATAAGAGGGACTAGACCCAATTAATTTGTAACTCATAAACGAAACTTGAACGAAACTTGTTATAGTGAGACAAACACGAGAACCATTCATATACTTAACTCAATTTATAAATAGCTTATAATTTGAACTTATTTTTCTAAAAAATCTAGCTTATAGTTTTGTTTTGGTTGACATGTTATATAGAGCTACTTTAAGTAGTTTGATTTATAAAAAAGTCACAACCCGTCTATAGTATTTGCTTATATAATAAAGTATGTTTTGTCTCTAAATTTTTAAAAGTGCGTGAATTGTTTATGTGAGAAACTTTTTTGTGCAGTGATCGTCAAAGACAAGGACGGTTTACACTGACTTGTTAATTATATAAGAGAAGATATCTATACAAATTGTTTCTTACATAACTATACTTGAGTTTATAATATCACAAATTATATAAATACTATTTATTAAATTTATCTTATTTTATTAAGTTCTGGGACTTTAACTTCAATAATAAGGGGATGCTTGGTTGAGAGTATTAAAGGATAGGTAATGGGTAATAGAATGATTAATAGTGATTGGTTTGTTGTTTTATAATCAATCATTATCCATATTATTATCTATTAATAAACAATAAACCAATACTCAACAAAATAAGGGTAATGAAACTGAATAATGATTAACCCCTCTTACATTGCTTTTACCTTTTCGTTTCACATTTCTCACTTTAAAACAAGCACCCTAAGTTTTAGTTTTTGACTAATTTTACCAACCTTATTATTAATTCAATTTATTGTCGGTTCACTAAACTCTTTTTTTATTTCCTAATTTTATAAATTTATTTTTCTGTTCAAAAGCATAACAATAAAATTAAGTGTTAAAAAGAAAGCTAAAACTAATTAGGCTTATGATCAATAAACTTAAACATGTAGCTTCATAAAAAAATAAATAAACTAAGACAAATATCGTAGATGTTAAGCAAGCAAGCAAGAATATATTAAAAACAGGCATAAACTTTTGGAATTAAAGTGTCATGTTTTGTTTAGAAATAATGCGACTTTTATATGAAGTTTTAATGTTATTGTGAGATAATAAACTAATTTAAAAGTATTCTTTATAACTAGACTTGAAGCGAATAATTGTTTCTACATGGATGAATTTGTGTTTGTAAAAATACACTCATATGTGTTGATGTGTAGTTGCACTTTTAAAATGAAAGCAGACGTTGACTGACCCCTAGACATCTTTGTTTTATTAAAGTGTCATTTTCACACACAAAAGACATTGACATAACCCTTTGAACTAAAAACCTAAGAAGTGAAAAACCCGAAGCGTATAATATTTCAATCCTAAAATCTAAGAAGCGAAAATCTATTGAAATTAATTTTAAAGAAAGGAAAAAAATGACTCGAACTTTTATTTTTAAGCTCCAACTTATATTACTAATTACTTGTGACAAATATACATAAGTGAAATTACGGATTACCAATGAAATGGTAATACAACAGACTTTCGATTTACCGACTATAGTTTTCAACTACAATTACTAGCTCTAGTTTACAACAATTTTTGTTATACATATTAGAGAGAAATATGTTTATATCAAGCAAGGTGCAAAACAAAATACCTTGAATCATATGCCAAACCTTTCATTTATATGTGGAAAATAAAAGAAAATAAAATATATATGACATAAGCATATTTCAAAAAATAATTACATTATTCGTGAAAATTTTAAACAGAAATGAGGTTTAAATCTTTGTCCCTTTTTCGTACCCACAATTTTGTCTATGTATACCCGTCAAACAAAAATAATTCTCGTCAAAAGAATTGACCCGGAATTTTTTTATGAATCAGATAATTATTTTGATATATTCCTATATAATTCTTTATATATTCTTATTTGAGAAATAGAACACCTACAAACAGTTTAACAAACAAATTTACAAAATAATATATAATATCACTAAAATCAATTACTCACATTTTTTATGACTAATTCTTTATTTTTCCTTTTTCATCCACTTTTACATTTTATGACATGTGATTTTATAAACTTCATTTTGTAAACATTATAATCCAAACAACCCCTCAACCCTCTGTCTTCTTGACTATATAGGATGTTTGTTTCGGCTTATTAGTTTATGTAATTTTTTATAAACTTATAAGCCTATTTTTTCCGAATTATGTGGTTATCAAATTGAATGTATAATTTTAAATAAGGTTTTTCTAACACCATTTTTAAATATTAAAAGTACAATCAAAAGTATCAAAAAGTACCATTGTTTTATTGATTTCTTAACTTTTGATATTTTTTATTGTACTTTTAATATTTAAAAATGATGTTAACATGTGCCCCTAGGGCACAAGTTAGAAAAACACTTTTAAATAAGCTATAAGCTAAGTCATAAGCAAAAAAAACATAAGACTGCGAGCTTATAAAAAATTATATAAAACAAACACCCCTATAGTAAGTAGTAACCACTGCGTTGTCGAAAACGATCGGAAGTAAGGGTTAAAAGATGTCGGGAGGTGTTGCTCATGGCCGTCTTACGGAGGAACGAAAAACATGGAGAAAAAATCATCCCCACGTTTGTCATTTCTTAACTCTTGTTTTCTACATTCTATCATTTCTCATTTTTGTAATGTGACTTGAATTTTGTGTGAGACTAGGGTTTTGTGGCGAAGCCGGAATCTCTTTCGGATGGATCAGTTAATTTGATGGTTTGGAAATGCATTATACCCGGGAAGGCCGGGGTAAGTAAGGATTTTGCTAAACATAGCCGCTATACTATGTTTAAAAGAAAATTTAAGTGTTTAGAGTAGTTGTATGATAACAACTAAAACTCGACCGTTTAAAAACCACCAAGGCCTATGTTTAGCATTTTCCGTTGTGAAATATAAAAAGTTAGGATCAAGATCAAATTAAAAGAGAAAAATATGCGTTTTAGTCTTAGTCATGTCTCTTTTTATAACATTGATCGATAACCTTAAACGTTTTTACTATAAAAAATTGATTTTAAGAGACCGTTCCTTAAAAGGATATCAACACTCTTGCTACTGATTATCCAAAATTGTTTCTTTGACCTTTAAATTATCAGATAATCGCTTTCAAAATGTAAACCCAAGTGCCTTTAATCATTATTGAATACCGATTTTCACAATGGTATCATTGCAGACTGATTGGGAAGGCGGATATTACCCGCTTACACTTAATTTCACGGAAAATTACCCAACCAAACCACCAGTGTGTAAGTTTCCTCAGGGGTTCTTTCATCTTAATGTTTATGGAACTGGAACTGTTTGTCTCTCCATCCTCGATGAAAGGAATGTAAGTTATCGTCACCATTTATTATGACACAAACAAGGAATGTTGATATTTTGTTTGTTTTGATTAGTAAAACTTTGATGTACATTCCGGGTATATGTTGTTGTTTCTAGGGCTGGAGACCAGCTATTACTGTTAAACAAATACTTGTTGGCATTCAAGAATTATTGGACTCCCCTAATCCCGCCTCTCCTGCCCAAAGTAGTCTATATTGTCTTTTTGTCAAGGTAATAAGGCTATATTTAAGCGCAACTAACAGTTTGCAGGATATTACCCTTTTTTCGGGGATTTTAACAGTGCATGTTATGGTGTAAATGAGAGTTCGTGTTGCAAAACTTATTATGATTCATTCTACTTTGTGCAGAATAAGTCCGAGTACAAGAAAAGAGTCCAGGAGCAGGCAAAGCAATATCCGCAGTCAATCTAGTAATCTATGGTAGCTTGCTAATGTTCAGGTTAATTTCATGTAGTCTAATAATATTACGGCGCACCCTTTTTGTGGGTTTAGAAAGCGTAATCAGTAGCAAATATGCTTGTTGGTTATAGCTTCGAGGATGTTTTATTTTGTCAATGGGTGTTTTAAGTGATTATATGTTAATGGCTCAAGATGTTTGGTTTGTTGTATCCAACCTAATCTAACATGATACATATTATAGCAGTTTATTTGTGTTGGGTTGAATATAGTTTACATAAGATCTCAAATTTTCGTTTTATTTGGTTTTGAACAATGCAGTGTGTAGCAGAGGTTGCAAGTGCTACAAAATGGGTTGATAATCAATGGTGATATTTACAGTCCTAAATCTTACTGATTTACCAGGATACGAATCCTTGCACCACGTAGCGCTAATGCTACACAAATATAGGCTTTGTGTTGTATCCTATGGTAGTATAATTTAAAGTGTTTGTTTCGAGTTTAAGATCCATTGTATCTCTAAGCAAGTACTGATTAGATTAAACGTTGGGGATTTGATCCGTTTCCAAGAGTGTTTGTAAGTCATGGCATTCATTGATCGTCACTTGTTTTATCGAAACCATCTAAACCACAATAGTTATGATGACGTACCATCGGTTAGCCGATAGAAGTCTATCGGCCAAACCAATGGTACGCCGAAAGCTATAATAAGCTGGGCACAATCTTTGATAAAAGGAATCTAAACAACATCTATTATCCGAAGAACATCCTAAGGACCAAGAGGCCGAAGGATGACTTCTCGACAAAGCGTACAATACCTCGGAATACCTTCAGGATAAACAAGGTATTGTACTAAGAGCATGTTATTATCCGAAACTCAAGGTCTATAAATACCAAGCTCACACTTCACTTCAAGGGTAACGTTTACACACACAATACTCTTTTACTTTACATTTTACCCTTACTCTTCGATATCTTACTCTCACGCCCGAGGTAAACCAGGGGACCATCCCCGCTCCGTTTACTCGTGTGTTTACTTGCTTGTGCAGATAGTTTTAAGATCGGAGATAAGGAATAGGCTGAAGGTCTTCATCGGATCAGATCTTCCGGATCCGAACCTTCTACCCCAGTGTGTTTGTGATATTCCGGTGTCGCAACAAGTTACAACAATGATCGTAATGAAATTGGGCATAGGAGGATCTATTAGGATATTTATTTAAAAAAAAACTATTAATGTTAGTTTCTTGTGGCTCAATTAGAGTTATATATATATGACTTTCTTAGCATAATAACACTCGTTTTTTTTTATCACGTTATCTATCACACCACTAGGTATGGTTTATGACCCGATGATGCATGACCACACTACGAAATTGATCATTCTCACTATCATTATATCAACATGATGAATACTTCAATTGTATTAAGGAATTTTTTAGTAAGTCCTAAATTTTTTAAACCTTTTGGTTAATAACAAGAATGATCATATGTGGTTTGTCGGTTATTACGAATTTTTCGGATCTTGTTCTTATGGTCTCAGACTATCACGTATCCAGTCTTTCTGTCGTTAAGTCTATTAGTTTGTCGTAAAATTAAGGGAAACAATCCATAATTCATGTGTCAACATAGAAATCATTTATGTAATTAACTCTAGACTTTTGGTATGAATTTTTAGAAACTGAAATAATTTTTTCTTTTTTTTTAATAATAAGAATTAAAAATTAATAAAGAAAGAATATGTTATTGGCAGGCAAACAAAGAGTCGAAACAAGTAAAACAATCCTCGTACATTGTGCAAAATCTATCATAGACAAAAACATGTCTGGCGGCATTGCTACCGGGCGTCTCACCGAGGAACGAAAAGCATGGCGAAAAAATCACCCCCATGTATCTCTTCTCCTGTTCATGTTTTTAACCCTAACATACATTTTTATTATTATAATTGTCTTTAATTTGATTAACTAGGGTTTTGTGGCTAAACCGGAATCTCTTGCTGATGGTTCAATTAATTTGCTGGTTTGGAAGTGCATTATCCCCGGGAAGACCGGGGTAAGTAATTTATCATTATTCAATACCTAACATAACACCCAAATATGAGACTTACATATTAAGTTGATGAAATTTTTAGTGTTTACGTAGGGTAAAGTTTAGATTTTTGATTTTTATGAGGTCAGAATTTTAAAAATAACATAAATATAACTATTTTTTACATTGCGAAAAATGTTTAGTGGAGTCAACTGACCACTCTGCCCCGCCCTTGCTTTGCCCCTGGTTATGAGGGTGTTTGTTTGAGCTTATATAGTGGGCTTATGAGCTTATTAGTTTATATAACAAAAATAAGCTCTTTTATAGTCTCTGGATGAGTTTATGTAAGGGTTTTTTCATAAGCTTAAAATTTATGGCTTATGGCTTATCTAAGATTTACTCCTTGCTTTTTATAAATAAGCTAATAAGCTAAGCCAAACACTTTACAAAAGCTTATGAGTTTATAATTCATGAACCATAAACTACTTATAATTTATAAGCCTAAGCCCATCAAATAAGCTTAGACAAACACCCCCTATATAATTATGTATTAATGCCTAAAAAAGGTTTTTTTTTCTTTTTATGGGATCATTTCCGTAAAAGATTAAATTGCTATAATAATCGAAATCGGTTTAAGTGTTCACAATCATTAAAAAATGACTATTTTAGTTACTTGTAAACGCACCAATCAGATAATCAACACTTGTAAATTTCCGTTGCAGACTGATTGGGAGGGCGGATATTACCCAATTACCCTCATTTTTACCAAGGATTATCCGAGTAAACCACCACATTGTAAATTCCCTCAAGGATTCTTTCATCCAAATGTTTATCCGGCTGGATCTGTTTGTCTCTCCATCCTCAGTGAAGGCGATGTAAGTGTTCCCGCTACTTATTTGTTGTTGTTTTTAAAGGTTAGTAAGAGTTTGGTGTGTACATATGTTGTTGTTTCTAGGGATGGAGACCAGCAATAACAGTTAAACAGATTCTTGTTGGAATCCAAGATTTGTTGGACACCCCTAATCCCGCTTCTCCTGCCCAACCTGATGCCAATCGTCTATTTCAGACGGTAGTTATCATCTTGCCATTTTTATATATGCACATTATGGTGTAAAATGAGACTTGATGTTGCAAAACTTAATTTGATTAATGTGTATTTGTGCAGAATAAGACTGCGTACAAGAAAAGAGTTCAGGAACAGGCCAAACGATATCCGCATTCAGTCTAGATGTAATTTATGGTAGTTTGCTATCTTTAGGTTAAATAATGTAGTCTGATGATATTCTTGTGCTCCCATTTTGTTTCCATATCTGTGGGGAAATTACGCTTGGCAACAAAAGATGCTCAGTGATAGATTGTTTTGGAGACGCTTTATTTTGTTTATGGGTGATTAATGTTAATGGGTTTAGTCAGTCATATTCAATTTAATTCAACCCAATCCCGTTGCAGTTTATTTATGTTGCGTTAAATACGTATAAGTTTTTGAGTTTTAGGTTCAGCCCGTTTGAAACAATACAGGCTATCGCACAAGTACAAGTGCTAGGGAAAAAATATTGAAATCTCGAATGCGGCAAAATAAGCTATCGTGGATGGGAAATTCATTTAAGACATCAGTTTGGTGTTCCATTTGATAAATGAATTTGTGATTGTAGATTAGATTATGGTTCATAGCAATAGTGGTGACAATGTTGACTCGTTTACTGATTAATGAGTTCTGGTGGGTTATGTTTTTATGTCAAGCAATTGATCAATGGATTGAACGGATAAATAGTCTCCCAAATTTCGTTCGTTTTTGGTTATAACAAGTGAATGTTCCAATGTCTTAAACGACTAAAAGGCATCAAACAGCAATCAGTTAAGAACATTCATATTTTTTAGCATTCAATTTTTAGTTATATGATAATACTGTAATTTACACTAATCAACTTGTAATTTGTTACTGATTAATGATCATTAATTTCCCTGATCACAGATATAGAAATAGAGCTGTTTAACTGACTTGTGGTCTTCAGTCGTGTTGGAACAGGACTGAACCAGATCCGAAAGTTGGACATACTTAAAACGGTCCACCTTAAAACCAGTCGTGAACCAAACGTGGAGTTTTTCAATTTAAAAAGTATAAGCCTAACACAGTTCCTTCAAGTTTGCAAACTAAAATAAAGATAAACAGGGTTGGTTCTGAACTGAGAACCAATATAAGAGCAACCTTCGGTTGGGCTCTTTTCGTCGATATGCACCATATCATTTTATCCTATTTTTATATATAAAGTTAATAACATTGCTAAGTGTATAAGCACTGAAAAGAGAAAAGGATCAGGTAACTTTGTAGTTATGTTATGTTTTTAAGATGCTCTTATAAATAATCCAGTTTAGGCATCATTTTATATCAAACAGGTCAAATTACAAAAAAATAAAAAAAATAGCTAAAAGCAGCATGTCAAATGAGTCGAACAGTTTAAAAGTATCTTCGAGTTTAAGGCCTTTTTGTTACATATGATCATTAACCTTTCTTAAAACAACAAAAATCGGTCATCTCCGTCATCTAGCACATCATCAAACACGACCCGATTTAGAACTAATTCATCATAATCAGTTAATGATTATCATTACAAGGAAAAAGAGCTTATGAACAAGAAAGTCAAGGTTACACATCATCTTTTAATTATAAGTGGTATGGATATGACTTGTTCGCCATTTAGAAATTAATATGGTTGAAAACTAGTTATGATATAATTTGCTTGTTAGGTTAAACAATCTCCACCAGAAATAGTTTGGTCTTTGTGTTTCTTTTTGTGTGAAAGCAATGTCATATGTCATGTCTTTTTGACTCTCTTTTTCTTGTTCCCATCAAGAAATTACAACACTTTCTTTTTTATGTTGAGTACCATCCAAGTATTATAAGCTCTTCCATTAGAGTTAATTGCATAAAACGTCAATGTGTGTTAATCAAATTGTAGTTTTCCTTTCATATTTTCGAAATGCAAACGCTCATGTGGAAAACTTTTTGGATGGATGTCATCTTTGTTAGAGACGGTTTATGCAATTAACAAATTTAACATATTACCGTTGTTGTCTCGTATTTATACAAAAGGTGTTCCATGGTGACTACTTTTGCACTTTCGAAACTGTTGGGACAAAAATTACAATCTAGTCAAACCACTATTAACCATAGTCGGATTTATATGCATGGTAAAATATTATGAGGATTTTTTTTTATATGTTATTTTAATGGGTTCTATAAAAAGAATTATTTCGAAAACCCCTCAATTTTAATCATAGACCCTTCACTACTATCGACTCAAATATTTATCAACAACCATTATGTTATATATATATATATATATATATATATATATATATATATATATATATATATATATAGAAGTAGGATCATATACAAAGTCCAAATAGTGTAAAAAGTGTGAGAACCAATCATAGACTGCCATGTGTCTATTCCTTTCCTTTTTATTTTTTTTTAACAGAAGGGTATTATCGTCTTTTCACCTATTTTAATTCAATCGTTCTTTTCTATCTTCCCTGTTCATCCGACACATCCGTCATTTTCCTCTCTCCGATCAGATCAACGCCACCCATCTCCGATCAGATCAAATCAAATCACAGTTAAAGTTGAAAATCGGTTGGTTTGATTTATTAAGAAATGGGTTCAATTTTTGGTGATTTGGGAACACACAGTGAAGGTGTTGTGTGTGAGAGAGAAACAGAAAGAGGCGATGAAGATTAAAGGAATCACGTGCTTGAGTAAAGAAGAATGTGATTATGAGGTTTTGTGCATCATTTTTAACAATATACGTCATTTTTTGTGCATCATTTTTGTGCATCATTTTTGTGCATCATAACAATATACATCATTGTTGTGCATCATTGTTTGTGCATCATTGTTGTGCATCATAACAATATACATCATTGTTGTGCATCATTGTTGTGCATCATAACAAAATGAAATCGAAAACGTTATGATGATGATGATGTATAACAATGGCGGATTTCATTAGAAAACGTGAAAATATTAACCGAAATGATTACAAATATAGATTTTTGTAAAACTTACGAGTTAAAATTGAAACCCCCAATTCACCAAAAACCCCCAATTCACGAAATTAGGGTTCTTCGCTATAGGAAGAAGACCACCGACAGATACAGGAAATGGGTTGTTATCGATTTCGACATCGACGTCTGAATCTCAAGTGGGATCGGAGATGGATTTGTTTCTTCAATTGGTGCCTTTGAGAATGAGGAACAAAGACTAAACTACCCCTCTAGTATTGTTGATTATAAAAACCCATTTAACTTTAATGATTGGCTAATATTGTTTCTCACACTTTTTACAATATTTACACTTTTTACATGATCTCATCCCTATATATATATATATATATATATATATATATATATATATATATATATATATATATATATATAGAGGTGAGTTCATATAGGAACCATCAATTATTTAGGAACCATTAGGAACCATTTTTAGGGTAGGTGGCAATTTTGTAATTAAGTCAAATCCCCAAATTGGAAATCAATTAAAACCCACTTTAAAATACTAATTAACTTTAAATTAACATATCTAGAGTATAACTAGGTTTTAGGAAAAACTAAATACACCATTAAAACAAGCATTTAATTATCTTTCCAACGAGCACCCACTTGATATACTTTTGACGACTTTTTTTTTTTTTTTTTTTTTTAGTGAGTTTCGGTATATACACTAGTGTATATACTAAATATTCACCATTGTATATACTAATTCACCAAAAACACATCTAAACCATATACACTATACACTAGTGTATACACTATATTCACTAATGTATACGAATCTTTATATTAATTTCCTTTTAATTGTGAATACGCAATATACAAAAGTGAATATACAATATATATATACACAAGTGAATATACAATATACACCAGTGAATACGCAATATACACAAGTGAATATACAATATACACCAGTGAATACCATGT
This sequence comes from Senecio squalidus, assembly GCA_910822075.1. NCBI lineage: Eukaryota > Viridiplantae > Streptophyta > Magnoliopsida > Asterales > Asteraceae > Senecio > Senecio squalidus. Next base: position 43,412,444 of record CAJVGC010000589.1, on the reverse strand, counting down.
ATTCAATAGAGAATACATCTTATACATTAGTGAATATAGTGTATACACTAGTGTATATTGTATAAATACACTAGTGTATAACTATACATTAGTGAATATAGTGTATACACTAGTGTATAAATACACTACTGTAGTGTATAAATACACTAGTGTATAACTATACATTAGTGAATATAGTGTATACACTAGTGTATAGTATATATGGTTCAGATGTGTTTTTTGTGAATTAGTATATACACTGGTGAATATTTAGTATATACACTAGTGTATATACCGAAACTCACTCTAAAAAAAAAAAAAAAAAAAAGTCGTCAAAAGTATATCAAGTGGGTGCTCGTTGGAAAGATAATTAAATGCTTGTTCTAATGGTGTATTTAGTTTTTCCTAAAACCTAGTTATACTCTAGATATGTTAATTTAAAGTTAATTAGGATTTTAAAGTGGTTTTAATTGATTTCCAATTTGGCTCTCAATTTTGACTTAATTACAAAATTGCCACCTTGAGTTTAATTACAAAATTGCCACCTTGCCTAAAAATGGTTCCTAATGGTTCCTAAATAATTACATGGTTCTTAAATGAAACCAACTCTATATATATATATATATATATATATATATATATATATATATATATATATATATATATATATATATATATATATATCTTTAATATATAATAAAAGAGGGGCCTTAAATGCCACATGGCGAAGTAAGGTCCGTTGGATTGGTTAACTTCTTTGATGTGAGCCATTAGATCAGATTGATAATGTCATCAAAGATCATTTTCATTTTACACCCTTTTACAATACATAATTACATTATCTCTTTTCATTCAATCTCTAATAAAATAAAAACATAATAATAAATTATTTATAGAATCGTTCAATTTGTACTATAATTTACCTTATTATTAATCTAAAATCTCCTAATACAAAATATCAAAAAATGTGTATAAAGATAAAAGTGTATATGTTATTATAACTATAAACAATATGTGTATAAACGTGAAAGTATATATATGTTTTATACATACAAAATTATTTTCTCATAATAAATTAAAATCTACATAAACATAAAATTTATGATTCAATTTTTATTTTTTTCCGCGCTATCGCGGGACAATAATCTAGTATATATATATATATATATATATCTATATATATATATATATATATATATATATATATATATATATATATATGTGTGTGTGTGTGTGTGTAATTAAGCACATATAATCTCATTTGTTTATAACTTTATAAGGTATGAATATATCTTTTCATTTATCAAAACCGAAAAGGTGATTCGATACGAACAAATTGACATGATCATATGAAATTATGAGATGTTATATGTATTTTAACTTGTTTAAGCACATGTATAGGATGGAGTACACTAACAGCATCCATTTCGAATTCAACAACCCCTTCATTAATTGTTTTTGGTTGGTACATCTTCCAAAACTAACTCTCCATCATTTATTTAAGTAGATATAAGTGATGACTTACCATATAAGTCGACATAAACATTGTTTATTTGGAACGAGATAAGAGTTTATAGTGTTGTATCTTGACATATAACGATGACGATTATATCAAAGCCAATCTTCATAAAACCTAGAACTAGATCTTTTATGATACCAGTCTCGTGAAATTTGGCTCGGATCTATTAGACCAAGATTTGATAATAAAACTTAGTTAGAATTGTTGATATTCAATAAGACTTCACTCGGATAAAAGAAAATTTATTTTGTTTTACGGGTATAACTTTTTTACTTTGACACATTTTGTTCATCTATACTTAATTACCCCTTTTCAGATCGATCGATTCCTAGGAACAACTCTTCAAATTAATGTTGATGTAATTAGATGTCCATTTTTTGAAAACGTTTGATATTATCATAATTATTTGAAAACATATTTGGCCAAAAAAAAACATAAATATTTGACAAACGCTTTATCAGTAAAAAAAACATAGTTATATGTAGGTTCCTCATTTCTTTGTTTCGTTTCTAAAATTGTCTTTTCGTTGAATGTCCTTACAAAGACACTATTAAACAATGAAAGGAGAAATGTATGATATAAATATGTTCCGTAATCATTTTTTGTGAATATTTTTCGTACCACGAACAATAACAATGTATTTTACTCTTTATATCAAGATTAGAAATAACCTTTTCATTAAATTCCGTCATACGGACATTGTTAAACCTTGCCACACGTTTGGCATTTGATGGGCATACGTGAGTTTGATGGATGTTAAAGTAAAATTTTGAATCTAAGGCCCTTCGTCTGATGACTGACGAAGGGGATACTAGTAATACACACCAACGATGAATTAAATATGTTTGTTAGAATATTCAATGCTCATATGATTGGAAATTGAATGCTTAAGATGATATAAAATGGTCTATTTCCCAATGTTCCCATCCTCCCTATGTTACAAAGAGAATTCTTCTTATATAGTAAATATCCGGTCCTTGTCCGGAAGGTAATACCGAAGGACCGGACTGTTCCTATTCTGTCAGCCAGTTCCATCTTGTGGGCACGTGGTTCACTTCCCCCCATGCCTTTAAGTACATTGCCTCAGGCATTTATTGCAAAGCGCGTGACGGCGCTTTGTCTCTCACGCTCTCCTTCATTAAATGTTGTCACCAACTCTGTCTTGTCCCTCATTAATGCCATACTTTTTTTTTATGCTTCCACTCCTTAGTATGAATGATGACCCTTCTGTCTTGTCGAAGCCGTTGCTCCTTAAGTACGAGGACCTTCGGTGCATCTGGGCGAAGGGCTTCGTCTCTTATGGGTAATAAATACCATATCCCAACAATGGACAAGCATGTCACATAGTTTAACAAACTCTTTTCCATTCACATCCGAATAACACTATAAAAAAATGTCATTTTTACACACTTTATCTTCATATGTTTAAGTTGTTGATTTATTTATACTTTTAAGTGTGTAAAAAATTATTACATTTATAAATGTGAAAAAATATTAAATTTTCACACTTTTAGTTGCTTAAAAAATTGTACACACCTAAAAGTGTGTAGAAATATACATTTCCCCACTCTTAAAAATGAGAAGAGAAATTTATAACACCAAATTTCTTCACACAAAAGAAAACTATACACTTTTTAAAAGCGTGTAGAAATTAGGTGTTACAAATTTTCTCTTTCCACTTTTAATTGTGAAGAATTTGTACATTCTACACACTTTTAAGTGTGTATATTTTTATAAACAACCAAAATGTGTAAATTTAATATTTATTTATACTTATAAATTTAATAATTTTATATATAATTAAAAGTGTAAACAAATTAACAAAAAGCCTATACATTTTTCTAAAAGAGTAAAAAAGTAATATATAAAAATGATATTTTTTTTTTGTAGTGCAAATAACCAAATCCGTATCGAAACAATCAAAACCATATGCACAAGAAATTTATGTGTAATTAGGGACCGTTTCCCCGATCTTTTCCACACCATACGAACTAAAAACATAATAATTCACACTAATTCAAACTTTTCACATTAAAAAAGTTATCTCAAATATTAAAATTATAAAAACTATATATAAAAAAACAAACACGAAGTTTTAAATACATAGAATTCTCTCTCTATTTCTCAACCCCACCAACACACCCTGATCCAACCATTCATCAAATACGAGAAACCAAAACATACAAAATATTGTCGGTGCTATTCATCTTTCACAAACACAAAACATATGGCCGAAAAACACGCTAGCGAGTTAAAACTACGATGTAGTTGTTCATCGGTAACGAACAAAACCGTTCAAAAACCATATAAAGGAATCCGCATGAGAAAGTGGGGTAAATGGGTTGCCGAAATTCGAGAACCGAATAAACGATCCAGAATTTGGCTCGGATCCTATTCTACGCCTGTTGCCGCGGCCAGAGCCTATGATACCGCGGTTTACTATCTACGTGGGCCTACTGCACGACTTAATTTTCCGGAATTGTTGGCTTATGACGGCGGACCGGATGAGTTGTCCGCGGCTTTTATTCGGAGGAAAGCAGCTGAAGTTGGAGCTAGAGTTGATGCCGAGACAAAACATGCACCGGTTTGGTTTGAAGAGAAACCCGACTTGAATAAGAAACCGAAACCCGAACCCGGATTTGAGTATCCAGATGGGAATGATCCTTGGTGAAAAATGAAAATAGCGTGACTATTTTGTAATTTGTTTTATGGTGAATAAAAAGACATTTATTCGGCTATTTGTAAGTTTAATTTACTTTTACTAGTTGGTTTAAATGTTTCTATTTATACATTGATCGTCTATGTGTAACACGTAATTAGACATGTATAACATTGTTGTATCTAGAAACAGATGTCTTTAAATATGGGTTAGTTATTTAATTAGACATATAATACTGAAAATATTAAACATAATCTTGAATGCGATATAGCTAAATACTTTATATATTTTGTTTGAAGGTATTAAACGATAAATCCAAACTCGATATGTGGGTTTATGTCCATTAAATTTATGTTTTATACACCCTATAGATAACGATTAATAATATATTTATAAGACTAACGAGTTATATCATTCTTCAGTAGTGTTATTCATGGTTTATGAGTTATATAATGCTATATCGGAATTTATCAAAAAATTATGTATTATATAATATCTTTTGTTAATTTTAAACTTTTTATTTATTCTAAGATTGTAAAAATAGGAAAAACAGGACAAGTTTTGATGTACTAGGGAAAAATGTGAGAATGAAATTGTCTTATTTTGGGATTTCAGTTTCAAGTCTAGTTCAAGGTATTTTTATTGTGTAGTTGACATCCATGGGACATGAATTTTGTCTTGAGGGCTCACATGTTTTGCTTTTGTCATTGTTCAAAATAATTGTGAAACTTTATTCTTTTTTCTTTTCATAATTAGTTATTTAAATTTTAGTAAATAATATTGTTATTTAAGATTGATGGTTAAAGTTTCATCTCATTTAATATTGTTAATGTGTAACTAAATACCATTATATGGATGGTTCAGGTTTGGGTCTTGAACTTAATATTAAAAAGAAGAAGTTATTTTGGCCATCATCGAGTGTGAAGCTTTTTGGGGGAGCTGTTAGTAGAGACGCAAATTTTATTAGTGGGATGGCTATGAGACGAGTTGCGAATGCTGTTGATTTAATGAGTCTTCTTCCACAGTTACATGACCCGCAGAGTGAGCTTCTTTTGCTTCGATCATGTATGGGTATTGCCAAACTCTTTTTCGGTTTAAGGACTTGTCAACCTTGACACATGGAAGAGGTGGCCTTGTTTTTTAACAAAGGTTTGCGTGGGTCAATCGAGAATATTATGGTTTGTGGTGGACCATTCTTTGGAGACTTACAGTGGCGACTTGCTTATTTACCGATTCGATTTGGTGGTTTGGGTTTGTACTCGGCAAAATTGGTTTCCTCATATGCTTTTGTAGCCTCGAGGGCCCAATCTTGGGTGCTACAAGACCATATATTACGTGACAGTGGCATATGTGGTATGGATGATGATTATGTTTCTGCTTTGGCTTGTCTTCGTGATATGTCACACCCCGCATAGAAATGGCGGAACCGAGGTGCGCAGTGTATACGGTATCAGAGATTAAAGGTTACATCAAACATAAATAAACCAAACATCATCAACATAGATAAAGAGTTGAAGTAAAATACTTATTACAGTCATCCGAATAGTATCCAAAATACGACTACAGAGTTTTGGGAAACTAAGGAATTACAATAACAAAATAAATTCCAAGCAAAAGTCCCAAGTAGCCAAGCAAGCATAGCATCAGAATAAGTAACCTCAAATCCCTGAAAAGCGTTAAAATACGACGTCAACATAAAGTTGGTGAATTATTCGCAATAGTAAATAAAACATAATTGTATAAAAGTTTTCAATAAGTTTTGACCCAAAAGATAAGATTTGAAGATAAGTTCTTTTGAAAAGATATTTCAAAATATATTTGAAGTATATAAAACCATTCGATAAAAATATTCATATTTGTACCATACGGTACCTTCATATCTGTACCATACGGTACCATAAACATATTTGTACCATACGGTACCATAATCATACCTGTACCATACGGTACCATAATCATTTCATAAAATAGCAGCTTTAGGAACATACAATACACCTGACCCTTAACATAGATATCGGCAACTAACCCCACCTAGTGTCTCAAACTAGGTTGCCACTAAATAATCCGTCATAACATTGTTAACACGGACAGGGCACGCCATCATCCAAATAGATGTTAACAATGAGGGTTTGTTAGACCCATATAGCGCTATATATACTTCCGGCGGTCACAGACTAACAGGTGTGTATACGGGGCCTTGTACTACCACATAGGCGGTACAAGTTGGGTGAGATCATCTAAAGCATTCATATAAGTGCATATACATGCCATAATACATACATAACATAAAATACCTTTGTTTAACGCTAATCATGCCCAAAAATATAAAAGGGTAAAAAGGGCAACGAATAACTCACTGATAGCAAAGCAATCCAAATCTTTTATATGTCGGGAATACTACTATACCGTCAAGCTCCAATGTCTAAGTGCCCTATACATCACGTAAATAAATATGTCTAAGTATCTCTAAGTCTAGTAGGGTTATGCCTTAATGATTAACGTTTTATACAGGTTCTAAAATAACCAAAGGAATATCGATAAAACGGAATAACAAATGTTTCGGAAAGTCAACGGACTAGATATGTGATTCTCATACTTACGTGCACTACAAGTCACGTAAGTATCAAGTTACATGATAGGCAAGGGTTACGGGTCAAGAGAGTGTTAAATACGCGATCAAGACAACAAAGTTACGTGCTTAAGATCATAAATATGTGAACCAGCAAAGGAATTACGTGCATGTGAACTTGGCTTGTTAAATACATGTTTAGTAATTTAGGAATTTAATAAGAGTCACGTGTAAAAGAAAGCCATGTGCAGATTTAACTTGTTAGGTGTTGAATTGTTACATGCAATGCAAGTCAAATACATGATGCATGGGAATTACGTTCACGTAACATGGGACTTACGTGATCATAAGCAAAGTTTCGTGAACGGAATTGGAATTACGTGAGGATCAATCAAAGTTACGTGACCTGAGTGCTAATTACGTGACTAGGGGGCTATTTCGTGAACGTAATAGCTGTATTACGTGAGCCAAACATGAGTTACGTGCATGAACGGGATTTTTACGAAAAATGGTAATCGGAACTCGATTTCTAGGTGTTTTAGATGTCCATTTGATCTATAATCGCAACCCTATGTCCAGAATACTAATAGGAACAATAATCCTAAATAAAATCTCGGTTTTGACGGTTAAAAATGATAGTTTCGGGATTGACTCAAAATAACATAAAGTTTAAAACAAAAATAAAGGAATACTTACTTGATCGAAATGAAATTTGGAGGATAGATAGAGGTGATGATGGTGATCAATAATCCGGTCTCGGATCTAAAATCGGACGGTTGGATCGCCGGAAAAGTTAGAGAGAAGGTGGAGGTGTTTGTGTGTGTTTTTAGAGAGAAAGAGAGTGTGTAGGTTATTACTTGGAGAAGAAGATGATAGTGGATAAAGACAAAGTTATTGGTGGCTAGATAAGACAAAACTCAGATTGGGACGATTTTTGTAATAAAATTCGACATAGGACCAAAATTGTAATGGATTTTCCCGCGTAGGACTAGTTTTGTAATAAAATTTCCGAAAAGACTAAGAATGAAATATTTTTAAACGTTAATCTTAATTATATAATTAAGGCATAATTCCCCTAAACTTATCATAAGAGCATACTAGACTTATACTAAAGGCACTTAAGACTATACGTTCCCGACATAAAGATCCGATTCACATACTATATACCCGATAAACGCAAATACGCATAAAATACAAATACGATACCCATAAAATACGAATACGATAAACATAAAAAGGAATACAATAGGGTCAAAACACGAACATAAATAAATAAAACGAATACGAGACGATAGAATAATACCGTGAAATTCGCGAATGTCACAGTCTCCCCAAGTAAAAAGAATTTCGTCCTCGAAATTATCACTGGGTACTTGATGTGTAAAATCGAGTCTTAAATTAAACCTACTTTTTCACGCAATTACACACTTATAGGCAGTGGACCTATTCGTATGTAATATAGTTAATAGTAAGTATAGGTTCGTTCGCAGGGACTAATTTGCTTTTAAATTTCGAATTAATAACACTAAGAGTATTTGGGGTTTTTTTTTATCGTAACTAAAATTGCAAGTAATTTAGTAAAAGTAATTAAATAAAATCGAGCGAAAGATTTATGGATTAAATCAAATAAAGAAAGATTACACTTGTTTGACACTTCACCTGTTTTCCGTTAATTCTACGAATTCGATTGTTGTTTCAACTTCTAATATATACTAAAAGTCCTTCCGAATCTTTTACTAACTTTAATTATTGCTACTTACACCGTTCCTTCCGAATACAGTTAATAAATATTAATAATTAAGCAATAAGAATCAAGCCTGTTTTTAGTGATTTAACCTTATAGAGTTTCCTTCCGAATAACTCCTCTAATTATCAAGTCCTTCCGAATCTTAATACTTAGACCTACTCACTTAAATTTAATTACTTAAGTTGTTATTACTAAGTCCTTCCGAATCTTAATAATTTTAAACCGATTATAGACCGATCGATTATTTCATAAAACTTATCTAACCTATCTAGATTCCTTCCGAATACCTAGAATGTTGATTAAACAAATTAAACATAAACAACTATGATAACATATTAAAATCTAAGTAAATAAGGATCGACGGTTAAACACAAAAACATAAAACAACCGAAAACGTTAGAATAACATCAAACAGGATCCGTTAATCAAACAAGCGTAAAAGGTGTTTAGCTACTCATAACGTGGTCTGAAAAAGCAATAAAAGCGTTAGAAAACATTCTGGAAATAATGATTAAAACAAAGAAAAGAACAAACGGATGAATCGCCAATTTTTGTCGTGATCGCCGATTGCCGAATTATGATCTTCCTTGCCTTGAAAACTTGCTTCCAACTTAATAACAGCTCCAGGAACGTATGAATAATACTGAATGATTTTCTGGACGATTTTGATGTTGTATTTATAGGCAAAATCAAGGTGGAAATCGTTTTCGACTCAAACATGAATTACTTGTAGTTATCCAGACAGGTGCGCAGCACCTAAGCAGGGGGTGCGCAGCACCGGGCTCTTCCCGTGTCCAAAACCAACTCAAATTCCTCTAGGTGCGCAGCACCTATATCCTAGGTGCGCAGCACCTCTACAGCTTCTCCGTAATTTCGTCATTTAAGCTCATTTCTTCACTCCTTTCCACTTTCCGATCATGTAAACCTGTAAAATAGATAAAAACACTTTTCCACACGATTAAATGTAAAAACCTATCCTATCCATCATGTTTACTATGAAAACCGACTAAATATCGCATAGAAATATCTATATAAATATGCGATATCAAATCCCCCCAAACTTGCCTTTTTGCTTGCCCTCAAGCAAAAACTGTTTTCAAATTAATTATCAAAGCCAAAAATAAACATAACCAAACTCCTCACGATTTTTATTGGAAGTTAAATCACACAAACTCTCAAACTAATCTAAAAGGGTGTGTAACGTATTCTGTAGAATCGCTCAATTGCTCAGTCATGGTGAATATTCTATCATAGGCTTGATAAAGTATCAAAGCTCCACCACTAGAGTCTAGGTACAACTAAACGGGGACTTTTATTCGGGATGTAATATACAGGTAAAGGCATGTGAATAAATATATACTGGAGTGTAAACGGGTTAAATAAAATAATACAAAAAGCTTAGATTAAATCCGAACTAAATAAAATCTCTAACGTACGGGATTGCTTAATTTCTTCAACTTGTACTTTTTTCTTCTTTTTCTCCGAATATATATGTATCGTAAATAATACATGACTCATAATACACTATTTCGCTTAAAATCTACAACTAATTTTTTTTTTTTTTTTTTTTTTTTTTTTTTTCGCTTTTCTGTTTTTTTTTCGAATTTTTTTTTTTTTTCTCTTTTTCTTTTTTTCACTTTCAGCCTAGTACATGCCTTACAAAATAATCTTTTTTCGTGGTAAGTTCACATGTTCAAAAGGCTAGTAATCAACTAGATATATATATTTTTTTCTTTCAACTATTTCTCCAAATACAAATAAATACAAGGCAATAATAATCGATATTTTTCTTCCATGCCTTAATAACTTCAACTTCACTTAATATAATAATTGCAATCAAATAACTTAGTTCGGAACTAATCTAAAAAGAAACGAAAATAGGCGAATGTACAAAATAATATAGTAGTGTTTAGAAACGAAACGGTTTAGGCGCAAATTGGTTTACTAGAGTTTCTAACACTAAAAATAAGTGTTACAAGGGTTAGGCGGAAAATATATAAAAATATAAAAAAGAAACGAAAAGGCTAATCAAATGGGTTAATCCTAATTTGCCCCTAAGTTGTACCAAAATCACACTAAGTTACCCTAATGTAATTGCTCATATGTGGTCTCGAAATGTATAACAATGTCAAGTTCTAAAGTCATCAACCATCGGCACACTCAAAGAAACGAAAAAGTTTCATTAAAAATGAATGCTTTCAAAGGCTCAAAAAATCTCACTATTTTTCTGAGTGGGGTAAAAATGCGTCTGGTTATGCTTACAGTTTAAGGTATTTACCGACTAGACACGTTATATTTTTTTGGTTTTTTTTTCAATTTTTCAATTTTTTTGGATTTTCTGTTTTTTTTTTCTGACTCAAACATGTACAACAACAACACATTTCAACACGATGGAAACTAAGCTAAGGGTCGAAAAATAAAAAGTAAAATTTCCCGATAACCCCCCCAAACTTAAGTAACACATTGTCCCTAATGTGTTTACGACTCAAAAATAAGGGAAAATTTACAAAAAACTATCCTAAAAATAAAAATAAAAATAAAAATAATACAAAAATAAAGAAAGGTAGAAAGTATAGAACCCGTTGGTGTAAAGTGGAAATATGGCGGTGGAATGCGGTTTGCTGAACTGAATGCCAGGCTTATGAGCGGGTGCTGAACTTACTGCCAGTCTTAGAAAAAAAAACTAAAAAAAAAAAAATCAACCACACATGTTAGAAAAGAAATAAAAAAAATAATGAGCAAACACAAAGTACATAATAAGTTCATAAATAACAACACAATACATAAAGAGAATACACATCACTCATCGTCACTGTCTGGCTGATCCTCCTGTGGTGGTGCTGGATGGTACCCGGGATATGGCTCCGGATAGTAGTAGGCGGGCGGAGCATACGGAGGGTATGGGGCTGGATGCTGCTGCTGGTAAATATACTCCAAGGAGGGCTGGTATCTCTCCTGAAAGTACTCCTGGCGCTGCTGGTAGTGATCCCATCTTCGGTCCGACTGAGCGTTGTCGAACTGAAGTCTGTGCAACCCGGCCAAAACCTGATCCTGAAAGTCCACCTGCGATAAAGCCCGTCGCCTCGGGGCCGCAGCTGGAGCTGCTACATCATCAACTCTACCAAAGGGAGCCAAACGCTTACCGGATGGGTGAAGAATCCCAACTCGGAGCATATCCGCCTGCCCGTACACCTTGCACTGCACCGCTGGTGAGCACATCTGGATGTTGGCATGAGTAGCCAACCCTAACTCTCGTGCAATGCGGGTAATGAAGTGCCCGCAAAGCATCTTGCTGGAATCCGTCTGGCCCTCTCCCTTTTCAGCCATATACTTTGCTAACGCCCATGGGACGTTAACAAACTGGGTGGGATCTCGAGCACTGAAAGCACGTAAAACCCACAAGTCCTCCCGGTAACACTTATCGTGGTGTGTGTCACGGTGGAAGAAAGAGTAGGAAATCATCTTATGCAGAAGCCGCAGTATGGGGTCCTGAACATCCTTAGCGCGGCTGGATCGGGGGTGATATCCCTCCAACCCCGATAAAGCTAACCATGCCGCATCGGCATCAAAACCCAAGATATCTCGCTCCGCATCCGAGAAATAGGCTACCATCAGCGCCTCGTTACCTGCCTCACTGGGAGTCAACAAACCTGTTAGTCGACCAAAATCAATTACCGATACCTGGTGTTCCTCTCCGCCTAAGCGGAAGGAAATCAGAGGCGCGGTCAGGAAGGTCTCGTCAGTGAATTCCTTGGAGATCTCAAGTGAACAATAGAACTCGAGTACCCACTCTCGGAACACGGGCTCCTCGGTCTTCCATGCCCGACCCCAAATCGGAATGTGACGCTGGGCCGTGCGGCTGTGTGTAGTCATATATTCTCTCAAATCCACGGGAATTCCTCGCAAGAAATTCCAATCCACAGTGCGAGGTGCAGCCACTGAACGACCTCGTAATGACGCCAGTTTGTTGTTGAGTTTTATCCTTCTGTCAGCTGAGCATCCCGGCCAAAGTAACCATGGGTGGCGCTCGGGCGCCATAATCGCCGCATTTAGGGACGCGTGAGATTGTGGCCGAGCTCTACGGCTACCCTCTCCTTCCTCTTGGACTGCTGCCCTTTTCCCCTGCACAACACAAAGTCAACAAAACAAACAGCAAGTAACGCGTGAGAAACACGAAGAAAACACGACCAGCAGCCGGAAAAACAGGCCGGGCCGCGCACCTAGGTGGGGGTGCTGCGCACCGGCGCTGTTTAAGGCCAAAAATCCGGCCAAGACTGGTCGTTTTCCATACCCAACACCTCAAACCTGCTTAATTGATCAATCCTAACCCTATTATGCAATCAATTTCATGTTTTTAGGACGAATTAAGAAAACCCTAGAAATTTCCCCAATTCAATTTAACCTATTTAAACTCGAAATCTGCAAAAATTAAAGAGTTAAGGAGAAGCAACATACCCGTCGATTCATGTTTAGTACTTTAAATGAACAAAAACGAGCAAAAAATGAGGATTTAGTGGATGTGTGTGGTGTTCTTCTCGGTCGCTGCTATTGTTATAAAATGTGTGTGTGTGTGCTGTGACTTATGTGAAAATAACAAGTATAAAACCTGGACAGAACCTCGGTGCGCAGCACCTAGTGATGGGGTGCTGCGCACCGGTCACTTTTTTTGGATTTTTTTTTTTTTCGTTTTTCGATTTTTTTTGGATTTTCTGACTTTTTCTTGGTACCTAACTAAACAAACTGCAAAAAAAAAACGTTAAAGAGTTCTAAAAATAATAAAAGAATAAAAATAAAAATAAAACTAAGAAAAGGAAAGAAACAAACTCGGGTTGCCTCCCGAGAAGCGCTAATTTTTCGACCGAGTCGTTAGCTTGACTCGAGATGCCTCTTTATTAGGCGTTGATGGAATAGAATCCATCCTCAATCATCAGCCCGTTTTCATTATCTTCCTCGTGATATAATTTGACTCGTTGCCCAGAAACGATGAATGGTTGTCCGCCTTCTTTCCACAACTCGACATATCCGGAAGCATAAGCTTGTTTGATGGTGTACGGTCCTGTCCACTTCGAGCGTAATTTAGGAGCCTTGAATTTGTACTTTGATTGAAATAAAAGTACTTTATCGCCCTCCTTGAATTCTTTGCGACGAATTTTGCGGTCGGGGAATTCCTTAGTTCTTTCCTTGTAAAGGCAGGAACTTTCGTAAGCCTGTAACCGTAATTCATCCATCTCGTGAAGTTGTAAGAACCGCAAATCTTTTGCTAGATCAATGTCAATGTCGCAGAGCTTCAGTGCCCAGTACGCCTTATGCTCAATTTCCACCGGAAGATGACATGTTTTCCCGTAGAGTAGTCGATACGGGGTGGTTCCAATTGGTGTTTTATACGCCGTCCTGAATGCCCACAATGCGTCCTCCAGCTTCCTTGACCATAAATTTGGATTATTGTTGACCGTCTTTTCCAAAATTCTCTTGATTGCACGGTTTGTATTTTCCACCTGCCCGCTAGTTTGAGGATGATACGAAGTTGCAAATCGGTGATTTACTCCATATCTTTTCAAAGCTTTTGCAAGCTGAGCGTTGGCGAAGTGGCTTCCTCGATCACTGATTAATGCCTTTGGCACTCCAAACCTGCAAAACAAACTTTTAAGAAAATCAACAACCACGTTAGCGTTGTTAGTCGGTAATGCTTTAGCTTCAACCCATTTAGAAACATAATCTACGGCAACTAGAATGTAAATATTTCTATTTGAGGGTTTGAAAGGCCCCATAAAGTCGATTCCCCAGATATCGAAAACTTCACAGACTTGGATCCCTTGCTGTGGCATTTCGTCCCGCTTCGTGATATTCCCTTGGCGTTGGCATGCGTCACAAGTGTTTACGAGAGTATAGGCCTCCTTGAAAATTGTTGGCCAATAGAATCCTGCATCGTAGACCTTTTTCCCAGTTACCGTGGGTCCGTAATGTCCTCCGGTGGGTCCATGATGGCATTCGTTCAGAATTTTACGAGTTTCTTCTCCGTGTACACATCTGCGAACCATTCCATCAGCACATCTACGGAACAAGTATGGCGAGTCCCAGTAGTAGTACTTTGAATCCGAAATGAGTTTCTTCCTCTGTTGATAGGTTAGGTCTTTGTTGATGACTTTTCCTACGATATAGTTCGCAATGTCCGCGAACCATGGGATGTAGCTGTCCGTGTTACTGATATAGGCCAGCATTTCCCCCGGAAAAGCGTCATCTATGTCCTCTTCCTTCAACTCCCCCAAACTTGGGTTCTCCAATCGGCTCAAATGGTCCGCAGCGACATTTTCAGCCCCTTTTTTGTCTTTGATCTCGATGTCAAATTCCTGCAACAATAAAATCCAACGAATTAATCTAGGTTTAGCATCTAATTTAGCAAATAAGAATTTTAACGCAGAGTGATCCGTGAAAACAATTGTCTTGCTCATCACTAAATATGAGCGGAATTTATCAAAGGCAAAAACTACAGCCAAAAGCTCCTTTTCCGTAGTGGTATAATTCTGTTGGGCTTCGTTCAGTGTTTTACTGGCGAAGTAGATAGGTCGAAAATGTTTCTCGATCCGTTGCCCCAAAACAGCTCCCACTGCGAAGTTACTTGCGTCACACATTAGCTCGAAAGGTTGAGACCAATCCGGTGCTATCAAAATAGGTGTATTGGTGATCCGGTCCTTGAGTATCTCGAAAGCTTGTAAACAGTCCTCCGAAAAGTTGAAAGCTACCTCCTTCTCTAAGAGTTTCGTCATAGGGCGAGTAATCTTGGAGAAGTCCTTGATAAATCTTCGGTAGAATCCGGCATGTCCTAAAAAACTCCGAATTGCTTTCTCGTTCGTCGGTGGTGGTAGTTTGGCAATGACCTCGATCTTTGCTTTATCTACCTCTATCCCAGCTTTTGAAATCTTGTGTCCCAGTACGATTCCCTCTCGAACCATGAAGTGGCATTTCTCCCAGTTGAGGACCAAGTGTGCTTCCTCGCATCGTCCCAGCATCTGATCCAGATTCTCCAAACAATTGTCGAAAGAATCTCCGAAAACTGAGAAATCGTCCATAAACACTTCCATCGTCTTCTCCACCATATCCTGAAAAATGGCTAGCATACACCGCTGAAAAGTGGCGGGTGCGTTGCATAGACCAAATGGCATCCTCCGATATGCGTAGGTTCCGAACGGGCATGTGAATGTGGTCTTTTCTTGATCTTCGGGATCGGGGATCTGAAAGTATCCTGAGAATCCATCCAAGAAGCAGTAGAACTCATTTCCTGCTAGTCGCTCGATCATCTGGTCCATGAAACGGTAGTGGAAAATGGTCCTTCCAGGTGGCCTCGTTCAGCTTGCGGTAGTCGATGCAAACTCTCCATCGGTAACTGTCCTTGTTGGCACGAGCTCGTTCTTCTCGTTCATCAACCACGGTCATACCTCCCTTTTTTCGGCACACAGTGAATGGGGCTAACCCATGGGCTATCTGAAATAGGGTAGATAATACCTGC
>CAJVGC010000589.1:43054060-43396367 GCA_910822075.1 Senecio squalidus | reverse complement strand
TTTGAAAGTAATATAATTTTTGACTAAATGTTTGGATTTGTAGACTAGTTGGAAGTTGATTGTTTCATATCATTCATATTATTTCACCTTCATCATATTTTCCATTATTCCATTATTTTTCACCCATTGATATGACCATAAGCCCTCTGAACTAGTTACTTAGACTCTATTGGTGGAGAAGCGTATCGTTATCAAGCCTATGATAGAATACTTGTCATGACTGAGCTTTGAGCGATTTCATATATATATTACACTTAGATTAGCTTTTTGAGTGATTGAGTGTTATACTTCCCAAATCGTGAGATGTTTAGTTATGCAGTTAAATTTTGGCTTGGTAATAATTAAATTCATTTTCGTAAATTAATTTTTTGTAATTTACTCGACTCGTTGGGTATTTTATTTTTATTGAAGATGTTTGTTTTGTTCTAAATTTAACAGTTTACTTGAGGACAAGTAAGATTCAAGTGTGGGGAATTTGATGTGCCTGAAATAATACATATTTAGTAGCCACATTTGTCGTATTTAAGCATCATTATCTGCAACTTTTGTTATGATCTGGTATATTTTTAGTAAGATTTGCAGATTAAAGTAATATTTGGACCACGGAGCGAAAAGGAGCTGAAACTGGCTTGAAACGGAGATAAACGAGCAGAAAATAAGAAGTTTGAGAAACAGCCGGCGGCTGAAATCCCTTAGCCGGCGGCTGAATTAAAGTTTTCATTAAATTGTTTTAAACGTGCCGCGGAAGCAACTTTTGGGCCCGTGTGTGTCAGCCGGCGGCTGAAATGAGCCAGCCGACGGCTGAATTGGAAATTTCAGTAATCAGAGTTTTAGTCGAATACGTTTTTCCGCTTGGCTTTTGCTTATAAATACAAGATCAAAACGTCCAGAAAAGACACTTTTCATTATTTTCCACTTGCATTCATCTTGGAGAGCTGAACGAAGAGTCCTAGAAGTCATCAAATACTTGGAAGCTTTTGGTTAATCTCTTTTAACCAACTTTGATTTTAGTAATTGTTTTGATTCAAGTTATTTACATTATTGTTCTTGATACAATGATTTGTTTAAAGACCTATTTTGTTATTTGCTTACAATCCAACATGAGCTAAACTCTTTAAGCGATTGCTTGGATTGTTGAACCTGGATCTATGTTTTAATCAAGTTTATGTTTGAACTTATTGATTTTTCCATTATTATTTACGTTTAATCGCGATCCATGTTTATTCAAAGTTATTAAATTTATTACTTAGCGTAATTGATAGATCTATAACATAACTAGCGTTCTTATATGATTTATTGGTTATTTACAATTATATGATTTATTAGATAATTGTAGCTTGAGACTTAATTGAGATAGGCTAAGAGATTAGTAATTTAATAAATTGAATGAACATGACAATTATATCAGGATTGAATAATTGAGACTTTTGTTAATTCGTAGTCGACAGATTAAATTGTAAATAATAGTGAACTTAAAGCACAATTTAGAGTGGATAAATCTAAGATAACTCTTGATATACGAATAATCGTATGATCTTTCTCTAAAATTGTAGGATTAGATAACTCTAGCGGGAAATCTAGTTATCATAGGAATCACAGTAAATCAATCAAACATATTCTTGTTAATTCATAATCCAGGTGAAACGTAATTCCAAGTAATCGTTGCTTTTAAATCTGATTAATTCTCAAATACTTTTCGAAACAGTTTTTCATCCACAATCCATTTAGTTAATTTAATTACTATTTATTTTAGTTATTTGTTTTCTGAAATATGTTCTCTCAGAACTAAAACGTCCCCCATATTTAATTGCTTTTATTAGTTTAATTACATAATTTGAGATAACGGATATTAATACACGTTCCCTGAGTTCGATCCGGACTTACTAATTCTATATTTACGTACGATCAGGTACACTGCCTGTTTTGTGTGTTAATATACGTTGGTAAAAATCCTTTTCTAAACTTTAATAAATTTTATGTTATAAAATACACATCAATTAGATAATCTAGTTTGTTATGTTCAATAACTTGTTATGTTTAATTATTTATGTATTTTGTTATGAGTAATGTTTATTTTATTAATATATTTATCTTAAATCTATATTTTTTAATTTAAGATCTATATTTTTAATATTAATATAATAATAATAATAATAATAATCTATATTTTTAATTTAAGATCTATATTTTTAATTTAAGATCTATATTTTTAATATTTTTAATTTAAGATCTATATTCAACTTGTCCCTTTTTCGTGCCCGCAACTTTTTCTATGTATATGCGCCAAACAAATATAATTCTCGTCAAAAGAGTTGACCCGAATTTTTTGTATGAATCAGATAATATTTTGATATATTCCTATATAATTCTTTATATATTTTTAGAGTTAATTACATGGTTCGTCCCTATGGTTTGCACCATTTTCACCCGTCATCCCTATAACTTTTTTATTACACCACTAGTACCTAGTTTGAAATTTGTTGCCTCCAGGGTCCCTAAATTGGACGTGACGTTAAAAGGTGATGGGTAATTTCGTCATTTTACCTTTCTCTTCCATTAAAACCCAGATTCAATTAAAATAAAAAACGCAATAAAAAAACAGAATCAAAATCCAAATCATTAAATCATAAATTAAACAAAGCAAAATCAAAACCCAAATATCAAATCAAAATTAAGATTCATGACTTATGTTGATGAAGATGGTGATAGTGTTACTCTTGTTGACGACGATGATCTTCTTGATATCGTGCAACAGTCTCTGGATCCGTTGAGGATTACTGTTGAGCTAAGTAAGTCTGACCATAGTGAATCGAGTCGGAATTCCAGCAGTCTGAAATCAAGCATCCCGTTTGAATTTGAAACCTTCAATCGACTTTTTAAGTTTTCGGCAAAAACCCCTGAAGTTGGAAGTTTAAATTCAAAGAAGGAAGATATATATGTTAACAACTCGACCGAGGGTGTAAAATTCAAAGATGTCTCGCAGCCACCGAATGGTGTCGATCTTCATGCTCCGTATGTTCAACCTAATCAGGCTCCAATCAAAGCTACCATAGGTACTGTAATTGAATCTTAATTTTGATTTGATATTTGGGTTTTGATTTTGCTTTGTTTAATTTAGGATTGAATGATTTGGATTTTGATTCTGTTTTTTTTTTATTGTGTTTTTTATTTTGATTGAATCTGGGTTTGGTTTTAATGGACGAGAAATGTAAAATGACGAAATTACCCATCACGTGTGACACACGTGAGGTCACTTAACGGCCCTTTTAACGTCACGTCCAATTTAGGGACCCTGGAGGCAACAAATTTCAAACTTAGGTACTAGTGGTGTAATAAAAAAGTTATAGGGATGACGGGTGAAAATGGTGCAAACCATAGGGACGAACCATGTAATTAATTCATATTTTTATGTTAAGAAATGCAACACTTACAAACGGTTTAACAAACAATTATATAATATCACTAAAATCAATTACTCCCATTTTTAATTTATTTTTCTTTTTTCATCCACTTTTACATTATCACAGGTCATTTTGGAAACATTATAATCCAAACAACCCCTCAACCCTCTGTCTTGTTGACCATATAGTAAGTAGTAACCAATGCGTTGTCGAAAACGATCGGAAGTAAGGGTTAAAAGATGTCGGGAGGTGTTGCTCATGGCCGTCTTACGGAGGAACGAAAAACATGGAGAAAAAATCATCCCCACGTTTGTCATTTTTTAACTCTTGTTTTCTGCATTCTATCATTTCTCATTTTTGTAATGTGACTTGAATTTTGTGTGAGACTAGGGTTTTGTGGCGAAGCCGGAATCTCTTTCGGATGGATCAGTTAATTTGATGGTTTGGAAATGCATTATACCCGGGAAGGCCGGGGTAAGTAAGGATTTTGCTAAACATAGCCACTATACTATGTTTAAGAGAAAATTTTAAGTGTTTAGAGTAGTTGTATGATAACAATTAAAACTCGACCGTTTAAAAACCACCAAGGCCTATGTTTAGCATTTTCCGTTGTGAAATATAAAAAGTTAGGATCAAGATCAAATTAAAAGAGAAAAATATGCGTTTTAGTCTTAGTCATGTCTCTTTTTATAACATTGATCGATAACCTTAAACGTTTTTACTATAAAAAATTGATTTTAAGAGACCGTTCCTTAAAAGGATATCAACACTCTTGCTACTGATTATCCAAAATTGTTTCTTTGACCTTTAAATTATCAGATAATCGCTTTCAAAATGTAAACCCAAGTGCCTTTAATCATTATTGAATACCGATTTTCACAATGGTATCATTGCAGACTGATTGGGAAGGCGGATATTACCCGCTTACACTTAATTTCACGGAAAATTACCCAACCAAACCACCAGTGTGTAAGTTTCCTCAGGGGTTCTTTCATCTCAATGTTTATGGAACTGGAACTGTTTGTCTCTCCATCCTCGATGAAAGGAACGTAAGTTATCATCGCCATTTATTATGACACAAACAAGGAATGATGATATTTTGTTTGTTTTGATTAGTAAAACTTTGATGTACATTCGGAGTATATGTTGTTGTTTCTAGGGCTGGAGACCAGCTATTACTGTTAAACAAATACTTGTTGGCATTCAAGAATTATTGGACTCCCCTAATCCCGCCTCTCCTGCCCAAAGTAGTCTATATTGTCTTTTTGTCAAGGTAATAAGGCTATATTTAAGCGCAACTAACAGTTTGCAGGATATTACCCTTTTTTCGGGGATTTTAACAGTGCATGTTATGGTGTAAATGAGAGTTCGTGTTGCAAAACTTATTATGATTCATTCTACTTTGTGCAGAATAAGTCCGAGTACAAGAAAAGAGTCCAGGAGCAGGCAAAGCAATATCCGCAGTCAATCTAGTAATCTATGGTAGCTTGCTAATGTTCAGGTTAATTTCATGTAGTCTAATAATATTACGGCGCACCCTTTTTGTGGGTTTAGAAAGCGTAATCAGTAGCAAATATGCTTGTTGGTTATAGCTTCGAGGATGTTTTATTTTGTCAATGGGTGTTTTAAGTGATTATATGTTAATGGCTCAAGATGTTTGGTTTGTTGTATCCAACCTAATCTAACATGATACATATTATAGCAGTTTATTTGTGTTGGGTTGAATATAGTTTACATAAGATCTCAAATTTTCGTTTTATTTGGTTTTGAACAATGCAGTGTGTAGCAGAGGTTGCAAGTGCTACAAAATGGGTTGATAATCAATGGTGATATTTACAGTCCTAAATCTTACTGATTTACCAGGATACGAATCCTTGCACCACGTAGCGCTAATGCTACACGAATATAGGCTTTGTGTTGTATCATATAGTAGTATAATTTAAAGTGTTTATTTCGAGTTTAAGATCCATTGTATCTCTAAGCAAGTACTGATTAGATTAAATGTTGGGGATTTGATCTATTTCCATAGTGTTTGTAAGTCATGGCATTCATTGATCGTCACTTGTTTTATCGAAACCATCTAAACCATCTAAACCACAATAGTTACAACAATGATCGTAATGAAATTAAGCAAAGGAGGATCTATTAGGATATTTATTTTAAAAATAACTATTAATGTTAGTTTATTTTGCCTCAATTAGAGTTATATATATGACTTTCTTAGTATAATAACATTCGTTATTTTTCACGTTATCTATCACACCAGTAGGTATGGTTTATGACCCGATGATGCAGGACCACACTACAAAATTGATCATTCTCACTATCATTATATCAACATGATGAATACTTCAATTGTATTAAGGATTTTTTTAGTAAATCCTAAATTTGTTAAACCTTTTGGTTAATAACATGAATGATTATATGTAGTTTGTTGGTTATTACGAATTTAATCTCTAAGTTTTATTTTTTCGGATCTTGTTCTTATGGTTTCAGACTATTACGTATCCAGTCTCTCCGTCGTTAAGTGTATTAGTTTATCGTAAAATTGAGGGACACAATCCGTAATTCATGTGTCAACATAGGGATCATTTATGTAATTAACTCTAGACCTTTGGTATGAATTTTCAGAAATTGAAATAATTTTTTTTTTTTTAATAATAAGAATTAAAAATTAATAAAGAAAGAATATGTTATTGGCAGGCAAACAAAGAGTCGAAACAAGTAAAACAATCCTCGTACATTGTGCAAAATCTATCATAGATAAAACGAAAGCGAAAACATGTCTGGCGGCATTGCTACCGGGCGTCTCACCGAGGAACGAAAAACATGGCGAAAAAATCACCCCCATGTATCTCTTCTCCTGTTCATGTTTTTAACCCTAACATACATTTTCTTATTATAATTGTGTTTAATTTGATTAACTAGGGTTTTGTGGCTAAACCGGAATCTCTTCCTGATGGTTCAATTAATTTGCTGGTTTGGAAGTGCATTATCCCCGGGAAGACCGGGGTAAGTAATTTATCATTATTCAATACCTAACATAACACCCAAATATGAGACTTACATATTAAGTTGATGAAATTTTTAGTGTTTACGTAGGGTAAAGTTTAGATTTTTGATTTTTATGAGGTCAGAATTTTAAAAATAACATAAATATAACTATTTTTTACATTGCGAAAAATGTTTAGTGGAGTCAACTGACCACTCTGCCCCGCCCTTGCTTTGCCCCTGGTTATGAGGGTGTTTGTTTGAGCTTATATAGTGGGCTTATGAGCTTATTAGTTTATATAACAAAAATAAGCTCTTTTATAGTCTCTGGATGAGTTTATGTAAGGGTTTTTTCATAAGCTTAAAATTTATGGCTTATGGCTTATCTAAGATTTACTCCTTGCTTTTTATAAATAAGCTAATAAGCTAAGCCAAACACTTTACAAAAGCTTATGAGTTTATAATTCATGAACCATAAACTACTTATAATTTATAAGCCTAAGCCCATCAAATAAGCTTAGACAAACACCCCCTATATAATTATGTATTAATGCCTAAAAAAGGTTTTTTTTTTCTTTTTATAGGATCATTTCCGTAAAAGATTAAATTGCTATAATAATCGAAATCGGTTTAAGTGTTCACAATCATTAAAAAATGACTATTTTAGTTACTTGTAAACGCACCAATCAGATAATCAACACTTGTAAATTTCCGTTGCAGACTGATTGGGAGGGCGGTTATTACCCAATTACCCTCATTTTTACCAAGGATTATCCGAGTAAACCACCACATTGTAAATTCCCTCAAGGATTCTTTCATCCAAATGTTTATCCGGCTGGATCTGTTTGTCTCTCCATCCTCAGTGAAGGCGATGTAAGTGTTCCCGCTACTTATATGTTGTTGTTTTTTAGGTTAGTAAGAGTTTGGTGTGTACATATGCTGTTGTTTCTAGGGATGGAGACCAGCAATAACAGTTAAACAGATTCTTGTTGGAATCCAAGATTTGTTGGACACCCCTAATCCCGCTTCTCCTGCCCAACCTGATGCCAATCGTCTATTTCAGACGGTAGTTATCATCTTGCCATTTTTATATATGCACATTATGGTGTAAAATGAGACTTGATGTTGCAAAACTTAATTTGATTAATGTGTATTTGTGCAGAATAAGACTGAGTACAAGAAAAGAGTTCAGGAACAGGCCAAACGATATCCGCATTCAGTCTAGATGTAATTTATGGTAGCTTGCTATCTTTAGGTTAAATTATGTAGTCTGATGATATTCTTGTGCTCCCATTTTGTTTCCATATCTGTGGGGAAAATACGCTTGGCAACAAAAGATGCTCAGTGATAGATTATTTTGGAGACGCTTTATTTTGTTTATGGGTGATTAATGTTAATGGGTTTAGTCAGTCATATTCAATTTAATTCAACCCAATCCCGTTGCAGTTTTTTTATGTTGCGTTAAATACGTATAAGTTTTTGAGTTTTAGGTTCAGCCCGTTTGAAACAATACAGGCTATCGCACAAGTACAAGTGCCAGGGAAAAAATATTGACATCTCGAATGCGACAAAATAAGCTATCGTGGATGGGAAATTCATTTAAGACATCAGTTTGGTGTTCCATTTGATAAATGAATTTGTGATTGTAGATTAGATTATGGTTCATAGCAATAGTGGTGACAATATTGACTCGTTTACTGATTAATGAGTTCTGGTGGGTTATGTTTTTATCTCAAGCAATTGATCAATGGATTGAACGGATAAATAGTCTCCCTAAATTTCATTCGTTTTTGGTTATAACAAGTGAATCAGTTAAGAACATTCATATTTTTTAGCATTCAATTTTTAGTTATATGATAATACTGTAATTTACAGTAATCAACTTGTAATTTGTTACTGATTAATAATCATTAATTTCCCTGATCACAGATATAGAAATAGAGCTGTTTAACTGTCTTGTGGTCTTCAGTCGTGTTGGAACAGGACTGAACCAGATCCAAGTTGGACATACTTAAAACGGTCCACCTTAAAACCAGTCGTGAACCAAACGTGGATTATTTCAATTTAAAAAGTATAAGCCTAAAACAGTTCCTTCAAGTTTGCAAACTAAAATAAAGATAAACAGGATTGGTTCTGAACTGAGAACCAACATAAGAACAACCTTCGGTTGGGCTCTTTTCGTCGATATGCACCATATCATTTTATCCTATTTTTATATATAAAGTTAATAACATTGCTAAGTGTATAAGCACTGTAAAGAGAAAAGGATTAGATAACTTTGTAGTTATGTTATGTTTTTAAGATGCTCTTATAAATAATCCAGTTTAGACAGCGTTTTATATCAAACAGGTCAAATTAAAAAAAAATATAGCTAAAAGCAGGCATGTCAAATGAGTCTAACAGTTTAAAAATATCTTCGAGTTTAAGGCCTTTTTGTTACATATGATCATTTACCTTTCTTAAAACAACAAAAATCGGTCATCTCCGTCATCTAGCACATCATCAAACACGACCCGATTTAGAACTAATTCATCATAATCAGTTAATGATTATCATTACAAGGAAAAAGAGCTTATGAACAAGAAAGTCAAGGTTAGACATCATCTTTTAATTATAAGTGGTATGGATATGACTTGTTGGCCATTTAGAAATTAATATGGTTGAAAACTAGTTATGATATAATTTGCTTGTTAGGTTAAACAATCTCCACCAGAAATAGTTTGGTCTTTGTGTTTCTTTTTGTGTGAAAGCAATGTCATATGTCATGTCTTTTTGACTCTCTTTTTCTTGTTCCCATCAAGAAATTACATCACTTTCTTTTTTATTTTGAGTATCATCCAAGTATTATAAGCTCTTTCATTAAATATCTAAGAGTTAATTGCATAAAACGTCAATGTGTTTTAATCAAATTGTAGTTTTCCTTCCACATTTTCGAAATGCAAACGCTCATGTGGAAAACTTTTTGGATGGATGTCATCTATATTAGAGACGGTTTATGCAATTAACAAATCTAACATATTACCGTTGTTGTCAGAGACAATATTTATACAAAAAGTGTTCCACGGTGACTACTTTTGCACTTTCAAAACTGTTGGGACAAAAATTACAATCTAGTTAAACATTATGAAGATTTTTTTCACATGTCATTTTAATGGGTTCTATAAAAAAAATTGTTTCGAAAACCCCTCAATTTTAATCACCCTTCACTACTATCGACTCAAATATCTATCAACAACCATTATGTTTTATATGTGTAATTAAGCACATATAATCTCATTTGTTCATAACTTTATAAGGTATGAATATATCTTTTCATTTATCAAAACCAAAAAGGTGGTTCGATACGAACAAATTGACATGATCATATGAAATTATGAGATGTTATATGTAATTTAACTTGTTTAAGCACATGTATAGGATGGAGTACACTAACAGCATCCATTTCGAATTCAACAACCCCTTCATTAATTGTTTTTGGTTGGTACATCTTCCAAAACTAACTTTCCATCATTTAATTTAAGTAGATATAAGTGATGACTTACCATATAAGTCGACATAAACATTGTTTATTTTATAGTGTTGTATCTTGACATATAACGATTATATCAAAGCCAATCTTCTTTTTACCCTACAAAAGTTTTGAATTAACGTAGAACTAGATCTTTTATGATACTAGTCTCGTGAAATTTGGCTCGGATCTATTAGACCAAGATTTGATAATAAAACTTAGTTAAAATTGTTTATATTCAATAAGATTTCACTCGGATAAAAGAAAAATTATTTTGTTTTAAGGGTATAATTTTTTTACTTTGACACATTTTGTGCATCTATACTTAATTACCCCTTTTCCGATTGATCGATTCCTAGGAACAACACTTGTTGATGTAATGCGATGTCCATTTTTTGAAAACGTTTGATATCATCATAATTATTTGAAAACATTTTTGGCCATTAGTAAATATGAAATAAATATGTTCCGTAATCATTTTTTATGAATATTTTTCGTACCACGAACAATAACAATGTATTTTACTCTTTATATCAAGATTAGAAATAACCTTTGACATTGTTAAACCTTGCCACACGTTTGGCATTTGATGGGCATACGTGAGTTTGATGGACAAGCATGTCACATAGTTTAACAAACTCTTTTCCATTCAGATCCAATCAACATACAAAAAAGATGTTATTGTTACATACTTTATCATACTTTTAATTTTTTTTGTTGATTTATTTATATTTTTAAATGTGAAAAAAATTATTACATTTATAAGTGTGGAGAAATATTAAATCAGCACACTTTTGGTTACTTAAAAAATTATACATTTTCCCACACTTAAAAATTGAGAGAGAAATTTGTAACACTTAATTTCTTCACACAAAAGAAAATTACACACTTTTTAAAAACGTGTAAAAATTAAGTGTTATAAATTTTTCTTTCCACTTTTAAGTGTGGAGAATTTGTACGTTGTACACACTTTAAAAAGTGTGTACATTTTTATAAACAACCATAAGTATATAAATTTAATATTTATTCACATTTATACACGTAATAATTTTGTATATAATTAAAAATGTAAACAAATCAATAAAAAACTACACATTCTTCTAAAAGTATGGAAAAATAATGTGTAAATATGATATTTTTTTTGTAGTGCAAATAACCAAATCCGTATCGAAACAATCAAAACACATATGCACAACACAATTATCCATGATTAGGGACCATTTCCCCGATCTTTTCCACACCATACGAACTAAAAACATAATAATTCACACTAATTCAAACTTTTCACATTAAAAAAGTTATCTCAAATATTAAAATTATAAAAACTATATATAAAAAAACAAACACGAAGTTTTAAATACATAGAATTCTCTCTCTATTTCTCAACCCCACCAACAAACCCTGATCCAACCATTCATCAAATACGAGAAACCAAAACATACAAAAGATTGTCGGTGCTATTCATCTTTTACAAAACAACACATATGGCCGAAAAACACGCTAGCGAGTTAAAACTACGATGTAGTTGTTCATCGGCAACGAACAAAACCGTTCAAAAACCATATAAAGGAATCCGCATGAGAAAGTGGGGTAAATGGGTTGCCGAAATTCGAGAACCGAATAAACGATCCAGAATTTGGCTCGGATCCTATTCTACGCCCGTTGCCGCCGCCAGAGCCTATGATACCGCGGTTTATTATCTACGTGGGCCTACTGCACGACTTAATTTTCCGGAATTGTTGGCTTATGACTGCGGACCGGATGAGTTGTCCGCGGCTTTTATTCGGAGGAAAGCAGCTGAAGTTGGAGCTAGAGTTGATGCCGAGACTAAACATGCACCGGTTTGGTTTGAAGAGAAACCCGACTTGAATAAGAAACCGAAACCCGAACCCGGATTTGAATATCCAGATGGGAATGATCCTTGGTGAAAAATGAAAATAGCGTGACTATTTTGTAATTTGTTTTATGGTGAATAAAAAGACATTTATTCGGCTATTTGTAAGTTTAATTTACTTTTACTAGTTGCTTTAGATGTTTATTGATCGTATATGTGTAACGTAATTAGACATGTATAACATTGTTGTATTTAGAAACAAATGTTTTTAAATACGGGATGGTTATTTAATTAGACATATAATCAATCGTGTCTAAGAATACTAAACATAATCTTGAATGCTATGTAGCTAAATACTTTATATATTTTGTTTGAAGGTATTAAGCGATAAATTCAAACTCGATATGTAGATTTAGGTCTATTAAATTTAGATTTTATACACCCTATAAGTAACGATTAATAATATATTATAAGACTAACTAGTTATATCATACTTCAGTAATGGTTTATGAGTTATATAATGCTACAGCCGAATTTATCAACAAATTATGTATTATATAATATCTTTTGTTAATTTTAAACTTTTTGTTTATTCTAAGATTGTAAAAATAGGAAAAACAGGACAAGTTTTGATGTACTAGGGAAAAATGTGAGAATGAAATTGTCTTATTTTGGGATTTCAGTTTCAAGTCTAGTTCAAGGTATTTTTATTGTGTAGTTGACATCCATGGGACATGAATTTTGTCTTGAGGGCTCACATGTTTTGCTTTTGTCATTGTTCAAAATAATTATGAAACTTTATTCTTTTTTCTTTTCATAATTAGATATTTAAATTTTAGTAAATAATATTGTTATTTAAGATTGACGGTTAAAGTTTCATCTCCTTTAATATTGTTAATGTCTAACTAAATATCGGTATAATAACTTGTACAAAGTCGAAGACACACTATAACAAATGGATAGGGTTCGAGATAATTGGTTCCTCCACTCTCAATGTCCCGTGGTTTAACATCAATAATAGTACGTCGAATATTCACATTCACATCATTTAACAACGTCCCTAGAAAACATGTAACGTGTACCAAGTCATTGTCTCATAATCAACTAGACATGTCAATTCTATTGTAAAAGTGCATAACTTATTGAGACGTGTTAGCTCGAAACGTTAGAAGAATATTAATAACAGCATAATCATGGTAGTCTATTTCGTTAGAAAACAGTGGCGGAGCTACATTGATCTTTAGAATTTTTTGTATAAGTTTAGCCTTAGTAGTGTATGGACTAATTGATTTTGTATACAAACATAACTAAAATCTAATCATAAGCCCACTCGAAAAATTTTCTGACTCCGTCCCTGTTAAAAAGTGAAATGTAGGATTTCTACGTTACTTATTTTTGTAAATGATGTCTATGGTTTCCTAATGCAGTCCATAATGGGCTTCAGATACAACCTTAACTAGAGCCCACAATAACAAAATAATAAGGAAATTTCTAGAATTTCAAATTCACCCCCAAAAATAAAATCAATAATCGAAAAAATCTTCAGTTTTTTTTTTTTTTTGTTGCAAAAATAGTTAAAAACTCATTCAGTGAATATTTCCGGCAGGAATCAACGGCGGCGTAAGGTGTCACGGTAGCCACAGCCATCGGAACATTTCTACGGTACAATATCCTATCCTTTTTTTATGTTTAAATTATCAATTTTATTCAACTAATTTGTTTGTTATACTCTAGGGCTAGGGTTAGGGTTTTGATTTTGTTTATATATAACTAATGTGTGTTATTATATATTTGCTCGCATCTCATTTTATCTTTGAAATTAAAAAAAAAAAATGTTATATACTTGTTTATTTATTTACCATGATGAGAGGGTAAGGGGGGGACTTGTTGTAGTCTCGGTTTACACATTTAGAAGTTTCATTATGTGAACTCTGAGTTTGGAACTTTGAGATTCCGAGTTAAAACTAGTTAGACATAACGTAAAGTGGTAAGTCCATTTCAAGGAAGAGCAAAACTAGCAAAAACTAAAGTAGGCGTGTTTGGATAACAAAGATATGGAAGTCAACCGTCCTACTCTAGGGGATCATATGTACTGATCATCTCGACTGAAAGTGTGTGTTAATAAGGGGTAGGTTTATGGTACATTGTCTCAGTTGGTGTTACAATCTGAACTTTGAGTTTGGAATTTTTGAGATTCGAAGTAAAACTATAACGTAAAGGGACAAGTCCATTTTCACCAATTAAGGAGTAAACACTAAAATAGGCAATCTTTAAATAACGAAGATATTGACAGTAAGTGCTATTCTATTGGATGCCATATGTAGTGGTAATCTCAGAATGTGTAATAGCTCTGATAAGTATTTTGTGCTTTGTATTTGCATTCGTTACTCTTGAAACTATGTTCTATAAAGTAACTCCAGCTACACCAATGATAGGATTAGGAGCAAAATAAGGAATTGTATCTTCTTTACAAGTAAACGTGTATGTAGAGGGAGGAGTTGCTGTTTGATTATGGTTTCGCTTGATTGACCAGTGACATAGTGGTTTACTAGGCGCCGTTGGAAAGGACATGAACCGGTTTTATTCTTTGTGAAAGGTTTAGTTTATTAAAGATACTCGGGTCCTATCCAATGATTTGCGTTACTCTGTAAGAATTTGTACTTTGTTTAGGTTAATGAAGATTTTGATATTATTCTGTGTTTGGTTTCCTTGGTCCTTACAACTGTCCATTTCGTGATCTTTATGATACACGTTGATTATGAATTTGTAATGAATGATCTGTTATCTAAAATTACTTTTATATAGATGATAAACAACTTGTTATGTGCTTAAAACTTTCCCTCGAGTTTCTACTAACTGATTGACTCTTTTTGTTGTGGGTTTTATGCTAATGTGTATTGCGACTCTTGCTCTATTTCTGGAACTGTATATTCTTTGTGCTAAAGAGGCGAGTTCGATTTCAACCTTAAGGAGTGAAAACTAAAATAGACAATGTTTGAATAACGAAGATATTGATAGTTAGTGCTATTCTATAGGATGTCGTATGTAGTGGTAATCTCAGAGTGTGTAATAACTAATAAGTATGTTCTGTTTTATATTTGCATCCGTTACTCTTGAAAGTATGTTCTATAAAGCAATACCAGCTACACCAATGATAGGAATAGGATTAGAAGCGAAATCAGGCAATTGTATAAATTTGTTTACTTATCAGCCTGAATGAGACAGTTTTGAACTTTCTTTACTAGAGACCACATAAACAGAGGGAGGAGTTACTGTTTGATTATGATTGTCGCTCAATTGACCAGTGAATCAGTAGTTTATTAGGCGTCATTGGAGAACAATCTAGCTTTGGAAAGTACATCAGCCGGTTTTATTTGTCATGAAATATTTCGTTTACTAAAGATACTCAGGTCCTATCAAATCTTTTGCATTGTTCTGTACTATGTTGTATTTTTTTAGGCTGATGAAGATTTTGATATTATTCTGTGTTTGGTTTCCGTAGTCCTTACAACTCTACATTTCTTGATTTTTATGATTACACGTTGATTTTGAATTTGTAATGAATGGTCTGTTATCTGGCTAAGAAACCGACTATCTGCATTTGGATATTATAAATTCCCTATTTAAGATGTTTCTAAAATTACTTTATTTAGATGATAATCAACTTGTTATGCGCTTAAAACTTGACATTTCTCGCGAGTTTCCACTTTTGATTCACTATTTTAGCTGTGGGTTTTGCTAATGTGTATTGCAACTCTTGCTCTATTTCTGGAACTTTATATTGTTTGTTCTAATTTGCTCTCTAATACTGTTACGTGTTTTACCGTAGATCATATTTGGCACTTTTTTCACCAAATGGCTTCAGTTGAGGAAGAATATGCTGCGTTTCAAGAAAAGGTGGATAGGACGATTTACGTCGACAACCTCTCACATCAGGTCACTAAACCCATTTTGGAAACTGCATTCAATCAATTCGGGACTGTCAAAGAGGTGAATTTTATTCCCGCTTACTTCACGTCCTGTAACGTGAACGCTGCGTTGGTAGAAATGGAAAACAAGAAACAAGCAACAGATATCATTCGTGAGATGGCTGACTCTCCGTTCATGATATCTGGGATGCCAAGGCCAGTGAGAGCCCAACAAGCCAAACGAGAAATGTTTGATGATCGTCCTAAAAAGCCTCGTAAAAAGATTGTATGCTACTGGATGGATCCTACGCATCAAAATTTTGAAGCTGCCAACAAGATCAAGGCGTTAACCAAAAAACATGCTGCTGAGGCCTCGTGGTTAATGGAGGTAAATGCTAGACACATCACATTGTTCTATAATAACTGTATTAACTTTGGTGCTCAAAAGGGATACAAATTGAATCGTTATTCTTGTTTTGCAGTTACAACTTGCAGAAGAAGAAAAGTTGCATAATCAGCAAAGCGAGACGTTGAAAGCAAATTACAGGAAGTTTGAGCTGATTGATGCTGCTCAAGGTGACAATACCATGAAGCGCCTGGCAATCCGTTATGGGACAAAATTCAACGATTACTGATTTTGTGGTTATGTGCATCTATGACTTTTGTTTCATTAACAGCATAGTTCTGGTAATTGTCTGACTGGATCTGACCGTGTAACTTTCTAATCTCATGTGTTATGAACAGGCAATATTGCCATAATTATTAACCCACTTAGCTTGTGAATTTATGAAGTTTTTAGCCATAGTTTTTCGCCCATTCGACTTGTGATTTTATTAAGTTTTATCTTAATGAAGATATATATATATATATATATGGTTGTGTTCGTATCAGGAATTGTAGTGAGCCAACTACAATATCTTCGTATATCGTGTGAATCAATCTTATGTACATTTCAAGTTTTCAACACATGAATTTCATACTTCTGTAAAAAATGGTTTACTTATTTTTTTATTGCCACGTAATTCAACCATAATAGAATCTTTGAGAAGCTTTGACGCTGTCGGTTTAACTAGTGGTAAGAAAACCGATCTTATTTTCCATTCGAAGTATTCAATTGTTTGAATAAGTCGATTGAATTATGTAACTAACTGTATTATCTCTGTGACTGTTGTGTCTACATTTCTTGAATTGTGTTGCATTTAGATTGGATATGGTGTTGGTCTTCTTCTAGATTAGTCTGTTCAAAATATCAATCAAAGCCATTTTAAATAGTAATTTGACACTATCAAGCAAGGGAATTGATCACTATAGTATTACGCTTATATTATATTTTCCAAATAAAAGGATACTAAAATTTGTATGATCTACTGGTACGGTATGTTTGATAAAAGGATTATAAGGGCGTAGAGTTAGTATTTTTCATACGCACAAGCCTTGTTAGTTTGACGGACTTATTAAAGATAATTTATAAACTCTAAAACAAAAAATCACTTGAAACTTATAATAAATAAAATGATATAAATACCCCTAATATTAGTTAAAGCAAACAGATATATGTTTTATCAAATAACTAATATGTGGGATTAAAGTAAAATGTATTTTTTTGAATTGATTTTTAGTCAAGCAAAATTTTTAAAATAAAATAAATTTAACTAATTTTTATATTGAAATTGAAGTTTGAAAAACTGTCCCCGTCGTATCTTTGCCGATATATATTTAGATATATTTAGATACTAATATATAGTTTTTACTAAATTGAAATTTCCTTATAATAATAATAATGATAATAATAATAATAACAACCATTTTGGTCTTCGATCTTAATCTGTTGTCGAAATCATAATTAAGATACTCTGAATGTTACTAATTTTCTATCACTTTCTAAATCAAAACACACATAAAATTTTAGGAAAACACGTTATATGTTTTGTTTAAAACGATGAAATGAATACCATATATTAATTTCTTATTGTTAAGAAAAAACAAATGTTGACCTATGACAATTTGTCAATATACATTGCTTCCAAGTTCATGAACCATTAATCTTTCTATAAATAGAAATACAACCTTGATTAAAAGTGTACCAATATATAGTACTATTCCTACACTTTTCAACCATCTAACCACTTTTCAATACCTAATTGCAATGAATTAAGACAAAATGCTTTAACTATGAATATGAATTGGTGCTCAATTCATTGTATTTTTGTAGCACACATGTAGTCTAAATATCTAGTATCTTTCATGTTTTCCAATTTTCGGTATCTTGCTTAATATCTTTTTCTTGCTTAATATCTTTGTTACTAAAGTGTAAACCACTCGTTACAAGTACAACAAATATAAACCTAAACCTCAATGTCGCTTTTTATTCGCTTTTTCTAAGATATATATATATATATATATATATATATATATATATATATATATATATGTGTGATTTTGTTAATAAATAACCTAAATCTTCCCTAAATTTCTAACAAACATCATTTTTAAAGTACAAATATAGTACTTGTTAGAAACCTTTTATGTGCATATCGTATCTGGAATAAACGGTGTACAATAGGTTTAAACTTGTGAACTGCATAAACCGTCTCTGTCATCAGCAGTATCCACATAAAAGGTTTTCCACAAGAGTGTGTTTACACTTTCAAAAATGTATAGACGAAAACTACGATCTGACCAAACAATAGAGACAATTTAAGCAAGTAACTCTTTAAAAATAGTTGTACATATTTAATTGTGACTATATAGATTTAACTTTTGTTATATCTTGTAACAATTCTAGATGAGGAATGAAATTGTCAAGAAATATGTGCAATGTACGTCAAGTTTAAGGGGCTATGAAATATAGAATAATCATAAATTATGTTAGGACCATTTACATAATGGAAATTTATGGACCACATATTTGGCATTTTGGTATATGGATATTACAAAAATGATATGTATGAAATGTATAACGAATTGATAGGTTTGACACATGAAAATAGCAAGCATAAATAAAGCAAAATTTTCATCTTGTCTTAAATGGAAAAGGTTAACGGAATAACATTGTATTCATTATAGTTTTTACATACGAATGTGATGTTTTAAAGTTAAACACAATTGTAGATTGTTGAAACAAGTATAGCACTTTTACACGACCTGTGTTAATTCAAATTTGTTTCACCGATTAGTACATAAACACAATCCCATATTGTTAAAATATATGTTGTCTAACTACACAAAGACCTAAGAAAGTGACCACTCGCATTACCTTTAAAAAATAAAGATGTTATGTAAAAGATATTAATAACCCCGATTTTATTTGGACATTAGGAGGTTTTGAACAAGGAAGTGCACCCATCCCCTAAGTCTCACGGCCAACATTAAAAGTTATATTACATAACAAATTATTCAAAAAATACGGATATAGGATGAACATACTAGTCTTTAACCATTAATGTACCTTTTTCAAAAGGCCCGATATTTGGGATAGATTAGATCCTTTAGAAACTAGTAACGTTGACAATTAGCATAAACTTAGTAAAAACAAAGTACCTTACAAACACAATTAAGTTATTATCATGTCCTCAAACAACACCTAAATGTTTTCTAACACAAAATGATGGAAAGTGATAAAAGAAGAAATGACATGAAAGGTGGATCTCTCAAAGATTTGAAAACAAAAACATGTCATAAGATTCCAATAATGGTATTGGCATTGGCATTGGGACTTTTTAGATATTTTTGTTGTTAATTTTTTTTAAGCTTATAATAGGAATCTTTTGTATAGTACAACTTTACTATAAATAGTAGCTGAAATGATTGACCTGTGGCCCCTTCTCCTTTTATGAATTTTTTACAGTCCTTACTTAACCAAAAATACGTGTAGTTAATGAAAAATCTCATATTAGGAAACACTAATTTTATGATAGACTAACCTAATCAAAAAATGTTGCTCCTTTATTCCGAATTAAATGTTGGTAGAGCCTATTTTGTCGATTGTAGAAAAATAGATATAATTAAAGAGTTTCGATAACCACAACTCTATATGTTATGGTTTAAAGGTTTAGACATGCATCGTTTCATTGTATAAAGTTATAACCGCCCTGTGTATTTGGAGATCTCACTCCCTACACTTATGGGATACAACTTCTTTATATTATGTTCTATCGTTTTAATCAAACCCTATAAACTGTGGTTATCAAGACTCATAATTAAAATATATTATATTTAAAAACATTCAATGGACAAAATGAAAAACATAATGTGCTTCAAAACTAAAATCATGTCATTTTCAACTTACTTAATAAATGGGGAAATATAAAAACAAGAAGCAATTAAAGATAAAAAAAAAAGTATTGAAAGTCAAGAAATAAGTTCTGAATTATGTGGAACCCTACACGTAAAGCAATTACTTACAATAAAGTCAACATTGGACGCAACAACAATTCCCAATTCGACATTGTTATTTTTTTGTCATCTTATTAATAACAAATTAATTATATAAACGTTTTCTAATATATAACTTCATAGCATATATTTATATCATTAAATTAACTAAAAAATTTCCTTTAAAATTATATTTTTATTTAATACATGATCGATAAAAAGCAAAAGAGTTATTAAATACGCATTTACTAAATATTAAGTGAAAATTTGATTTAAAGAAAAAGTTTCAGTTCAATTAATTATACAAATGTATGTCATGAGTCATACACTAGAAAAACCCATTATAAAAATATTATCTGTTTTTTTAAGTTAAAAAAAAGATTAAAAAATAATTGTCAAAGACCAAAAGCCCCCAAAATGTAGAGTATTTCCAAAATATAAACATAATGGGAAAGAAATAAGAGAAAACCGAAAAAATAATGTTGTTACACGAGTTGAAAACCAAGTCTTCAAATCCACTCTATTGTAATTACTTTTACTCTCAAGCTAAAGAAGAACATTCCTTCGATAAAATTAGTAGTAGAGCGTTTTTGAAAGAAAAATAAAATAAAATATATTTTACTAATTTATCACCAAAAGGAAAATCTATTTTATGAATTAAATACCACGAAATAGTAAATAGGAAAGTAAACTCGTCCATGTGGTACCCTAAGACAATGTAGATAGGCCACAAAAGTAATAAAACTTAAAAAGCTTACATGTATATATGCCTATAAAACTAGTAACATTCGAAATTGAATAAAGATAGTAATAATAATATTAATATTAATAATTAATAAAAATACAATAAAATAATAATATGTGAATGTAGCTAGTACAACGTAGTACACATAAAGATAGAAACTGCAGAGTGGGCCAAGTGTAATAATAAAATGGGCCCACAAATTTCCATATAAACCAACTTCTACTTTAACTGTGGCCCTTGTCTAATTACTATATCTGGTACCCCTTTTTCTCTTCCTAAATTTAACTATTCCTATTTAATTTCTTTTAGAGTAACATTAAAATGGGAAAATACACTGGATGACCATTGTACTACCTAAAAATATCCGTATATGTCATTGTATAAAATTTACGTCTATCTACATCACTATACCACAAGTGACCCTCTAATTAAAACACTATTACTCATTCTCCCGGTCACAATCCACTTATTCTCTCTCTCTCCTAATTTACTCTTTCAAAATCTCAATCTCTCATCTCTCTCTGCTCCTCACCTTTACTCCCTTTTATAATCCAAAAATCGATTTATAATCGGAGCACCCGTCAATCTGATAAACCTTGATCTCAATTCAACACGTGGAATCGATCTGCACCGATACTTTGGCTTGTGATCGATTTTCTATGTTTTCATCATCGAGCTGATTTATATACATAGGGAAAATTTCTTTTGCCGTATAAGTCGATAAAGATGTAACCATGGCTGAAATCCATTCTTCCCTGCAGGAATAACCCGTCAGCATTGCTTCGTCAACAAGAGGCTGTAATAACTCATCCATAGAATCAACATAATCCCGAGTTATTTTATATACTAAAGCGAAAATAAGCTCGGGTTTATCAACCCACTTTGAGAAATGCCGTTGAGAAGCAATTGATATAGGATCCACAAGCTCTTCAATGGCCAAAAGTGGTTGATGCAGAGTAAATTTCCCGTTTTGTCCCTGAAGTTGTCTAGACTTTCTTTGAGTTTGTAATTCTTGTAATTTGCATAATGCAAAAAACTGTCACAATACTGCTGTTTGAGTTTGCCACGCATTGTAAAAAGAGGATTTGTAGATTCTGCTGATTTTTTTTCTTCTGGGTTAGCGGGATTTAAAGTGGATAGAGGTGGTGGCCAACTAATGAAGGTAAGAAGGGAACGATAGTCATTCTGCTGATTTTTTTTTCTTCGGTTGTCAATAATCATTTGGTGAACTGCTTCATCAATTGCATCTGTTGTGATACCTGGCTGCCAATACACCGAATGGCCACCAAATTAAACTTCATTGACTGAAATATGAGGTATTAAATTCGAACGAATGTTTGGATGGTAGTTATAAAACCGATTACAAATTCGTAAATTCATTTTCCCCAATTGAATGTCTGCAAATTCCCAATTGATAAACCCTAATTTCGTGTTTATAACTTTGAAAATATAAAGTTAGAGAAAGGGTGACGTGGCGGTTACCAACAAGTTTCAGGTCACCAAAATGATTTATTTAAACGATTTCTTAAAGTTAAGGTTATAATTTAAACGGTCAAATATGGTATAGTGATGTAGATAGACGTAAATTTTGTACAATGACCTAGACGGATATTTTTGTGTAGTACAATGGTCATCCGGTGCATTTTCCCCATTAAAATTTCCATTAAATATATCTACTATATGGTATTATAGAGACACGCGTATTAGATGTAGCCCAAGCCCGATCTCTATCGATTAAAGTTTTTGATTAGGATTTCATTGTATTTATATATATATATGTTTGATCAATTAAGGGGTTTATCATTCTAATATGGTATCAGAGCGGGTACGATCCGTCTCTAGATATTCAAACCTATTGAAACCCTAATCGGCGTAGGGATAAGCCGCCTAGCTTGACTAGGTTCCAAACCCTAACAAGAAAAAAAAAATAAAAAAAAATTCAGTGTTTTGCTATTAACTCTCAAACAGTTTGGAGTTAGCTGACGCCGTCAGCGGCACTGGATTCGTAATTAAATTCCGACGAAAATGCATCCGAAAAAGCGGCGACCACATCATTAACGCGTCGTCATGTTCCGCCCAAGCAACGAGTTTTATCAGAGACTATCTATGTTTATCTATCTTTTCAATTTTATTTTATCTATTTTTCATAATTATGTTTTCTTTTGTAATTTCATTCTTCAGTTCGAGCTTTCGCGATTTCGCCGCTCAAACTGTCGGGGAGTATTAGATGTGGCCCAAGCCCGACCTGTGGGCTTTGGGTCGATTAAGGTTTCTGATTAGGGTTTCCATTGTATTTCTATATATATATATATATATATATATATATATATATATATATATATATATATATATATATATATATATATATATATATAGAGGAGGGTTCTTGTAAAAAGTCATATATTTGTAAAAAGTGTAGGAAGCATTCTTGTAATGACATGTGGCAACTTTGAAAAAAAAAAATATTTTTTTATTTTTTTAATAAAAAAATAATATTTTTAATAAAAAAAATATTTAAAAAAAAATCGAAATTTTTTTTTTTCGAGAAAACTTTTTTTTTTTGCTCGAAAAAAATATGATGCACATTTATGATGCACACCTATGATGAACATTTATATGTGCATCATAATTGAATATTATAGTTTTTTTTTGTGCATCATAGTTGAATATCAAATATATTTTGTGTGCATCATTAATGTGTATCATATTTTGTGTGCATCATTAATGTGTATCATATTTGTTATATACATCATATGACGTGACATATTACGTTATCAAAAAAAATTCACATTTTTTTTTTCCAATTTTTTTTTCGATATATATATATTTTTTTTAATAAAAAAATATTATTTTTTATTAAAAAATTATAAAAATATATTATTTTTTTATTAAAAAATTAAAAAAAAATAATTTTTTTTAAATTTCACATAAGGTGCCACATGTCACAACTAGAATGCTTCCTACACTTTTTACAAATATTAGACTTTTTATTTGATCCTACACAACTAGAATGCTTCCTTCCTTTAGTATATATATATATATATATATATATATATATATATATATATATATATATATATATATATATATATATATATATATATGTAGGGGCTGGTTCATGCGAGAACTCCTATTTCTGCGAGAACTCTTAAAAAAAGTGTCAATTAACATGTAATTATGTCCATTAATATATAAAAACTATTCAATGTTAAAAATCTAGTAAAAATATAAATGAAAAATTAAAAAAATTATATGAAATCACGCGTATTTTAGAATTGTTCACATGTGAACGTTTTTTTTCAAAAAATGAGTTCATATATGAACGAAATTTTTTTACGTTATTTTATATGATTTTTTTTAGTTTTTTTACTTTTATATTTACTTGATTATTAATCTGCAAAAGAGTTTGCATGTGAATGAACAAAGTGAGACGTGATTTAACACTTTTTGCAAGAGTTCTCGCAGTTCTCGCAAAAAAAAGAGTTCTCGCATGAACCATTCAATATATATATATATATATATATATATATATATATATATATATATATATATATATATGTTTGATCAATGATAATAATGATAAAGGGGTTTATCATTCTAATAAGAGGTTGGTTTTTTTAAAACAATTTTTTAAAGAAAAGAAAAAGATAAATCTTAAAGTAAAATAAGTAAAAAAAATAAAATAAAAAACTAAAAATTAATCTATCACATTACAATTTTTGTATTATCATTCATCTTAACCATATCTCAAACATTAAAAAATAAAGTTTTGTTTTACAAAAAATAAAATGTGTAATTTTATTTTTGGGCAAAATTTAAATATTTACTATACAAAAACAATGAATTTGATACATAACACCTAAACGAAATATATTTTGATGTATACCAAAATTTTTTTTTAATTTTTTTTTTTTGTTATAATTAAATAAATAAATATAATAGAAAATTACACATTATAAATTACTTTTCTTTATCTTTTTTACTTAATTTACTTTAAATTTTTTTTTTTTTTGTTATAATTAAATAAGTAAATATAATAGAAAATTACACATTATAAATTACTTTTCTTTATTTTTTTTAATTTTTTTTAAATATTATTTAATAATAACTTCCTTCTAGAGACATTTTTAACATGTTTATAAGGCCCCTAAATATAAGCTAACTTTCAAGACCTTGAGATTTTTCAATGAATTATGTGTCTCTTTAATTATTTCATTCCCTAGTACATGTCTATCTGTTTAATATAAGTTTTAATTATTTTCAAACCACTACTACATTTATGGTTATCTAGACCTATACATTTAGACCGGTAAAAATGTAATAGGTCTATATAATAAGTTCCGCCAAAATTAAAAGTGATAACAGGTCTTAATATGTCATGAGAACCGGTCTAAATGTGTTAAGAGGTCTAAAAAAGAAATGAGAGCACATTTATGGTTATCTACACCCATACATTTAGACCGGTAAAAATGTAATAGGTCTATATAAGAAGTTCCGTCAAAACTAAAAGTGATAACAGGTCTTAATATGTCATGGGAACCGGTCTAAATGTGTTAAGAGGTCTAAAAAAAAATGAGAGCGACTAAA
Organism: Senecio squalidus; assembly: GCA_910822075.1. Classification (NCBI taxonomy): domain Eukaryota; kingdom Viridiplantae; phylum Streptophyta; class Magnoliopsida; order Asterales; family Asteraceae; genus Senecio; species Senecio squalidus. The sequence continues at coordinate 43,371,019 of CAJVGC010000589.1, read as the reverse complement.
TTTAAATGAGGGGTCTAGATAGTAATATATGAATCGGTCTAAATGTATCAAGAGGTCTAGAAAGAAAATGAAAACGACTAATTCTAAATCACCTGGTCTAGATAAGATTTTGTGGAGGTTTTTAAACGTGGCCAGTAAAAATCTCCTAAAAACTAGTTATTTTTTAACTTATATTCTCTATATCTATCATTGATTACATTTATTCAAAAAAAAAAAAAAACTTCATTAATGCTCTGTGAAAAGTGATTTTTTATTTTGAATTCAACTACTATTTTTTCTAAGGTAATACTATTAAATACCATTTTTTATATATTTTTTTAGATAATTAAATGTTTTTAAATTAATATTTGTGTTCATATGAAAATATATTTGTTTCTCTCTGACCAGGAAATTGGTTTATTTCACAGGATAATAAGGAAACTCGAAGAGCCATTTTGGACAAGAAATTATAAGTTTTTGGATTTGTTAGTTTTTGGCACTTGAGATTTCATATCAAGTAGTTAGTTTTGTTTAATTTTGTTGAATATTATGGAGTAAATACGATTGGATTATGGTTTTGTATGTATCCGAACGTGTGTTAATACTTTGAATATCTTCATAATATATTTTCGTTTCAATAATAGCACTGAATTTTTTGTTTGGGTTATACATTCCAGATTAATGTAATCTGTGATTTTAAAATTAGATTTTAGATTTTCGAATTTATGGGACACACGTCTAAAAAGAAAAAATATTAAGACCTGCTAAAAGAGGTCTAAAAGAAAATATCAAAGGTCTAAAAAGAAGATGAATATTATTTTAAATAGGTCTAAAAGACATATTAACCGGTCTAAATGATATTCAAACATGCCCAAAAAAATTAATAACAGGTCTAATTGATCATATCAGGACCGGTTAGAGAACCGGTCTACATTACTTTTAAGCAAGTAGACCTCTAACATGTAGACGTGTTCAAGAACCGGTCTAACAAGCCTTTACAACCGGTCTACATAATACTTTTTGTAGTAGTGAACAATAAAATGTTCTCGTAGAAGGTAGCATCCAACCTTCGACTAGTAATATTTAGTAAAAGTTTATCAAAATTTTAATTCGTTATCAGATCAACTCGTTGAGACTAAACATAACTTATTCAAACAAAGTGTGACGATATTCACATTAAAGTGTATTATTAAATGATTAAATTCCAAACATTATATAAGAAGCTTTTGATCTTACGGAATTTTTATATTTTGGGTGTTTGTAAATTGGTTCCCTATTAAAAATCGTTTTGGTTCAAGTCCCGTTGCGGGTAAAATATGAAAAGTAAGATGGGTACGTTTGCTGTTTATAAAAAGTTGAACACAATGGTCATAACTTTGTTGTACTAGAACCTACATATATGCAAAGTAATATCTTATAAGTCATATAAGTTTGGGTTCCCAACCAAAATATTACTTAGCTAACTTATAAGTAAATACCAAAAATATGTCAAATAAATTATAAATTTATATACCCAAAGGGGAAATTATCTTTTTCCAACTAAATATGTACAAAGATCAGAGCCATTGACGTCAATGTGATGATATGTGAATCTATGAAGAAAATCTATGCTATTGTATTACAGTACAAGTGGATTCTGCAAGTTCTTTCTCTTTTAGCTTATTAACACACTTTAAATGACTCGTTTTTTTTAGGTAAATGACTCGTTTTTTAGTCGGATATATGTCTTTGCCAAAGAATATTTAGTTAGAAATAAAACTTTAGACCATTAAGAAAAGTTAAAAAATTAACATAACATTAATTGTGGAGGAGTTTATATCTTTTTAACGGGGTCTTGATTTATATTTCAAAACGTTAGCTATACTATATACAACTATGAGATGATTTTTCAAAAAATTAAACCCAATAAGGTTACAATTGGATGTGTAATCTTGTTAAAAATTAAAAAATCAAGAATTTACGGTAAAACTAGGGTTTATCGATTTGAATTATGTCAAAACTATGAATGTATATAAGTGTGTATGCTCGTATCTATGTATCAACCAAAACTCCAAAAGGTTCGTTTTGACGTAATATCCTTACCTCGTGTATGGATGTATGTACTTGAATCTTTTGAATACTTGTTAGTTCACTAATTTCTTACCATTTCTAGTAAAGTCGTTCTAAATAAAGTGTTGGTAGTGGTTTCCTTTGAATTTGTTACCTTTTTCTAGATATGAATTGGATCAATAAGTTATAAACTTGCATAACCAGTTAACCACCCTATGAGTTTTTTAGATTTGTAGTCGACATTTAAAATTCAGTACCATGAAAGTGACTTTAAAACAAAATAAATATTGGGAGTTTCTGACCTTTCAATACATGAACAAATTTTAGTAAACTTTTTTTATAGAAATAAATATATATTATTCTTGGTCTTGTCCTATTTTGGAGACAAACATGATGTTTTAGACATAGTTAATCCTAATGTTGTGTGTTCATATTTAAAGAATCAATCAATTCAGGTATTATAATATTATTTAATTTAGAATTTTATTACGAGTTAATTGAAAAATTACAAACTCATTACCTAAAATTGAAGCACAAATTCATTTTAAGTTTTAAAATGAGATCTCGAGTAGTAAATTCTTAATAGTAAGTTTATTTAAGTAAAGTAACTCTATTTTAATCTAACATGAAATAAAACAATTCCCAATTTATATATTAAAAACATAAAAGGGTAAAGAAAAAAAATAAAGGTACAAACCGAAAAGAAGAAGCCATGGATTGGACTTTTTTGGAAAGTTTACCAATTTTTGCCATTATTTCATTTCTCTTCTTTTATATTTCCTTTCCAAATTTTCCCAATTTACCCTCTCATCTTTTATAATTGAGAATTTTATTAATCTTTGTCCTTAGACTATGGGGTGTGGTGGGCTTTATGAGGTGATGATGTGGAGTGATAGAGGTGATATGTAGGAAAGAGAGTGTGATTTGTAGGAAAGAGAGTGTGATGATGTGGAGTGATAAAAATGGGTGGTGTGGTTGTGTGATGATGTGGAGTGATAGAGGAAAGAGAGTGTAATTTTAAAAAGCTGTATATTTATAATTTTTTTTATATAAATGAAATTTTAAAACTTGTATTTTTATTAAAAAAAAACAAACACTACAATTTATTTAAAAAAAAAATACTACAATTTATTTAAAAAAAAACACACTACAATTTATTTAAAAAAAAAATACTACAATTTATTAAAAAAAAAAAAAACATACTACAATAAAAAACATACTACAAAAATTCAGGATAAAATTTCGCGATAAGCCTTTTCTTTTCATGTTCCGCTATTGATTTGGCAGGCTCCGCGAGATGAGTGGTGTCCTTCATGATCACCTTTAACGCTTTTTGTCGCATTTTTTCTTCAGCAGTATTAGCAAATTTCCCGAACTTTTCCCCAATATACTTGAGTGAATCTTCGGCCCCCGAAGAAGAAGCAGCGGCTTTCCCCTTTCCTTTGCGCGCTTTTGCCTTTGCTTGATCTCTACCAATCGATCTTGGAAGGTCTTCCTCCAAGTGAAGATCATCATCATCATCGTTGAGATCGATTCCAGCAAAAGGCGATACCGGAGTGGCGGGAGTGGCAGGAGTGGAGGGGTTACTAGACTCCGATGTTCTACGCGCTTTTCGGGACCCTCCAGATGTTGGGACATGTTGACAAACCGGGCTATTTCTCAATATTTGCCAAGACGCTAAATGTAGGAAACCCCCTTGCATTATGGTGCGGTAAGTCTGCAGAGCATGTTCGAGCAATTGTTCATCACTATGACCGCTTGGTCTAGTTTGTTGGGCTTGTCGATAAATCCCGTTGAATTTTTTGACCTTTCTTCGTAAGTCTCTCCACTTGCTCGAAAGAGAGTCTTCGGTACGAAAGTAAGAGGGATCATCTTTAAGCATCTTGGCGAAATATTTTGCACGAACACTTTCCCAGTAAAGTGCTGAATGTTGATCATTTCCCACCATGGGGTCCTCGGATGTCGACGACCACGCTGAAGCAAGTGCGATCTCCTCCGCTTCGGTCCACTTCTTTCTTTCGGTTTTGCCTCTTAGGGATTCGTTTTCTTTCTTCTTATGTTTCCTCTTCCCACGGGCCGGCATTTTTTGAGCTTGAGTTTCCGGAACCACCTCATCGTCTTCAGAATCGTCAACGTCAAATGGAGGCACTTGCGGAAAATTGGATAAATGGTCTTGGTTAAGCAATTGCGAGAACGACCCGCCTTGGTATAGCGGGTCTAGGGATGGTCGTTGTGGTGGTGGTGTTTGTTGGTAAAAATGGGGAAATTGGTTAGGGTTTGGAAGTTGGGTAAAGTTTTGAAATTGGTTTGGGTGTTGATATTGGTTAGGGTTTGGAAATTGTGGAAATTGGTTTAGGTTTTGATATTGGTTTGGGTTTTGATATTGGTTTGGGTTGAACCATTGGTTCCATTGGTTGGGGTTGGGGTTGTTTTGATTGTTGTTGTTGTTGGGATCCATTTGAGATTATTGAAAGATTGTATAAAAATAGAGAGATTGTTATAAAAATTGAGAGAGAAAGAGAGATTTTGTGTGGTTTTTGTTATAAAAATGATTGGTATTTATAGAAAAAGTTTAGGTTTTTTTAAAAATTGCCGTTGGTTTCTTTTGAAAATTCGAACGTTGCACGTTGAAAATTATGTCCGTTGCTCTCACCACTGCGTTGTTCAGACAACGCCCGAGCCATTTTGAAGCCTACAACGCCCCTACCGGTGTGGTAGGGGGCGTTGTTGGGCGTTGTGGAGGTGATGTGGCGGGCGTTGTTGCTCGTTAAACGCCCCACACCCCACAGTCTTAAAGCGATAAGTAATATCATTGTATATAAATAATAAATAAATATTTTAATATAGTATTCGAATCTCTTAATTATAAATAAAAAATAATATATTCTTAAATAATATGTATTAGATGATAGCCAGTGACGGATCTAGCATTAAGTATAAGGTGTATATGAAAAAAAAAATTCCGTATAACTTTTCTTTAAAAATGTATGTTTTCGTAAAAAAAATTTTTTGCCACCATATCAATCTTCTTTAATCGGATTAAATAATAAATCATCATTAACTCATTACGAATTTTATTGTTTTTATTGTTGATTCATAATGATGTTTTTCAATCCGTCTACGACTTATCGACATCAAATGAACTCAAAATTCTCACGCTAAGTGTACAAATCCAACATGTTTAGATTACAGAAACACATGTTTTCAAAAATACAAATCTTTCATTGATAATATAGAAGTAAATAAAAATACAAAAAACTTGACTTATATTAAAAGAAGAATAAAACACATATAGTTGACATATCTATTATCGATATAGTATTAAATATTACCATTTCTTTTAAATGGCCAAATTAATATATATGAGTCTGGGAAAATATGTCTGTAGGACAAAGTAAGCGGCTATTTTTCAACAAATTACTGTCATCTTCTAACACTACAACAAAAACAGCTTTTGGCGACGACATGTTAAAGGGTTTTCCCGACGACATGTCATTGCCAAAAGGTTTTCCCGACGACATGTCGTCTGCAATAAGTCGTTGGGGAAAGTTCGTCGGGAAAACTATTTGGCGACGACAAATAGCGACGACTTGGTGGGGCCCACGTTGACTTTCAACGGATTTTGGAATTTTGTTTTAGCGACGACATGTCGTCGCTAAAAGATTTTCATTTTTTTTATTAAATTTATTATTTTTAATTAAAATTTATTATTAAAATAATTATTTATTATTTAAAAAAAAAAAAAAATTGGGGCCCTGGCCTTTGGCGACGACATGTCGTCGCCATAGGTCCTGCAGATTTTTTTTTTTTACAGCTTATTTGAAACAGCTTATTTTCCAGCTTTTCGCTCATACCGACCTGTACAGCTTATTCAAACAGCTTATTTCCAGAAAAGTTCAAACCCGACAATCGAATATATTAAAGTCATAATCATTAAAACGTAAAACAATTATCCGAAATACACATAATCCGAAAATTTGATAACGAAACATAATAAAGAAAAACGATAAAATGTATTAAAAAATCTAAAATTGTTCAAACATACATGAATCAATCAACATTGTCTTCACCCGTATCGTCTTCCGTCTCTTCGCTTTGATGATCATCAACTACGGGATAATTTGGCACAACAAAACCCGGGTTTGATGCTTGAAACGCTTGCAAAAATCGTCTCATCTCTTGTTGTACCCTTTGTTCGATCACATTGTCATTTATGTCCATAGTTGATGAACTTGGTTGATTTGATGAAGTTGGTAAAGAACTAGTCGCCGACATAGGTAGCTTTCTCCCCCGTCCACGATTGTGGCCACGACGCACTCCCAAAACCGCATCCATTATGTCCTCCTCACTTGTCAACAGGGATCGAGTCTTCAAATCAACCATTTGCCGCTAAAAAGTTACAAGATATTAATTATTAGTCGCGGTTGATAATATATAACCCATTTGACCCGTTTTTAGTTGTTTGATACTTAAAATTTATGTTTTACCCATATTGATCCGTTTCACCCATGTTAAGCTTTTTACCCGTTACAAAATGTTAATTAATAGTTTCGGTTGATAATATATAACCCATTTGACCCGTTTTTAGTTGTTTGATCCATATATCTTATGTTTTACCCGTTTTGACCCGTTTCACCCATTTTAAGCTTTTTACCCGTTTTACTCATTTTACTTACATGCAAAGTTTCCGCTTCCTTGGAAACCCATTCCTTGTTCCGGTTATCGACATGCATTTCCTCATAATTGTCGATATGACTCAGACTATCACCCTTCGGGTCCTCGGCTCGCTATTAACACATTAAATTAAATAATATCAATGAATCAAATTTATCACAACTAATTAAATACATAAAATATTAATACTAATGAATGAAATGCTACTTACCCGATACGCCCTCCTACTAACATAAGATCGACTTCCATGCTTACTTGCGTATTTTTGTTTACTCCTATATTCAGAGTTCTTCTCTGCACGGCTTATTTGACTAGGGCCCATACCCACAAACCGGACGTCCCGTCCCCTGGTCATTAACATCAAACTCAACCTTCAACGGTTGGTACTTGTTTTTCTTGAACTCTTCCCGCAAATTGTAACACGTGGTTTTCTTTCGTGCATTCGGTTTCGCTGCAAATTAAAATAGAAAAAATTATTAATACAAGAAAACAAAGTCAATAATATAATCTCAAAATACAAAGTAATTATTTCTTACTAATGTGACTCCTCGGTGGATCCCAACTACCACCTGGTGGATCACCACCCGCGTCTCCGCCGTGAGCAACTGATGTCATCTGTAAAACAACAAGTACTAATAACATAATAATGATATATGTATTAAACAAGTAATAATTACAATGATATGTAGATAAATAAAGACATAAATAATATAATTAAACCAACAAATCAATAACGATTTCATTCATAGTAGTATTTTTTTTAATATATGTAACAATTACAAATCAGTCTGCCTCGTCACTTTTTATATACAATTCATAATCATACAATTCATAAACATACAATTTCTAAACATACAATTCATATTCATACATTTTTCCAATTCATATTCATATTCATATTCATATTCATACACTTTTCCAATTCATATTCATATTCATATTCATATTCATACACTTTTCCAATTCATATTCATATTCATATTCATATTCATATCTCTAAACATACAATTCATATTCTTATTCATACACCTAGATAACACATTTCCAATTCTAAACATACAATCTATAAATACATTTCCATCATACAATTCTAAACATACAATTCTAAACATACAATCTACAATAACATAAATACCCAAATCAATAACATAACAAATTACAACCCTAAAAAAATTCATAAATAGCTTAATTTTAATATAAAAAAAAAATATAATACCTAGATATGGTGGTGGTGGCGGGTATATGGTGGTGACGGGTATATGGTGGTGGTGGCGGGTATATGGTGGTGGTGGCGGGTATATGGTGGTGGTGGCGGTGATATTTGAGGGATTTTGTGAGATTTATGGTGTTTGGGTGGTTTGATGATGGTGGATGATGAATAATTGACAAAATACTTGGAAATCGCCGGTTGAGGGTTTGTGAGATTTGTGTTGGTGTTTTTGTGTTTGTGATAAATGAGACTTAGAAAAAGGTTAAAATCTGCTCAGACCTTTCCCGACGACATTTCCCGACGACAAGTCGTGCCTAAAACCTAGGCGCGGGAAACGAAAAGTTTGGGGGGAAAAGTGTTGACTTTTTTTTTACCACATTCCCGACGACATGTCGTCGCCATAACCCTATGGCGACGACATATTTTGAATTTTTTTTTTTCCCTGTTTTCCATTTTCATTAAGATAAGAAATTGTAAAATAATAATGTATATTAATTAAAATAAGCCCTAATTAAAATAAGCCCTAACTTGTCGTTGATGCTAACTCATTTGTCAAATTCGGTTGTCTTGAAACTCATACACCACTTAAATGGGTTAATTGTTTGGAAATGCATCGAACTTTACATCAATAACTATTGTGTGCATCCAAATTTTAATGTGTCTATTGTATACGCTAAAGTTATGTAAACAATTATTGTATATATAAGTTTACTTGTTACCGGATAGAAGGTTAGGTGGAACAGGTAAACTTTGAAAATTTTGATTTATTTGCCACGTACTCATCCCCCTATTTAAATAAACAAATTATTTTATTTATAATATATATATAGTTAATTACTTGCACTGAAATCTGGAAAATCAGTATATCATAAACAAAACCACCATTTACATAACCAAATATATAAAATCAATAACTACAAATTTATAAGCAAATGTGAAAACAAATCGCTTTTCATTAGAAATAAAGAACACAATATCAAATCGCTTTTGACGGTGAAGGCGACTGGTTTCGATGACGATGGCGGCAAGTTCGACGGAGATGGTGGCTGGTTGCAATGAAAATGAATTGAGAACAGTCCACGCAGATCTTGTTGTCGGGCTGGGTTTGGAGGTCACGGAGACGACGTGATGCCGCCATCGGACTACAAAAATGAAGAAAAAGTTATAGAAATAAGAGATCTTGGTGGATGCCGGAGTTGGTGGTGGCTGTCGGAGTTGGTGGTTTTTTGTCGGATTTGGTTGCTTCCGGAGTTAGTGGTGGTTGTTGCCGGATTTTTTGGCTGCCAGAGTTGGTGGTGGGATGGTGGCTGCCGATTAATCAACTGAAGATTTCCCTCACCACCAATTACAACTCCGTCGTATAGCTTCAATTTGAGGTTGTTAATTTCATTAATCAAAATGTGAATTTTCTGAGTAAGTTATTGCAATTTGAGGTTGTTAATTTCATTATTGATTTCAACGATGATGAATTTGGATTTTTCTGATTTTTGGTTGGTTGAAACTATAAAGTCAAAGAGTTAGATCTAGATTTAATACTGATTTTGGGGTTTCTATTTGGATAAGGAAGAAATCATTAGCTTCAAATCTTAATACTCTTTTGAGTTATTCATGAGATAAAGAGCTGCAATTATGGCATAACAAAAATCATTGAGATTCCGATGACTACTCCGGTGTATGCAAAAAAATGGCCATATTTTCCTGCCACCTGCAGCTTATTAACGTTTATGCTTTTAAAGCTTGTATCTTTTTTGTGTTGAATAAATTTTTGTTTAAAATTAGAGTCCCAAAGTTTTTGGGTTTCATCGACGGTGAAGCAATGAACAATCAGACAGAATATATATTGTTGTTTAATTATTATTTGTAGTTAATTTATAAGTTTTATTTGATCTTAATAATATATAAATTATATATGACTTGGAAACACGTGTGGCATAAATTTGCTGACTTGGTGGCTTATTTGGAAGCCATGTCATAAAATATTTATTAAATTTAAAAAGAATTACCAGTTACCTGACTTGAAGGTAAACTAATACATATGATAGAGATATATACAAGTTTAATATATACAATAGATGGTTTAAAAGATGGATGCATACAATAGTTTTTGGTGTAAAGTTCGATGCATTTCAAAACAATTAACCCCCACTTAAATCGACATTTATTACACCCGCATTAGATGTTCTCCGGAAATCATATCTTGAAACTCATAACTATCTAGTAGCACATCATATCTTAGTTGCATCACGTTTTCGTTTCTCACCCATTAGATGTAACACATTATATAGTGTGATTGTTAATTAAAACCGGTTACACATTTGATTGAATTGTAATCGAACAGTTAATGATGTACGTAAAGGGATAGTAATTATCATTACTATCATATCATTGTTGTCGAAGTTTAATGATCGACCGATTTAAGCCTATATTTGCGTCAATAGAACCACTTACTCGATTGAATGATATCATTGCCAATTGTGTAACACACTCGAGATGCAATGATTCGTAATGTTGTTGATTACATGTAAAAAGGACTTTTAATAAAACCGGTTACACATTTGATTGAATTGTAATGATCGATATGATTTATGGTATAATCGAACAGTTAATGATGTACGTAAAGGGATTGTAATTATCATTACTATCATATCATTGTTGTCGAAGTTTAATGATCGACCGATTTAAGCCTATATTTGTGTCAATAGAACCACTTACTCGATTGAATGATATCATTGCCAATTGTGTAACACTCGAGATGCAATGATTCGTAATGTTGTTGATTACATGTAAAAAGGACTTTTAATAAAACCGGTTACACATTTGTTACTTAAACTCTTTACGCCTCTTTAAAATCTTACTATATACTATATATAAGTATGAGTATCTTTATAAACGTCTATCTATCTTCAAAGTACATATATATTTTCAATATCCAATCGTAATCTTAAAACCTAATGACAAAAGGACTTATCTTTTATCAAAACACGTTTGTAACTTAATTCCGAATGACTTATTATTTAAACTATTTCAAACGTCTATAATACCTATTTATCATTATTATTTGAAATATTATACAAATCAAACATAAGTAAAGTATGTAATTATTAATATAACAATTTATTATAAATATATAGATATAATACTATAATTATTACAATACAAATTATATATTACTTTTTTAAATAATATTTCAATTTCCTATTACTTTTTCAAATAATATTTAAATTTTTAATGGATATAAGTATATTTAAAAAAAATATATATATTTTCTAAATAAATTATATTTAAATTAAATATAATTTAAAATAATATTTAATTATTATTATTTATTTCAGATTTTTTTATTAAAAAGATTTTTTAAATTAATTTTAATTAAAATGATATTTAATTATTAATTTTTTTTATTAAAAAATGTAATTATTTTAATTATATTTTTAAATGATATTTAATTATTATTTTTTTTTATTTAAAAGGCTTTTGGCGACGACATGTCGTCGCCAAAAGTAATATATTTTTAATTTTTAATTTTATTATTAAATGATATTTAATTATTAAAATTTTTTTTTTATTAAAATGGTTTCCCCACGACATGTCGCCAAAAGTGGCGCGGGAAATTATTTTCATATTCGCGCCAATATTTTTACACGACAAAAAAAAAATATATATATATATAATAAACCTTTCCCAAGTCTCGGTCGTTTTTTTGACCAAAAGAAAGTCAAAAAAACCAAATTTTTGTCGTTTAGTGGGACTTTTAGGCACGACATGGTGTCGTCGGGAAATGTTATTATTCTTGTAGTGTAAATAGCTTAAACCTGCAAATATGGTGTAACAATGGCAGTCTCCTTCTTTCCTTTTCAGATTACTACAAATGTTGAGGGGTATCCAATAGGATATCCCCAACATAAAACTTGAAAATACTATTTTTTTTTTACCCTTCGTGTTCTAAGTTGATGGATAGCCATGATAACTACATAGGTCCGCCCTAATGATAGTATCACTTGAACCAAAACCCATAGGTTTTGTTTGGGCCATAGTATTACTTGGTATAAGTTCGACATGTGGATTTTCGACCAACTAGTAGTAATACTAATATTTATATATTTATGTAAGTAGGTTACGTACTATGCTTTCCCAATACTTGTGATGATTATTTTTTCCTGAAATATACGTTAAGTAATAGTATTAAAAGAAATCGATCTAACTGTATAAGATACATTAATATATCTTAACAAATATAATTTCTACTTTTGATAAGCTATAAGCACTATAGTTTGTAGGTAAATAGTTTACGAATGTTTGTTTGATGGTTTTGGAATAAGATAGTACTTGAAAGTCATAAAGGGTGTATCAAATGGTCTCAAGCAAGCAACTTATATTATCTTTAGATAAGATGACCGTGTTATGAAAAATGATTAGTGTGTCATATTGCATTGCCGAAATTATGATCATAGTTCTTGCTCAAATCAAAATGTTTATTGTTTTCTAGATTTATAGCATAAACAAAACATATTTTTAGTAGAAGAGTGTAATATGAAAATTATTAGATACTTTGTATTATCAATTTGGAAAGTTAGGGTCGTCGCTAAGTTTTATCGATCATGTCCAAGTAACATCGATAGTAACTTTAGACGGAGGCGCTTTTAGAGGGAGGGCAAAGTGGGCGCTTGCCCTCATAAATTTTGATAAGAGTAATAATTTGCGGATGAAAGATATGATTTTTTGGGTTTTTGCCCCCTGAAAATATATTATTTCTATGAATTAGTTGAGTTTTTAAACAAAAAGTAGTCATTTGATATAGTGGTAACACACCATCTATCCTATAATGAGGTCATGTATTCAATTTCCCACAACCATTTTTTATGTTTAATAATTTGTCCCCTAACAAAATTTCAAACATCACCTCTGACTTCAGAAACAGCTAGTCCCTCCTTACGATGAAAGCCCAAAGATTGAAGGCGGAACAAAAATTACATTACACTTTTATCTCGAATCTAAGAAATAATAAATTGGCTTAGAAACTAATATCGAGGGGTTTCATGGTTTCTTGTTTGCTTAGTTAGATTAGCATCAACACTAGTATTGAGGCCTCCAAAATCCAGAGGTCATGTGTAGTTGCCTACCTCAAACACCTTGATTTTGAGACATTGTAAATTTGTTCTAAGGTCTCAAGTATTTAGAGACAAATTATATAAGAATGATTAAGAAGATAAGTGTTGCCATATCCCTAAAACTTATTTGACGTATCATTTTAATAAAAAAATATCAAGAAAAATATAAAGTTAAATAATATGTAAGATTTTAAATGTTGTTACATTAACTATAAGGGCTAATTTTGAAGATTTCTTAAAAGGATTTCAAAAAAGGTTAAAAGGTTAGTTAATTAGAGCACACGGAGTGGCTTGGTTATCACTTACATTCTCACATTTGTTCTCAACCACTACTTCGTAGTCCACTCCGTCACTTCCTGTTCTCAGCTCGTTATGGGACTCATTAGCGGCATAAAGAGACGTTTTTTTTTCTATTCTTTTTTCTTTTCTTTTTTCTATAATTAAAATACATGTGTATGATTAATTTTATTTTTGTTTTAATTCATATATCAGGTTTCTAACCTTCTTCTTCTTCTTTTTTTCTTCTTTTTGCATGTCTACAATGGAGGAAAGGAAGAAGAAGGTAAGATTTGTTTTTTCTAAATTTTTTATTTTTTGCATTTTTTATTTATACTTGTGATTTTTTTAACTTAATATTTTCAAAAACAATAATTTACATCTTTATGTAGTAGTTTTTATTTAATTTATATTCATTTTTTAATTTAATATAATATTTTTAATTTAATATAAATATTTAAAAAAGAAAAAAACATAAAAACAGGGGTTCCACACATCCCACAATCATAGTTATCCCTTCACCCAAAATTCTAAAACTCACATACAAAATTCCCACAACCATATTACCATTCCGAATGCTCTTTTGAATTAGAAAAGTGGTACCATAACCATATATAGAAAAAGAAAAGTGTTAGATATAAATGAATTTGTCAAAAGAAGGGAGTGGGGATGGCAGATACTGTCAAATAGGTTAAAGGGTAGGGGGGGCAGGGCCAGGTTGAGGGGTAAAGAGAGATGATGAATTTTGAGTCTTGAATGAATGAATGAATGAAATGAGTGTGGACAGCATTTCTAATTAAGGAAATTAATTAACTACTCTTCTTTCTAGACACCTTGCTGTCCATTTCCTATTATATACAACACTACAAATACACACAAACACAAATTACTCTTGATATGTATCTTAACTTATTTACATCATTGTGTTTATCATAAACCATACCCCATTTCATAAGCTAATGAAAAATGTATTAGCTACATCCCTATCTTTTTTGTAGAAATACAAAAATATTGTTATGCCTTTTGACTCTTAATTAATGATTTTAGTAGCTTATCACCCGTTTGATACACAGTGATTGTAAAAAAAAATTATGATTAAAAACAGATCTCAAACTTCTATTCAAATACCAACCATAACAGTCTGTGATTAACTAAAAAAGTTATGATAAAATAATAGATCTCAAACTTCTATTCAAATACCAAACGTTTTCAAAAATTTGGATAGTTTTTTTGAAACGTCAATCTATGGCTTATCAAAAAAGAAGCTTAATCAAGAACACTTGAAGAAAATATTTGAACTTTTTCCAAGAAAAAGCAATTTAGAATCTCAAAGATTTAGCCCACTAAGATATTTTTGGGCTTTTTAAATCAAAGTCACCATTGTTTTTTTTTCACTTCATTTAATTAAAATTTATTTGAAAAATCTATAAAAATAACACCTCATCTCATGACATCATCATGGAAATGTGGACAACCTAAGAGAGTGACACCTCAGCAAAACGAGGTCAGCCACATCTCCCATTTATTAGATATAAAAGATTTACCTTTGAAAATAACAATCTTGATTAGTATCTATGATGATGTAGTAATTTTTAACAATTCTAATTATTAGAGGACAATAATTTTGAACTTTTGATTAAAGAAAAAAACAACTAACAAAAATGAAACGGATGAAATATTATTTTGGAGCCTATGAAAGAGTATAGAAAATGATAATTTAAAACCCTTTTAAACTTTTGTAATAAATAGGTCCTTCATAATCAACATCGACATATTTAATTTTCTAAAATTTTGATAAAAAAAAAAAAATCGCCATATTCTGTAAAAATGGCTATTCTTTTGTTGGCTCGCAAATGGAGCCTTTTCTATCATCTTAGTCAAACGCGCGGTGATATTCATCATTTGTTTGTACCTGATTTTGTAAATATTATTTTTATGACAGTCTCGAGAATATATAAAATCCTTGTGCTAAATTTAAAATGAGCCCCCTAATAAACAGTTTTTGTTTTATACATAATTTTTTTTCTAAAAAATTGAACTTTTGATTAAAGGAAAGAAACGAGTAACAAAAACGAAACGAATGGAATATTATTTTGGGGTCGATGGAAGAGTATAAAAAACGATAATTTAAAACCCTGTTAAACTCTTGTAATAAACAGGTCCTTCATAATCGACATCGCCATATTTAATTTTCTAAAATTTTGATAATTTTTTTTTTTTGCCATATTCTGTAAAAATGCTCATTCTTTTGTTGGCCATCAAATGGTCCCTTTTCTATCACCTTAGTCAAACGCGCGGTGCTATTCATCATTTGCTTATACCTGATTTTATAGATTTTATTTTTAGGACCAATCTTAAGAATATGAAGATCTTGTGCTCAATTTAAAATGAACCTCCTAATAAACATTTTTTGTTTTATACATAATTATTTTTCAATAAAATTGAACTTTTGATTAAAGAAAAAAAACAAATAACAAAATGAAATGGATGGAATATTATTTTGGGATCTATAGAAGAGTATAAAAAACGATAATTTAAAACAGTTTGAAACTCTTATAATAATTATAACATCGCCATATTTAATTTTCTGAAATTTTGATAATTTTTTTTTGCCATATTCTTTAAAAATGCTCATTCTTTTGTTGGCCAAAATGGGGCCTTTTCTATCATCTTTGTTAAACGCGCGGTGATATTCATCATTTGCTTGTGCCTGATTTTGTAGATATTATTTTTAGGACCAATCTTGAGAATATGAAGATCTTGTGCTCAATTTAAAATAAACCTCCTAATAAACTGTTTAAGCAACGGCTGACGTGTTAAACGATTTGGGGGTGTAGGCTAATCGATACGAACTCCTGCGAGGGCAGTGCAAACCTACCAAGCTCTTGGCGAGCCTAAGGTGACGTATGATTAGCGTTGGTGACGTAAGAGAGTAGGAAAACTTCTCTTGAACGTGTGTGTGTGTGTGTTATGCAAATGATTGATAACTGACACCCTCTGGCAATGACCAGAGGGGTATTTATAGGCCTGGAGTTAGGGTTCCCATTTATGGCCCGCGGCCCATGATTACGCTCATGGGCCGTCACTTTATGACCCATAAATGGGTAAGTGACTTAAACATTTATGCTTGTGACGTCAGGTCCACTTAACCCAATAGCCTAGAGCGACCATGTAGAATTGATTAAGTGTGTAACGGGTAGAAGTTAGCGTTACCGGGTAGCTAGGCCAACCGGGTAGGCTGTGCCCGGTAACGGGGCTGGGCCATGGCGGTATACCCTGAGCCTTGTAGGTTGTTCCCGATAACGGGGATGGCCGTGGCGGTATGTGTCCGGGTAAATCCTAGGCAGTCCGGGGTACGCTCGAGAGCGGGGCTTCTCACCCCGTCATCGGGCCTGGCCATGGCAGTATTGTTTCCGGGTAGGGCCTAGGCAGTCCGGGTCATGCTCGAGCACGGGGCTGTTCAGCTCGGTACTAGGGCCTGGCCAGTCCGGGTAGAGCCTCGGCGGTTACTGGCTGGCTCGAGCACGGGGCTGCTCACCCCGGAGTTGGGGATTGGCTTACCCGGGTAGGACCTCGGCGGTTTGTATCGCGCAGGGGCAGGGCCAGGAAGGTTTGTACCGCGCATGACCAGGGCCAGGAAGGTTTGTACCGCGCACGGCCAGGACCAGGAAGGTTTGTACCGCGCAGGGCCAGGGCCAGAAAGGTTTGTACCGCGCAGGGCAAGGAAGGTTTATACAGCGCAGGGCCAGGGCCAGGAATGTTTGTACCGCGCAGGGCCAGAGCCAAGGAAGTTTGTACCGCGCAGGGCCAGGGCGGTTTGTCTCGTTCACGTGGCTTTAGCCAGACCGGTTACGTTTGATTTAAACAAGTGTCTTTCGCGTTGCTTGATTCGGTGTTGGACCATATACCTCAATATAAACATTGTTTGTTTTATACATAATTTTTTTTCAATAAAATTGAACATTTGATTAAAGAAAAAAAACTAATAACAAAAATGAAACTGATGGAATATTATTTTGGGATCTATGGAAGAGTATAAAAAACGATAATTTAAAACTCTTTTAAACTTTGGTAATAAATAATAGGAACTTCATGATCAACATCGCCATATTTAATTTTCTAAAATTTTGATAAATTTTTTTTTGTCATATTCTGTAAAAATTCCCATGCTTTTGTTGGCCAACAAATGGAGCCTTTTCTATCATCTTAGTCAAACGCACGGTGATATTCATCATTTATTTGTACCTGATTTTATAGATATTATTTTTAGGACCAGTCTTGAGAATATGAAGATCTTGTGCTTAAATTTAAAATCAGCCCTCTAATAAACATTTTTTGTTTTATACATTATTTTTTTTCAATAAAATTCTTCTAAATATATGTTTTCTTTTTATGTTATTTGTTAAATTATTAGACAAAAATATATATGCATTTAAAAAGTTAGCCTCTTCCAACCTAGGGCTATACGCGATAGTATATCCTACACATCCTTCAAACCGCTCCTAAATATGTTCTATTTTTACGATTTACAAGTTTTCATACATTATTTTTCTAAGTTAACTATAACCCTCAGAACTATAATTATTAATACTATCATTTTAATGATGATTAATCTCCATTTCCTGAAATACATACCATAACGCAATGTAATCATACGTTTTTACAATAGGTATTTATAGTATTGAAAAATAACATTTTTTGTTTTTTAGTTTAAACTTAGAAAGTAGGTGACAATTTATTTTCAAGAAAGTAAACTTGGTTCTAACACTAGTTGTCATTATTGTCCCCCAAAACACCATCCACTTGCAAACTTTTTTTTCGATTTGATTAACGTCGGAGAGAGTTGTGTGTAAGAAAGAGATGGTTCTCTCTCTCTCTCTCTTACAACCATAAAATGAAAAAATCACAGCCAGTCATTTATTTTAAAATCGTAAACTAAACATATCAATAAAAAAAGCAAAGCAGGCAAAAAATTTATTGGCTTCACTCCCACCCTTTCGTCACCTATACAAACCAGACACTCAATATAATATATATCTATATCTATATATCTATATATAGAGATATAATGGATTCGGGCTAAATTAAGGCCTAAGAGAAAGTAGACTCGTCTATGCTGTATATTGGCAGTTTAGCCTTAACAAAATCCAACCCATCTACCTACTCTTCTCTTCTCTCATACAACAATATAAATATATACGTACACAGACCCTGTATCTATATATATTTCTCCAGGAAACCAAAATAATCAAATGTAGAGAGAGAGATATTGGAATTTTTATTTCGTTTACATAATGCTGGATCTTAACTGGTCACCCGATCGGAGAAGGGTGGAAAACGATGACGGAGTTTCTTCACCGCCGTTAGAATATAATGATAAAGGTAAACAAGTATCTAATTCCAGCTCATCCCGTATCTATATTGATCAAGAAATGTTTTCCGATGAGGATGATGATTCCGACAAAGGTATGAAACATATGACAACCGGCGATAGCAGGTTGTTTGGTTTTTCTATGACCGACAACTCATCTTCCTATGATTTTAGTCCACCGGTTACTCATCAGTTTTTCCCGTCTCATGTCGGAGAGATGACGTCATCTCCTACTAGTTTCCCTACAGCTAACTGGGTTGGTGTACAATTCTCTAACCAAACATCGCCGGTGTTACCTGCCGGAAAAGCTGCTGAGGCTCCTCAGCCGCTTAAAAAAAGCCGCCGGGGACCCCGGTCTAGAAGCTCACAGTACCGTGGTGTTACGTTTTACCGACGAACCGGCCGATGGGAATCACATATTTGGTTAGTTTTTTTTTTCACTATTGCTATGCTTAAAACACAAAGATACTGCGTTAAAACTTGTATAATCGAAATTTATAAACGAAACAACAAATATACAACTCCTATTATTCGTATACAACAAAATAAAATATGTACTTGAACTTTAACTATAGTCTTGAAATTTTTTATTTTTACTCAAAATCTTCTTGTATTCCCAATGCATTATTTTCGTTTTTCTATTAAATATTTAAATACATTTATTTTTCTTTATCTATCATTGGTTATATTTTTTTATATTTTTTTATACTTATATAGTTATATATCTATTTTTCTGAATATTATCATGTTTTTAATGATTCAGGGATTGTGGGAAACAGGTGTATCTTGGTATGTTACATTTTTTTTTTTTAATCTTTTACTTCTACATTTTATTTATTTTTTTGTATGTTTAATTTTTTTTTTACTTGTAATAATAGGTGGATTTGACACAGCACATGCAGCTGCACGGTTAGTAAAATATAAACCTTAAATCATTTAATTAACTATTTAATTATTTTTATATATCTAAGTAGATATATGTATATATATATACATGTATATTATCCCTGCGGATGCAGTGCTTATGATAGGGCAGCCATAAAGTTTCGAGGTGTAGAGGCTGACATAAACTTTACTCTTGAAGACTATCAAGATGACCTAAAACAGGTATGTGTGTGTTTCTACTATGTGTTCTTGGTGTGTTTAACAAGGTGAGAGAATAAATAAGCAATGTTTAATTATAATTTTGTAATTTAGATTTTACCCTTATCTTGAATAGTGGTGTTGCAGCCTTATATTGAAACACCTTTTTTTTTTTTTAATTTGTTGTTGTTTCTCAAGACAAAACATTAATAGTTTTTTTTTTTTTTTTTTTTTTTTTTTTTTTTTTTTGTTGATATATAGTTAATTATATGTATGTTGTTTTAAAACTATAGATGACCAATTTATCAAAGGAAGAGTTTGTGCATGTCCTTCGTAGACAAAGTACCGGATTTCCCCGAGGTAGTTCGAAGTATCGAGGCGTTACGTTGCACAAATGTGGTCGATGGGAAGCTCGAATGGGCCAGTTTTTAGGCAAAAAGTATGTATCATATCTCTTAATGTTTAATGAACTTATTAACTTTTTTTTTATCATGGGTTTAATGACAAAAAAAGTATAGTTTTTATTTTAAGTAGGGTTTCTTAGAAAAATTAGTTTATGTTTTGATTAAACTAGGTGGGTAGCTATATGAACAGAAGTATGTACCTAGTTATCACAAGATCTGAATTAACAAGACATTTTGGAACTATTGTTTTTTTGCCTTTTTTGGGTTACTTCAATTAATAATGTCATGTGACAAATTTGGAACAGGTATGTGTATCTGGGTCTTTTTGACACTGAAGTTGAAGCTGCCAGGTAAATGTCTGTTTTCTTGAGGGACCTCAACTGTCAATTCTTTATACTTAAAGGGTATGAATAGAAATCTAATCATTATTTATTTTTATTTTTATTTTTTATTTTTACCTTTTTAGGGCTTATGACAAAGCTGCAATAAAATGCAATGGGAAGGACGCTATCACAAATTTTGATTCCAAGATCTATGAAAATGAACTCAGTTCTACTGGTATATTTATTGATATTGCTCTTTTTACTGTTTATTCTACTATTTTAGTTTTACCAAAATAGTTTTACATGATTTAAAAAGAAATAAATACGTATAATGTATCATATAATTTAAAATAATACAAAAATATTTGGGGACTCGGTAAAGAGTTTTACATGCAATGTTAAAATATAATTATATCATTTCATCGTTTGAAAAAAAATCTATTTATAATTTTATTAGTTTCACGTATCTTAAAATGATTTGTTTTGTGTGACGAAGTAATTTATTTAAACTTTAAAAGAATAATATTAGTTGTAAAACAAGTGATTAATAATTATTGGTTCATTGTTATAACACATAGAAATATAAAGTTATGAATTGGAGTTCATGCCAAATATCTTCAAACTTTAATAATGTTCTACCAAAATCAAGTATTTATAAGTTATCTTTCTATTTAAATATTATTTATTCCTTTTTCTTTACAGAATGTTCAAATACCTACAACAGTAATACATCATCGGATCATAATCTCGATTTGAGCTTAGGTGGTGGGAGTTCAACATCAAACAAGCCACACAACATAGAATTTGGAAGCAATCATCAAATTCCGTCGAGTCACAATTCTAACACGATCCAATTTGGATATACTCCACCCCCGGTATGATTTGCTTTGTAATTAAATACATAAAAAAGAAAGTAAATTGCATTTCTAAATTTTGGCATAAAACATCTACAACTAATCTTTTTATGATTATATTTCTTTAATAGGCACCCGGGTCAGGATGGTTTGATAGAGGAAGAAGAGATGTATATAATGAAGCCGAGACATTTCAACTTTTAAGCCAAACACATCTTCATTCTCCTACCGCACCCCTTTTAATGGGTCACAATGACACTCGTGGATACGGGCATTTTATGCAACCCACTAACCCGGCCATGGTTCATTCATTCAACCCGACTGCTATCAACTCACTGAGTCCTCAAGTAAGTCACCTTTCTCAATTGTTTTGTTACATAATAATATTAATCATAATTAAAACAAAAGGATTTATATTATATTGATTACGCACAGATGCAGTTTACGAGCAGCACCGCACATCACGGTGGAGGAAGTTATCAATCTTCTCACCAAATGTATGCAAATAGTGCTGCAGCATCATCAGGATTCCCACAGCAAAGATTTAACACCCAACAACCACCGTAAAACCCTAACATGAATTCGTTCCATGTACAGTACAGCAAAACCTAGTAGGAAAATCTGATGTCTTTTATAATGTTGTCCTTTGACCATGAAGATCAATGTTTTTGTATTGAGAATTCTAGCACAATGTCGTTGACTTTTGACAGTTGACTTGCTTAACTAACTAGGGTTATTGAATTATATATGCGAATTAATTAAAAACAATTTCTTTTTTTTTCCTTTTTTTAACTACTGTAGAATGGCTGTAAAAAACAACTTCATGTGATGATGGGTAAAAAAAAGTTACTTATTTAGTCATTATGTGATAAAGAAAAATAAACATATGACTGTTTATAAGTACACTTACACTTGTACAAAACAGTATCTTAAACAGTTTTATTTTTTTTTATTTTTTTAAGTACCATCCATATTACAAGAAATTAATGATTTTATTAGCTATACACGTTTTGGGGACATATTCTTATGTTCATAAATATGAAAACTTAAGAACATGCATGAAAATGGGTCACAAAGTACAAATTAGATGTAAATATCCTATATATACCTACACCTCCATTTTTAAAAGTATGAAGAAATTACTTTAATTAATATCCACACTTTAAGTAAAATTTTGATAATAATACCTCAAAGTTTCACATCTTCATTTATTATTATTATTACGTCTATATAGGTGTTGACACACAAACTTTATTGTCTACACATTTATAATTGAATATATATTATGAAAATAGAAGTAAAACTTTTTAATTACTTAGTGGGTGTTTGTTTCGGCTTATGTAACGAGCTTATAAGCTTATGTAAATTTTAATAAGCTCATAAGCCTAATTTTTCCGGCTTATGAGCTTATCAACTTGAGCTTATGGCTTATTTAAGGTCATAAGCTCAAGTTGATAAGCTAATAAGCCGGAAAAATTGGGGTTATGAGTTTATCAAAATTTACATAAGCTAATAAGCTCGTTATATAAGCCGAAACAAACACCCATTATAAGTTATAAATATTACTAAATGAGTTCTAACCCGACATTATATGAGTTGAAACACGTTATGTAGTGTTTGTATATGAAATACTCAAAAAAAATATACTTATAGGTTTAATGGTTACATATTCCTTTTTGTCTTTGCAAATATTATTGACATTTAAATTAATGACATTCCAAACTGCTCCGGCCATTCTACCTTAGAAATGGATTTTTTTTTCTTCTTATGAACCCCACATGTTATTATAAATAAATAAACTAACAAGAAGATCGATCCAATAAACTTATCTGGTATTTAATAGATTAACATGGAAAATGTTTAGATCAAATTCAAGATTGTTAAGTCTTATCGATTTTAACATATTTTTTTGTTAGTTGACGGGTAAGAACACTATTGTACCAAAAAAATTAAGAAAAATCTTTTAAAAATTACTGTATCATTTAGTTAATCAAATAGTATTATTGTCTTTGAAAGAAAAAGCAACTAGATGTTAATGAATTGTCTCAATCGTGGGGTGTGGGTTGTCCTATAAATCAATTATGGTGAACCCGAAAGCAGTCAAAGAATGGCTTATGGTTCTTGTTATGAGAGGGACTTTACCTACATAAACAAACACTCCTAAACAACACTTTTTAAAAGTATATCTTTTTCTCATCAAAACATTTGATTTTGTACTTGTGTTACAAGTTGTTTCTTTACGTGATAATTCAATTTTGAGTTTCAACTTTTATATATTCTTAAATTTTCGTTACGTCATTGTTGTTTCCAAATCATTCAATGTATCTATTGGCCAAACGATATAATATAAAACTTTATGGATTCCTTTGTTTTTGTTATAGCATAGTAATCAACTCGGATAGAAAACCAAGAATAACTATATAATACACATGCCATCAGGCCGTACATAAATGGTCGATCGTGACATATTTACGGTTAGTTTTGCCAAATTTAACTATCTAGTTCCAGTTTTGCTCGTCTCTTTTATTGGATTACTAGTAGAGTAATTAACCAAACTTGTAAACCTCAACTGATTAGTTATATTTGTCACCCAAATTCTATTATAATTAATTGTATGCAACTTTTTAGAATAGCTTCTTGCTAGTTTTTAATACAAATTATTGTCCAAAACAAAACGGACTATTTAGATGACAATGCACAATCTAAATCTAGTTTCCGTATAATTAGTTGATTATAGGATTTTATTTAGTTACATTCTTAATTTTAGCATGTGAGTAAACTTGAAGTTGTATAAAGTTTTTGAATTCAAAATTAATTTTTATCCATTATGGTACAAATCAAATAATATATATATTGTATGATTCCAAGATATGCTTTGTTGCATAGGTTGATAAGTGTACAAGTTAAGGAAGTAAATAATAACAATTTAAGGACTTAAACTTATGGACCACACATTGTACACTTATTTAAATTATGGGGGAATGAGTTCGAGATTAAAGCGTGCACGATCTTCTTAGTAAATGTACATGAGTAACACAAAAAGTACTTTATAAATTCACGCTACTAAACTACGTACTCCAAATGGTGTCTCTTTCTTTACCATAATTAATATAAAAAAGGTTACTATATCTCGTTCAAACAAATTAGAATAAACAACAAGCTAGACAATTATTTAAGATTATATAGGTTTTATAAAAGATTGTTATACTTTTCATAATTATGGATTTGACTTTAAACCACCTCCAACTTGGTTTTGTTTGCTATAAACATTTCGACATATTAAAAAAGTTATTGTGTTCAAACACATTTTATGAAGAAGTGTAATGCAGGAACCTCGTAATTATGTAACATCGTAGATGGCTGAAAAAAATGTTTGAAAATTGTCACCGACACATCCAAGTTAGGGGGCGACTATCTGAGTCAAAATACTCGCTATTTTTCGAATAGATCGACGTACAAGAGAACCCTCCCGTTTCTATTGTAGTGGTCTTGTCTTCAATGATATTAGTAATAGGGTTTCTCAAATAAATTGGTGTAATTAGAATGTTGTTTAACATTTAATTTACATCACTTTAAGTCAAATGTAAATATGAATTCTAGTATTATTATCTTTGATTGGAAGTATATGTTAGTACGCGTTAAACCCGAGCGATGCCATATAGCTAAAATTGGGAAACTATATGTACCATCTAATTGTCCGGAAAATAGTAACTCTTAAGTATATGTATAATGTAGAATGTGATATTAATTGTATATTTCTTTTCTTGTATAGAAATGGGAAAGAAAAATCTTACATTGTTGTGGAAATTTAAACATGTCATAATAAAGTTATTGCTTCTTTCCATGTTATTGAATTGTTGTAGTCAATGGTAGTTAATAAAAAGTTATAGTTATCGAAAAGTGATTCGATGTGATTATGGGATTTGGGTAAGATATTTCTGAGATCGATGGTATTAATAAGGTTGATATTCGAGTATTTCTTTTTATTGCACGTCTCTATGATTGTGTTGTTGTGCCTGGATTGTTAGGGTTCTGAGCTACATTGATAATTGAATGTGCTTATTAGCGTATGATTGAGATGTCAGAACTAAAATTTTATTTATCTATACCAGTGTTACAAACATTAATAGTCTAATGATAAGCTGACTCGTATATACGTCTAGATCTTACATACGCCTTTCAAAACAAAAATTAACATTAGTAATTTTTAAATTAAAACTTAACGTGCTAATAATTTAAGTTAAATTTAAATCATTCAACTGCAAACTAAAACCAATAACATAATAACATTAGTATTACACTATTGCAAAATATAAAACAAACATCACTACACCAGCTATGTTAGCTAGTTTTGACTTTTGACCGATATATATGAATATTATTTAATAAGTTATCCAAAATAATGATCATATACTCATGAGGATTTAGGGTTTTTCTAACTTCTGTCATGGGGCACATGTTAACACCATTTTTAAATATTAAAAGTATAATCAAAAGTATCAAAAGTTAAGAAATCAATAAAAAAAAATGGTACCTTTTGATACTTTTGATTGTACATTTAATATTTAAAAATTGTGTTAACATGTGCCCCTATGACACAAGTTAGAAAAACCCATTATAATTATCCCTGAAAAAGTAATTAAATACAAACTTATAAAACTCGTCACCTTGTTTAGATTATTTAAAAAACAATTAGTTGCGATCTGCGTGCATCTAAATCTAAATATGGTAATAAAAATAATAGTTTAAATTGTTTTCGTAGGTATTCAAAGAGAATAAATTCCCTAAAAACAGCATCTGGTTTGATAGTTTATTAGATGTGGACATCGATCGACGACAGTATCAACTTTTATTGATTAGGGTTTGAGTTAATTAATGATAATTATATGATTGATGACAACCTAGATGACGAAATTTGCATTTTCGTGTTCTACACATGATAAGTAGAATTAAATAACAACGTATACTTTTCAAATTAAATATTGTCAAGTTTTCTTTATTACGACTTTACATAATATTATATTTTGAATAAAACCAATATTTTTCATTTACTAAGTATTCAAATTACTTTTATAAAATTAATAGACAATATTTATTTTATTTGTTGGTTTTTCATTTTTTAAGCCTATATTTAGAATGTTTCCACAAGATGAAATTTGACATACAATATGCTTGTGTGTGGTTTACCCCTAAAACTACTTTAACCTATTTTCATACCGAGTTACAAAATCGTGGTCGGGTTACACCATTTTCGCTTGAAAATTGGGAGATTCTCAAAAAACTAACCGAATTGCTCAAAGTTTTTAAAACCGCAACAACTTTATTATCGGATGTTTTCTATCTCACTAGTCATTTAGTCCTTAAACAAATTGGTTTTATGTGTTCAAAATTGAGCGATTATGAATCAAGAGGTGGATTGTATTTTCTAATGGTAACGCCCATGGAAAAAAAAAACTAAGAAAATATTTTGCTAAATTATCACCTTTAATTACCGTTTTCGCCACATTAAACTCGTGTTTGAACAAAATTGCGGTGGAACATCTTATGAGTAAAATCTATACAAAATTGGTTCTCGACCTAGACCCTTTATATATTTCTAACCAAAAACTAGCTTTTGAAAAAAAAATTAAAGGGTTATTTGCGATTTATTTTGCTAAATATAAAACCGAACCAAATGTTGCTTCAAGTTCTTCTTTTGCGTGAAATTGACTTGTTTAATAACTTAAAACGAGAAAACATTAAACGTGCTAGGGGTGATGAGGATGACCAAACAAATACCGAATATGGAATGTATACGGGAACCGATTTTTAGCCACTATGGGAGTTGAAAAATTATCCAACTTTGAGGTTTTGGCTTGGTGGAGATTACGGGAATCTCAATTTCCCGTTCTAGCCGTCATGGCCAAAGATCTACTAACCGTCCAAGCTTCTTCGGTAGGGTATTATGTTTACGAAGAACAAGACTCACACCGCCACAATAGAGATGTGCATTTGCTTGAAGGATTACATAGACGCGGCCGAACGTGTACAAGACACACAAAATCTTGAAGGCGAACTATAGGTTAAAGCCGAGATACTCGATATCGAGGTGGAAGAAGGCTTTGCAATATCACTTTTCATTGAAGAAATCGCTATTGATGAAGCTTCATGAGCATCTAATTCCGAAGATGAACCCGTTGAAGATGACTATATTGGCGATGATTAAGAATGAAGAAATCAATTTCAAAATTTCAATGTTATTAGTTACATTTCATATTAAAAATAGTACTTTTCCGAACATTTTTATTCCAAATATCGTAATATTAATGTTATGAAGATGTGTTTAAAGTTTTTTTTAGAAGAAGACAACGTTTATGTATGATGTGTTACAAGTTTGTTTAATAAAAGTCTAAATTTAACGTGTTTTTTCAACTTACAATTTTCCCCCCAAAGTTATTAGTTACATTTCATATGAAAAATAGTAATTTTTCGAACATTTTTATTCTAATTATCGAAATATTAATCTTATGAAGATGTGTTTCAATTTTTTTACTAGAATACAACGTTTATATATGATTTGTTTCAAGTTCATTTAAAAAAATCGAATTTTAACATATTTTTGCAAGTTATGTTTTTTCTTTCTTAAATATCCAAACCGATTTTTAACCAGATTTTGTACCCGAAGCGGTTTGGACTCGACTCCAAACCGATCTCACCGGTTCTACATTTTCCATCATAAAAACTGGTTTAAACCCGAACCGGATTTTGGCCAAATCGATTTGGAAAGTTTGACCAAAACCCGATTAGGTTTTCAACCCCAGTTCGGATTAAAGTCAAACTCGATTTTGACTCCTCTAATGTCAACCACCACATAATTTTTTGTTAAATTATTTGTTCAAAATTAGTGGCATTAGTGAATTGTTTAGACTATAATTAGCATTAGTTAATGGGGGTGTAATTTTCGTCATGTGGTGCGTCATCAACCTCCAAATAAAATGGAGTACCACATATTTTAATTTGACTAGATTCAATGAATGATTATAACATATAATATTCTATTTTTAGTATTAATAAAACATCAAGTGTTGTTTATAACAATTAAAAAAATAAAAAAACATTTCTTGAGTTGATGCAGACGGATTCTTACAGCTAACATTATTTTAATAGAGTTTCCCTCGTACCCAAGTTGTTTATGGTTCCTTAATTAAACAAGTTGGAAAGGTGTAACCGAAAAAGTTTGGTAATTTGTTTTCTACCTTGGGATTTTTTTTTAACTTTTTGTCTCCTTTTCTTCGCATCACTCGATTTTTAACTTCCAAGTGGATAATGGTAAGTCATGTCATTGGCAGAATTTTAACATTTGA
Organism: Senecio squalidus; assembly: GCA_910822075.1. Classification (NCBI taxonomy): domain Eukaryota; kingdom Viridiplantae; phylum Streptophyta; class Magnoliopsida; order Asterales; family Asteraceae; genus Senecio; species Senecio squalidus. The sequence goes on along the minus strand of CAJVGC010000589.1, from coordinate 43,342,345 downwards.
CTGCAGGGCATAATTTTTATTTTTAGTTTTTTCTTAGTTTTTACCTTTATTTCTGTTCATATACTTGTACACTTGCACTTACAGGTCTTGCAAATTCGGATACTAACTCCAATCGTCTACCGATGTAAACGAGTCGAGCCGATAGAATTTGACTAAACTCGAACGTGGCTCGTTTTAGTTACACAGAATTTGAACTCGGGATCGACTTGTTTCGAGCACAAAATGTAAATCTCCGACTTGTTTTGAGCCAGAAATGTAAATCTCTAACTCATTTTATGAGAATTTTTACATGCTTGAGTTCGGCTTGGGTTCGTCTCGTTTACATATAAAATTAATTATTCAATCATTTTAATTTACATAGATGATTTTTCTATTAAATTGTAACCATAAGAATATTTAAAATTTAAAATTATTTGAAATAGTTTTTGATAACTATATTATTATCTTTAAAAAAAAAATTTTTTGGAGAGGACTCCTTAATCCTGTAGAACTTTGTTACAAATAACTTAACTCATTTACATCGATACAATCACCCAAAAAAGTGTGACACTTGTAGTCACAAGATTACGGAGGACTATCACATTTGCCACAAATATGCTTTAGAGGTTATGTAAGATAATAATTTATTAGAGAGAGAGAGAGAGAGAGAGAGAGAGAGAGAGAGAGAGAGAGAGAGAGAGATTTGGTTGTAGGGTTGTAAACAAATCGAACGAGACTTGTTCATGTTCATTCGTTTAACTTTAAACGGACAAACAAACGAGGAAAAACAATTAAACGAATGAATTTTCTTGGTCGTGTTCATTTGTTTAGATAAATGAACAAAAAATTATGTTCATGCTTATTCATTTAATAAATAAATAAACATAAACAAACTTTTGATATATCATAAACTGTTTACCGAATGTTCGATTCATTTATGACCTTGTGTCAAATACTCCTACTTTTGGTAGGAAATTTCCATTCAAATGAATAAAATAAATCTTTGAGATTTTGTGTGGGCCATATACATTAACTATATCTCGCTGGTTTTGGGCCTTTTAGCCCAGGCATGCGTTTTGTTTAGTATGAAGGTTATGTCGTTATTTTAAAAATCACGACATTATTTATAAAAGATCGAAAAACAAAGACACCAAAAAATTGAAGCCAGTGGAATCGAAATTGAGAACTTTTTTTCTTTTTTCGAGAATTACAAATATTCTTCACTCATACATATAGAATATAGAGTAGAACAAATTTATATGGTATTTTTTTTCCTTCTAGATTACATAAGCTTATCAAAAGTTAACTAGTGTTATATCCGTGCGTCGCTCGAGTATCTCATTTTTTATTTTGTGAAATAAGATTTACGAATGATTAGAAATTTAGAAAATAGGTGACAAATATTATGGCATAACTATTAACGAATATTACATATAAAATGTGATAAATCTCAAGGTTACAAAGGAAAACACGAGCTCCACAATTTATAAACATATAGTTTTCGATAGGAACACGTGTTGGACTTTTATGTTAAACTTGTATGTCTAATCGATGTAGACGTTTAGATTTTACACATTAAAGAAAAAACTTAAAAAGCATTTTTCACACTTTCATTCTCAATAAACATATACAGTAATAAGTAACCAATAATTTTCTTTAATCCCATAACTCTTTTCTTAAATTATTTGAAATGTTAGCATATTCCATATTCTTTGTTTCTTTTAAATCCGTTAAAGAACGTTAATAAAGAAATTTAGTTATAATGTGAATGTGGTTACAAATTACAAACCTAATATATACAAACAATTTTTTTTTTTTAACTATTTGATGAATAATAATTTCAATAGTTTTTTTTATAATAAGGGAGCCTGAAAACCGGGAATGAAGAATGACAAAACCAAGTTGTATATGTGTCTAACAATTACTAGATGTTAAAAGTGTAGTGTATGGTTTGTTTTTGATAATTATTACGGGTAAACTTTTTGACAAGTTTAACGTATACTTATTATAAATTCTAACTATAGATTTGAGTTTTAAAAGAGAATGAGAATATAGTTTTCAAACTCATTGTTCTAGATGACCTTAGAATATATAATGGGTTTAATACCCAATTTTCAATTCTAAAGTGATTAATCAACCTATTTTAATAGAAATGAAAATCATTTTCATACCAATAAACCAAACACACTCTCAACAATTTTTTTAAATGAAACTCATTTCATTATTCCTAAAACTACAAAACAAAGGATACGTTTGATACTTTGATTTTAATATTGCCGCATGACTATCAAAATTTAACATAAATTAGTTTGTTTCATTCGTCTTCATTCTCAACCAAATGTACATACCCTTTTCTTCACACAACACAAATATAATAATTCCAACCTTTAAAGTAGATCATGTCAATATATATTTTTGTTTTCTCACTGTATTCTTAGCGGTAACTTCCTTTTCGATTTATAAGTGATAAAAATACTAATTCTCTACCGTATAAAGTTAATTAAATGCTAACACATATGTAAGTTAAGATTCTTGTTTTGAAACTATGGTATGAAGTCTTACATTGTGCAATATTAGAAATGTTTGTTACTTTTCCTTTAACTTTAACTTCTTCATAGTACAAAAACAAATTTGATTAACATACGTTCATATAGTTGATTTATTTTGAATGACTAGCATTCAGTTATCTCATATATTTTCTATTAGTTTGTTATGTTTCTTGAATATAGGAAAGCTAGATTGTAATTTATTCTGTTGACTTTGTGTTGTGAAATATTTGATATAAATCATATATATATTTTAAATCCTAATAAGTACATGTGTTTTAAATGTGAAAAAAAAGTTAAATTTGGAAAAGTATAGTAGGTTCAATAAATACAACATTAATGTGGTTAAAATTAAAAGGAAAATTGATCAAATGGACTAAAAGTTCATCTGTTATTCTCTCACACCCACTCACTAGGAACAATATATTATATATACATATATATATATATATATATATATATATATATATATATATAATTTGAGTTTTCAATTTCGTATGGTACAGTTATAAATGCATGAAAGGTGTAAAATCACAAATGAAGGTTTTGTACAAGATTGACAATGGTAAATAATCAGGTTGTGTTTCCCAAAAAAAGAAGTAATGTCAATATTTCTATAAATAGAAAGTACATGGTAGTTGAAGAAACTTATGTTTTTAACCTAACTTCATTACTACCCTTCATTTATGTTGCAACAATATTTCATTTATTCACATTTGAAAGACTATATATGCATGGAAAAATTAAAAGCCTAAATTACTAAATTACTAGTGTATACAAAAAGTCCGAGTATATCGTAAATAATTTTCAAAAAAAGTAGTTCTATATAAATGTCTCCTCGATCCTTTTGATGTTTATAGACAGAGGTGGCTGGACGGAGCTTGTAGGGGGCTAAAAGGTGCTCAACCAGTCAACCTCTTCTTCCATGTAGCTCAAAACTTTATATAAATTTCGCAAATCCTTAAATAGTTTATTTTATCGTGCCATCAATGAAGTCAGCCTCTTAAGTTCAAATCATGCGTAACATCAAACTTTGACACGATATTAGACGCCATTCGTTTTCGTTTTGAGATGTAAAGAGCTAAAAACACATTATACGTGTGGTTTTATTGATAGCGAGTATATGATGGTTATTTTCTTATGCATAATGTTTACTTATTTAGTATGTCGGTCGGTTACAAAAATATTTTGTAAGGCCCATGGACCCAAACCTGATTCACATGCTCCCTGCCAACAGACCAAACTGGGCCTCTCTTATTAATCCAGATGGCCCGACCCATAGTATCATGGACCCTTATTCGTTCAGAAATAAACCTAAACCAGCCCGTTTTGTTTGTGCATGTAATTTTCCGAAACTTTCGATCCTTTCCGACTTCGGTCGATGACAACGATACTCAATCACGTCATGATGGGATATGAGAAGGTGAGATATATACATTAATAATCAAGAAAATACACTAAACTAAAGGTGTGCATGTTTGTGTGTGCATATAATAAAAACTAATATAAAGTCGATAATCAAAAAACATATAACCATGAATAAGATATAAACATATAAACATAAAAGCATATATACAAAGACATGTACATGAGATTTTATACTACTTATACCAAAAAAATTATTGAATCTATATTTATCGACACTAACGACCTAAGTCTTCTAAAGAGTCTATAGTGAATTAACCCGTTAACTGAAAAATCTCCTAAAACACCCTACTTATTATATTAATTTTAATTATCCAAGTATTCATATATATGTCACGTCCATGGACAACTAATCTCCTTCGGCTCAAATATAAATCTGTCATCCAGCTTATTAAAGATTATGTTCACGAATGTGCGAAGCTTCTTCAAGCTTTAGTGTTGTAAAGTAAATCTTAACCTAAACAGAAAACACAAAGTGTGTGAACAATGAAAAAGTATTTGATAAAACAAACATTGCAAGAGTATATATATATTAATATTTTCAATTTTTAATATATATACATATATAACGCTACATAATTATAAAAGAGTATCACATCTTCTATTAACACATCTTATCTTATGATTAATATAAAAGGAATAAATTATGTAACAAAACTATCAAAAATACGAGAATTAATAACATTTTTTACCTAGGCATTATGTTTTATTTTTACGCGTCAAATAATTAACGTAATGAATATTTATTGGTAATTGATAACCATTGTTCCGGGAACAATGATTAATTATGATAAAATGCATTAAATAAACTTATAGTTTTTATGTTTAGATTGAATATATATTCTATACTTATCATATTTATATAGAATTTTAATAAATTATCATTATAAATCATTAGTTATAGAATATATTTAGCATAAACATGAAAACTATGAGTTCATTTAATATATTTTAGCAGAATTAATCGTTGTCGACGGAATAATGATTAGCGAATCCCATATTTAAATAGGAAATGGAGCGTGACACTGATATAAAAAAGCATCTATCGAAAGAAAATCATGCTTATCTTTAGTGGGGGTGTGGGACCAAATTTCAGATAATCCAAACAAATGAAGGGCTAATCTTTGTCAAAATCAAATTAATCAGCATCATTAATACATTAAGTGGAATACAACAATGCTAAACAACCACTTTTAAGTTAATTGTTTAATTTTTTCAAGAAAAGTTTCAAATATTTTAAAAAATTACATTAATTTATCAATAATCTTCTTCTACATTGATGATATTAACTCCGAATATTAAGAAAATCGTCAAATATAACTATCCATATTAAAAATGCGGTATCATGTTACTATATCTGATGCAAATTTTAAATTAAATGTTTGAATTTAATGTTTTTCCTAATATTATTTTCACTTCGAGGTTGACACCATTACTATTCAATTCGTAATTTTGATCACCCCAAAAATTAAAGCCTTCAGTTGATCGTCCATAATGTCCAACCTCAAAGACGAACATGATGTTGACCATACCAAACGCGAGCTATCATCGTCAATTAGATGGGTTTATGATCACTTATAACTCCCGAATCTAAATGTTTAACAAAAGTCAATATTATTTAAGAGACTTTACTCATTATAGTTATTCCTTGTGTTTGCCATAACATCTCATATATGTGGTACGAAAGGGACAACCGAAAATGAAAAGGCACACAACCTCAAAAAGTCGTCCTATTCGAAAAAAACTTGATTGCTAATTTTTTTGTTTTAGTAGTTAAAACTTAAAATTAAAGTTTAAAGGCATCTATAAATCTATTATCATTCTCTAATTTTTAAATTAAAAGTGTTAAACACATACTTATGTTACAAGCATAATATGTTCCACATAAATTTTAAAGCGGGGTCTCCCAACGGTACAATAAACAAACAATTCAAAATTTGTACACCTATAACATTTAAGGTAAAAATGTAGTACAACTAATATAAAATAAACGAGATTACTTTCCATTGCCTATATCTTTAGTTCAAGTACCCTATTCGTTTTAATATTGACTTTTGAGATAAAAAACCATGTTACGATATAGTATTTACTTTTATGATATGTAAGGTTTATCTTTTGAAAAATGAGTTCACGAGTTATGTTACGACCAAGTATATGGACAGTAGCTTAACATACATTTTCCCTCTTTGATAAGCTGAAAAACACTTAGGAGGTGTTTGTGTAAGCTTATTTTTTAGGCTTAGGCTTATGTTTTATAAGTAGCTTATGGCTTATGAAATATAAGCTTTTAAATTTTTATGAAGTGTTTGGAGTAGCTTATGAGCTTATTAGCTTATGACAAAGTAAAAATGTTTGATAAGCCCATAAGCCACACAAAAGGAGCTTATGAAAAACCCCTTACATAAGCTCATAAGCCTAAGCTAATAAGCTCAAACAAACACTTAAAATGGGCTTATCTATCTTACATAAGCTAATAAGCTAATAAGCCCTTCTATAAGCTATAACAAACACCCCCTTAGTAACCCGTCCTAAACACACACTTAGTCATTTAAATTAAACTATAATCATCGGCTATATATGTTAATTTTTTTTAACACAATACATATATGATGGCACGTATTAGAAGTATCATACGTTTATAAGAAAGGGGTCTCTATACGTTCAAAAACTACTCATATTCAAATTAACTGAATTAAGAACAACTACCGTATTTATATTTAAGTCATAATTAATCAATAAGTCGGAAAATCTAGAAGTTATGGGTTAACTATTTGTCTGATACAAAATGTAAATATTGATTGTGTTAATGGATGTTTGAGTAAATTTGTCTTTTTTAAAGATAATTATAAAAAAAAAAAAAGAAATGATAATCACAATCCTACAGATGGTGGATAATAACTTCCAACATGCTTTATTTATTTGTATCTTAATTAATAACTGACCCTTACATTTATAGTTTTACTCATCTACTAATAAATGTACAAATTTCTAATACACACTAACCACAACCTTAAAGACTGCCCTTAACAAGAACAAAAGAAAAACCATCAAATGTGTGTTTGGCGTAAATAATTGGAACTAAAACTTAAGCTTGAGCTTAGGCTGGAACTGGAGCTTGAGCTTATGGTCGGGACGGATAGTTATATATAAAGATGAAAAATATGTTTGGTAAAGTAGCTAGAGCTGAAACTTATTAGTGTGAAAAGACGTAAAAGAGTATGTAAAAATATGTTATGTAATTAATATAAGGGCTATTTATATAATTTTATTTGGGGCTTATATTTTCAATAAGCTTCAACAACCAAACAAAACTGATGGATAAAAACATAAATTTAAACGTTAATAAACTTCTAAAAGCTTTCAATCAAACATACCCTAAACGGAAAAATAAGTAAGAGAAGGGATTATAAAATAAAGTTAAGACAAAAAAGAATTGGCTAACCTAGATTAATTGAATGAGAAGATTAAATCCGTACGTGTAATGCTTTATTGAAATAAGCATAATATTAATAGTAGATGTGTGACCTTTTCTTCTTCATTTCTTCTGCCATCTGCTCACATTTTTCTTAACTTTTTACTCACCATGCTTTCTTCTTCATTTCATCACTAAATTTAAGGTCAATCTACCAACTCTTTTTCCATTTTTTTATTTTTTTATGAAATATATATTGAAATAATTATACTTATGTTTTGTATGTATTTCTTCCACAGACTATGTTATTATTATTATTGTGTGTGAATATATTTGTGCTTACCTTTTTTTTTTTTTTTGAAAAGTGTTCTGAGAAACATGCAAGGTGAGATACTGATTTTTATTATTTTCTGGAATTTTTTTTAATGGAATCCCCTTTTATTAGATTTTTGGTAATATAAATTTAGGGTGATAAGAATTTTATTATTATTATTATTATTTTTACTATAGTTAAATTATTGATGATTTATTTTTGTTCTTGATTGTGACAGATATTGTATGATTTAAATGATGGAACATAAATCATGGCTATGGAAGAAAAAATCTACTGAGAAAACAATGGTTACACCTGATAAAATTAACAGAGGAAATGAAGACGAGGTAGTTTATATATAGTTTACATTATGATCGGAATTTATCGTTCGGGCAAATTAGATAATATTGAAACTAATGTTTAGTTGCAGGCAAATTTGGCTGATAAAGTGGAACTAGAGAAAAATTTGAAGATTTCTGATGAAAAGCTTTCGGCTGCACTCGCGGAGATCAATACTAAAGATGAAATTGCACAGAAGCAGACCAACATTGCGCGAGAAGCCATTCAAGGTCGTTTAAGTGTTTGTCTATCGGTTATACTAATGTGATTAAACTAAAGTGTTAATTATTTATCTATATGTTCCTTTTAGGATGGGAGAAGGCGGAAACAGAAGTTTTAGCGTTAAAGCAGGAATTAGAGAAACTTATACAGCAGAGAGTAGCTGATGAGGAAAGAACGAATGGTGCTGATGCAGCGTTGAAGGAGTGTATGTTGCAGTTGCGTTTTGTTCGTGAAGAGCAGGAGAAAAGGATTCATGATGCTGTGACGAAAACAGCAAACGAGTATGAAAAAAGAATAATGGGTTTAGAGGAAAAACTAAATGAATCCAATAAAAAAGTTTCGAAACTAGGTTTAGAGAACACGCAGCTGGTTACAACTCTTTCATCGAAGGAAAAGATGATCAATGAGTTACATTCGATTAGGGCTCAGTTGGATTACGATCTAAGTAAGATTGTGAGTAAACTAGAGTCAACACAAAGAGAGAATGCTTCTTTAATTTATGAAGTACGAGTGTTAGAAAAGGAGCTCGAGATTAGAAACGAAGAGAGAGATTTTAATCGACGAACGTCTGAGGTGGCACACAAGCAATATATCGCAAGTGTTAAGAAAATTGCGAAATTGGAGACAGAAGCACAAAGACTACGGCTACTTGTTCAGAAACGTCTACCTGGCCCTGCTGACGTGGCAAAGATGAAGAGTGCTGTTGACATACTAGTCAAAGAGCCGGTTGAAGTTTCAAGAAGAAAGTCAAACCCTTTTCCAGTAGTGTCAAATGACTTTATAGTTGATAACGCTTCTAGTAAAAAGATTGCTTTTTTAACTGAGCAAATGTGTGCGTTTGAAGAGGAGAACAAGCTTCTTAAAGAATTTCTTAACCAAAAAACAAGTGAATTGTCCAAAAGTCAAACGTCTGACATGGGTAGTGATGAAAAAGTTAGCATGGCGGGATCTTGGGCACCGTCTTGCAATACTGTTGGAGCTTCTGATATCGGGTTGATGGACGATTTTGTTGAAATGGAAAAGTTAGCATTAGTTTCTGTTGAAAAGAAGGATGCAAACGGCTTCAATTCGATACAGAGACTTATTGAAATTATTGAAGGAATCAGATTGTGCGATAAGGATGATAATTTATGCAAGACTTCTGAAACACCTACAGGGTACACTGTTCATATCTTTCAGTGGAAAACGTCCGAGCTTCGGGCAATTTTGGAGGCGTTTCTTAAAATCTGTAATACGTTGGTAAACGGGAAAGTTGGCGTGGAGGATTTTGTCAAAGAGTTGACTTTATCTCTGGAATGGATAGTCAACCACTGTTTTTCGCTACAAGATGTATCAAGCATGAAGGATGAAATCAAGAAGCGTTTTGAGTGGGATGAGACGCGTAGTGAGAGTGGGGTAGAAGGTGGGACCACTGGACACCTGTCGGTAGTTGATAAGTTTAACTTTCCAACAGACCAGTCACCAGGTTGGCCGATGGCAAACATAATAAAAAATAATCTCCAAGTGGATGAGGTTCAACCAAATGCGACAGGAGAAGTTACAAAATTGAAAGTTGAAGTGGCGCATCTTGAATCAGCAGATAAGGATTTGGAAGATAAACTCCAATCCGAGAGTGACAAATGTGCGGCTCTGGTTTCTCAACTTCAAGAATCAGCGAATGCAATTGAAACTCAGCAAACAGAAGTAGACATAATGGTGAAAGATATTGACAAACATCCGATTAAGATCGTTGATGAATTGAACGAGACTAGTCAAGACAGGTAATATCTTTCTTCGTGGTTTATTATTTTAAGTATACACTATTATGCACATTTGTTTTCTATTCTAAATACTAATAACGGGTTTTTATTTCAGCATGACGGAAGATGCCGTAAAATGTTCTGATTTGGAGCATGATGAAATAACAACAGCTTCAGAGAAGTTGGCGGAATGCCAAGAAACCATCTTCAGCCTAGGGAAGCAGTTAAAGGCAATGACATCTTCACCTATAGACACAACTTCATCTGATACTTGTGAAATTACCGTATTGCCCTTACCTAACGAAATTAATAACCAACGGATCTCCTTACTTGATAAAATGATTACTGAAGATCCAACTGGAGCTCCACGATCTCAGAAAACCAAAGTGGTTGCCCGTAATTTGACCTCACCAGCTATATTGGATGGTAATTCGAATCCTGTGGCTGTTATGTCTCCACGGATGTTTGTTAGTGTAGATGGAGTAAGAGACGAAAAAGATGAAGAAGCTTTGGTGAACTTTTTGTCGATCGTATCTAACAAGAAGAAGAGTAATGGTGGTGGGATTCTGAAAAGATTATTTTGGAAAAGGAAAAAAGTGTAATAATAATAAGTGATGATGTTACGCGTTTTTGAGAGTTTTGGGTTGTTTAGTTTATGTCGAAAGTAATGTTATTGGTGAGGGAAGGATTTTGTTTTCGTGTGGTAATGAATGTAAATATGATGAATCTAACCAAAATAAATGGCTTGCTTTTTGAATCATTTACGTGTCAACCATTCATTAAGATTGTAAACCTTTGAAAAATTAGTAAGCGAGCTGAGAGCTACTCGAGCTTGGCTTGTTAGAGGCTCAACTGGAGCTGGAGCTATAAACGAGCTTAAGCAACCACAAAATACAGGGAAAATTTTACAAGCAAACCGAGCAACCCGTCTGTTTATGTCAAGTAATACTCTAGTACAAATAATACTACAAAAATTCACAAGCTAACACTAGATGTAGTCTAATCTCGGAATGAAGCAAAGCACTAGCTTATTGCATCTGCACAAATAGTGAAACAACAGTTAGAACCCGCTAAAGTATAAAACAAATGATCCAGTATTTTCTAAACGGAATCCACAAAATAAAAATTAACAGATTACCAAAATATTTTCAGTACCAAAAGTGAAACATTTGCAAAATAGAGTGGAATACCTTTAAGTCTACGTTCCCTCGAACTGCAACAAAGATTTGGAGTTGGGATGTAAAACTAACAAAATTTCTTGCCCATATGGTTAACTTTGGCGAACGAGTTCTTCTTCAATTACTTTTCTAGCCTTGGTGCATAGTATATCAGCATTATCTCCTTCAATAGGCTGGTGAATAACAACTTTAACCATTCCAGCATTTAATATACCCTCCATCCCTACAGGCATAATTTTACCAGTTCCCGTAAGAGTAATTGGAACCACTGGTACTCCCGTTTTTGCAGCAATACTGAACGCACCTTTCTACAAAAAAATTATTTCTCAACTATAAAATACTACATAATTATATAATAAAATGACCCAACGAAGAACTTACTTTAAAGATGCCTAAACTTCCATCCTTACTTCGTGTACCCTCTGGAAAGAAGAAAACCGATCCACCGTTCTTGACAAGTTCCATGCATCGTTTTAGAGTTTGCTAATTTAACAAAATTCAAAAAATTTAATAAACAATCAGCAGTTAACAAAAGTACACTGCAACATAAGGTAAACGAGATACCAGTTGGCTCTTTCTGTCCATACGCTTCAGAGGAATAGTGCCCATCAAGAACATGGCCCACCCAACAATCGGGTAGAGGAAAATTGCAGTCTTGCTAACAAACTTGAAGTTTCTGCCTAGCGTTAGAAGGGTATATATGTCTAAAAAGCTTTGGTGGTTAGACACATAAATAGCCGGAGAATCTTTTGGAGGAAGATTTTCCGAACCCTTAACCTTTAGTTTAAAAAATGGAGCGATACTCATAGCTGCCCAAATTTTAGCAATGAAATGATGAAAGTTCCTTTGATATCGATCCCTTAAGAGCACAAACGGATGTGATACCACCATCAGCACAAAAAGAAAGATGGCAACGACTGATGAAACAGTGGTAAAGCAAATTCCTCTGATTTTTGAACTTAACTGGAATCCTACGGAGAAATTAATATAATTAATTATCATCAAACCAAATAGAAAACGAAAAGTCAAAAACTGGATGGGTCCAAACAAACCTGACAACTGATAGGACGATCCAGGCGACCCGGTACCAGCGATTTCAGATCTAACGATTACAGATCGCAAGTTTTTATCTTGGTCGGGCCATTTATATTGATCACACATCCCAATGAATGTTTTTTTATGGTGAGAAAAACATTGAGATATACAAGGGTATTTTCTTTTACTAAGGATAAGGCCGTTTCGAATGACATCTGCAGAAAACATTAAAAGGAACCTAGTTATTTAATTTCCAAATACACCTTGTAGTGCTAATACTAAAATTTGATTACTGTGTAATCATGGAAGGTCGATTATTGATATGTAATATAAAACACTCACTATGTTCTGCACGCTTCCTGACGGGATCTTTATAGGGAGTGCAATAACTTCCCTTAGGAGCAGAAAAAAAAAACAGCATGAAAATGACGGTATTAAACTAAATAGCAGATCTACGACAATAAGGGTAAGGATAAATAACAGATTCCACATTAATGTACTAGTACGTATACCAAATTATTGAACAGTCCTCTTTGGTGCAGTTTATATAATCTTTGTAAAAGAGTATTCCTAAAAACCAATACAGCTAGTATCCCCAAATTAACGACATTAGGTGATTTGTTGTAGTTTTAAGCTCAAAATTATAGCTTATCATTCTTTTATCCTTCTTATTTTTTTATACACATCATAAGAGGACTTCAAACTTCACAAAAATCATTCTTTAGTGACCGCTAAAAGAAAATCCTAACTATTTAAGTTGTAGGATGTATACAATCCTAAGTGTAACAATTATCCCATAACCAGCACCAGCACAAACACTATAATGAAAAAACACAGAGACTTGTAATTAGGCGATTAATAATCCGTAGAAGTAACTGAAATTACCAGCTGAATATAGGATGATGAGTAACCCATAAGTTCTTTCCAACTTACAACCTTTACAACGAACCGCTCAAATTTTCACACGTTCATATATTCCTGACAAACACACAGAAAACAAACACTTATAAATAAGAAATAAGCAATCAGCAAGGAAATACTACTCGATTAACTGATATTATAAGGGGGTGTTTGGTATTGCATACTTAAAAGTGCATTTTAAAATAAGTGCGTTTTACCTTATAAAATAAAGCTAAACACTTAAAACTGCGTTCTGCGATTTAAAATATGCAACACGCACCTATAATATGCAATCCCAAACACAACCTTAGGGTTTTAATCATTTAAATTAAAACAATAATTGAGCCTAACATAATTTTATTTTAGGGATGAGATTTAAACAGTAAATTAAATAACTTTTTGAGAAATATGAATGAAAAAAAGGAAAGAGAGTTACTTAGACTAATCTTTCGCCGGAGAAGAAGGGTGATGGACGGCACGTGACTATTTTGTTATCCCAACTCTATCGATTTTTTAAATAAAGGGCATAATTAAAACGGTGTCGTTCTCCTTGAGTTTATGTGCCTTTTAAAGCAAGTATACTTTTAATTTCATTTTAAGCAATGTTTAACACACAACTTAGAGGGTGAGTATACATTTGTAATTAAGCTATTTAATTTTCATATAATTAAATAAAGAGTGTTGTAATACATTTTAAATTGTTGTATTTATGGGATTTTTTTTTTTTTTTTTATATACAACAACATAGTATATATTAACCATAATTTTTAAGGTTATTATAATAAAGCACTAAATTAATGTGATAGAAAGTCAAGGAACTTGAAAGCTTATCTAGATTTGTGCTTGGGTGAATATTTTGAGAATTTTGCTTTCACAAAATTCAATTTGACCCTAAATTGTAGAAGAAAACCAATAGAACCTTGCTTGATAAAGAAAATTATATGGCTTTGTTTTTGTGTTAAATCATATTTTTAAGTTAACTTTTAGGTATATATCATTCACATCAAACTCTTTAACAAAATAGAATGAAATAAATATATAGACCGTCAAGTAATTCAAAATTTTAAAAAGGGTTAAAGTTGAATGATCAATTTAATTGTTAACACACAAATATTCATTGGATGACAAAAGAATATTTGCCATGTCTTCGAACATGACACTCGTTGACTAATTTCATGATAAGTGTTTTATTGTAAACATACAATGTTGTAGTAGTTGCTAGGTATACGTGGAGTGGTGGAGTAAGGAATAAGGATTAATCGAGATTAGTTATAGATTAGTCGGATTGAATGATATATCTATATATAAATATAATGAATTATATAAGTTATTTGTGAATTATTATTTGAATATTTTGTGCAGTTGGCTAATTAAGTAGACTATACTATCACGATAATCTCTTTCGTTTCCATCTTTTTCACATGACAATTCTTACGATTACAAGTTATTTTAATCCGATTATGATTGAATTGCTCAAATTTTGACCGATTATTGACCGTAAGACTAGTTGATGGATTTATGAAAATCTCATTGGTATAGGTATTAAGGATTAATCGAATTTTTACAACCTTGTGAACATAGATAAATGGATCAGGAAATATTACTAAAGTAGGATTTGATATTACCATCTACAAACCCTAATATTCTATTATTAAGTTATTTACAAGAAAAACGGACTTATTAAGTAACACTTTATTATAGAACGGAGTTTCATGAGATAAAATCTTCTCTTAAAAATATTATAAATTTGTTATTCTTTTAAGTAAATTATAATTAAATGTAAAATAAATATTTCTCTTCCTCTGACGTACTCACGGGTAGGACATGATGGAAGTCGATTAGAAGCGACGTGGTAGAAAGTGATATTCCGAATCTCTTTAAAGATATGGTGAAGTTTTAATGATCATATGGAAGGCCGAAAACAAAATTATTTTAAATTTTTTAGTTAATCTCGTATTTTATTTACCATTTCCAAAATGAAATAGTGGTAATCTAACCGAATAAAGTGGTCGATTTTCATTAAAACTTAACATGTCTGCATGGAGAACATGGAGGCCGACTCATTCTAAACTTTAAAAGAAAGTCGTTGATACACATTCCTCGCTATGAGTGGTATGTGAGATCTATGTGGAGTTACATGACTATTTATTCGTTGCTATCTTATATGTGAAATAATGCACACGTGCCTTAGCGAGTTAGTGCGATCTACTTTGTTAATATGTCTATTATGTATTTACGAGACATGTATTGATCGGCTTGTACAACTAGGTTATGATGTCATATTCCATACATTGCTAGTGTATCACTAGATTGATTATTTTTATATAATTAATTATACAATTTTTTGAGGAAACCGGATCAAATAAGAACTAAAATCTGGTAAGAACAAATTTCTAGTCACACATTAATGATGCACAACTTAAAATTAATGCATCACAATTCAATTTCAATTTAAATTAGTGGACATAAATCACTCGTGCATCAAATCTTCTCATTGTGCATCAATAACGAGTGACTATAAATGGTTATACGGTTCTTATTAAATTTTGGTTCTTATTTGATCTCTCTCCACTCCACATTAGACCCGTTAAATAAATTTTCTTTTATGGATTTATCTAAACACATATATTTAATGTTAATTAACCACATACATTTGAGACATTGAAAGAAAAGATTCCTTACGAATTATCTAACTTCTTACATCTATTTCGTACCATACATGAAATTTTTTATTTTATTAGAACAAAAGTATGATTGTACGTGTGGAAAATGATTATTAATCAATTTAACAGTTACCACTAAATCTATTTACACTACTAAACACTTGTACTTCGATATAATCTTTAATCTTTAATATATAATAAAAGAGAGGCCTTAAATGCCACATGGCGAAGTAAGATCCGTTGGATGGATTAACCTCTTTGATGTCAACTGTTAGATCAGATTGATGATGTCATCAAAGATTATTTTCATTTTACACCCTCTTACAATACATAATTACATTATCGCTTTTATTTAATCTCTAATCAAATAAAAAACATAATTATATATTATTTATAGAATCATTTAATTTGGACTATAATTTACCTTATTATTATTCTAAAATCTCCTAACACAAAATATCAAACCATGCGTATAAAAATAAAGGTGTATATGTTATTATAACTATAAACAACATGTGTATAAACGTAAAAGTATATATATATATTCTACATACAACACTATTTTCTCATAATAAATTAAAATCTACATAAAAGTAAAATTTATAATTCAATTTTTATTTTTTTTCCGCGCTATCGCGGGACAATAATCTAGTATTAAAAATAAGAATAAATAAATAAATAACCAATCGATAAAGATGATTTAAATAAGTCAATAGTATCCCAATTTTCTACTCCCACAAAAAAAAAAAACAAAGGAATAAAAATAAAATAAAAGACCAACATCAGATTGTCTATTTTTGGCAATGATTAAGACAATTTAGAATAAAGTATCTCTCTTAAAAAAGCCTTGAGTTCTGACAAGTGTTTCAGTAAAAACAGAAAACAATATCCACGTGTCATTTATCTACCAGTTTTACCCTATTTCCAACATATCCTACTCATACCCTGACTCTCACGCAAGTAAAAAAACACGCACACTTGGGACTCAAATAACCCCTCCTATAAATTCATATCTTGTCTGAGCAGCTGCCAGCAGCAGCAGCCGCAGCCGTCATTTCCGAACCTAGGGTTTCGATCTCCGATCTGCAATTCAGTCATCTCTGATTGAAATGTCTGGACCAAATCTCTCTCCCCTACAATTATCATCTCAAGATGTTTCTATGGTATAATTACGTTCATTTAACATTTTCGAAAGCTTTGTTTTATTTGTTTTAGCTGCGAAATGTCTGCTTATTGTTAATCGGTGTATATGTATCTATCTTTCTATATGTAAGCTGGGAATCTGCTATATATATGTAGAATTGTAGATACATGAGTTTGTTTATTTGAGGTTTTACTAATTAATAAATTGATATGTATGCAGATTTTGTTTTCAAGATATTTTTGGTACTCTTTCATTGAGATTTAAAAACAATTTTGATGTTTAGTGTTAGAAAACGAAGCGATGAAATTAATTAATTTGTTACACGTACGTATAGTACAACAACTTTTATCGCCAAAATTTTAAATTTGATATTTGATATTTGAATAGTGATTTGAGTAATATTTATACGATGAACTGTGGAAACGTAAGAGATGATAATGATTTATCATAAGAGACTCGCTCTATATTAATTGAATCAATGCGAGTTTAACATTGAACTATTGAAGTAAAGTTATAACACTAAAAGAATAGAGATAAATTCTTCTAACCGTAAACCCTGATGAATATAATAGAGGTTTTTCTCATTTGCCTTGTCTTGCATTTGTTGTACGTTACTTAGTTCTTAATCGAACCGTGAACACATGAGCAAGAAAATATTACAAATTTTTGAGTATCTTAATCACTTTACTAATCATGTTAAAATTAGGTTAGAGTCAAACAAGTAATGTAGCAAAAAATTCTATATATAATCGCTAATGTATAGATTTTGTTCGTTATATATTTTATTACCTAAGCAAATAAAAATACACCAGAGTATAAGCTTGTTAGAACTCGTGTGCTCTTGAATTGATACGGACAGTTAATGACAGAGATGTTTCCAGTTATTTGTATCGTATGATAGTTACTTTCATTGTCTAATTCCAATGACTCGCGACTCTCATTTTTGTTTAAAGTTCCTTATGTTGGGAGATCTCTAATGGATTTGTAATGAGAACCTATTGCTAGTGTCTTAACAAGGCAAATGAGAAAATGATACCTCTATTGTATTTTTATTTTATTTTATTTTTTTTATCATTGCGAGGTTAGAAGAATAACAAAACTTTTGAGAGAACCCTAATCATATGCTACGCACAAAATGAAACTGTTAATGAACATAGATATATAAAAAAAGTGTTTAGCATAAAATACATATTCGCGACCTTAAAGTATCTTATTTAGGATTTGGTTTAACAATGTGATAATTTACAAATTGGCTATGCCTAGATATATATTCATTTCATATCATATGTTTATGAAATACATAAATGCAATATATTTTGTCAATTATTAAACTGTTTCAGTTCAAGCTAGTGCTAGATAAAATTGGCATTAAAGTTACGAAGAAAAGAGAAGAATGGAAATATATATATGTGATTATAGATGGTTTTAATTCTCATTCTAGTCTAATATGCTGAATTGTTTTCATATTGAACAGGAACAAGATGAAGCACAGCAAGGAGTCACTGCAAATCTTTCACGAATTGCACTGGCTATTGACTCAGGGAAGAAGAATGCCGAAGATGATCGTACTGATTATATAAATGTAAAGTCCTTCACCAATTATACCTTTACCTCATATCTTGCTGTTTTGGACAACTTTATTTCATGTTTTTCTATTGAATTGTAACTCTTGCAGAAAAGAATGGAAGATAACCGCGCTAAATTGGCTGAAAGCACTACAAATCATCACAATTTATCAAACGTTAGATTAAACATGAGGGGTGCAAATGGAAAAGGAAGAGTCAATCTATTGCAACAAAGGATGCAAGAGGCAGTTGCCAAGCAAAATGGGGCTGACATAGGCAGTTCTTCGGTATTTCTTTTCAAGCCCAAGATTAATACAACTAATGTCCATGATATTATTCGACCCAATATACTTCCAAAAGTGGAAAGAATCCCTCGTTATACCACTTGGAAATTCATTAAAAGGTAAGGTTTCTTGTACTTAATTACTAATCTCTATGGCAGGTTTTGGTTATGGTCGCTATCTAATAATTGAAATAAAATGCAGAAATCAGTTAATGACAGAAGATCAATCTATAGTAGGTAAACAAAGGATTTATTATGACCAAAATGTGGATGAACCTCTGATCTGCAGTGACAGTGACGAGGAAGTAAACAATGAAGAAGTGGAAAGAAAAGAATTTGTGGAAACTGAAGATAAATTCATACGGTTAGTAACTTACAGTTTATTTATTTCTATGTTAAATTCAATACATATTCTTATTTGTAAAATTTACAGATCTGTCGTTGAAAAAGTTGGATCATCTGATGATGTCTATGATTTACTTGCCCAAGAATTATCTAGAAAACCTTGCGAAATCAAGGTAAAAAGTTACTAGATATGATTGACATTCTTGTTCATGATTATAGTTCTTATCGTCTAATTTTTAAAAAATATCATCGAACAAAATTTATAGGCAAGATATGAGGATGTTGTTAGTGGACGGAATGCCAAAGACAGTTCGCATCTTGATAAAACACTTGAAGAGGCTACGGATTCATTTAACAAATTAATTTGCCGCAGATGTTTTGTAAGCATTGTTATAATATGTGTTCCGGCCGTTATTTTGTTGTTTTGAATGCAATACTTGTTTACTAAGTCAACCTTTTTGTGTTTTTGTTGGCAGATGTTTGACTGTAAATTACATGGTTGTTCACAAGACCTTATAATTCCTGTAAGTTGTCCTTTCTTAATTCAGCTGAATTTACCGTAATCCTATAGTTGTTATGCTAACTTCGATTATTCTAATTAGGCTGAAAGGCGTTCTACTCAGAACAACATTGATGAAGAACTTGTGATCTCTTCTCAACCATGTGGCCCAAATTGTTATCTCCAAGTACGCGCGACTTTTTTTTCTTCTTTTACCTGAATAGGCTTATTCGGTTCCTTATAAAGTTATATATAACCTTCTAAATGATTTGTCTTCAGGTCCAACCAACCACCCTTTCAACAAATGCTAGTGGCGTTCTGGTAACTAACGAAAAATCTAGTGGCCCATCATTATGGAAGAGGTCATCACCACCGACGGAAAATTCCCCGAGTCTAGACTCTTCCGACCCTAGTGATGATGAACACGATAGTAATGACACAGTGAAAAGTGACAAGTTTGCGGAGAATAAACAAGCAAGAGATTTTGAAACTTGGAGAACTTTGGAGAAGTCTCTTTTTGAAACTGGTCAGCAGAGGTTCGGCAAAAACAGGTTAGTACGTTGCCTTTTATATCAAAATAATTTTTCCTAGTTTCTCTGAAACACGCAATCTTTTTGTCATTATTGCAGCTGTTTGATAGCCATTATTATGTGTGGTCTAAAGACATGTGTGGAGGTGTTCAATGCCCTAGAAGAAAATGAAAACAAAGGCGGTGAAAGCGCAAATTCTGAAGATAATTGCAGCACAACTGAGACTAGTGAGAAAAAGGTTGGTATGGTGTCGTTCTCTAGACGTTGCAGCGATACATTAAGCTAACAATTAAAATATTTTTTTTTGTAAATCTTGTTAATTTTCACCAGGTCACTGCACTAAGAAAAAAATTAAGCTCCCTTCGTAGAAGAAGTAAAGCTCGCCGCTTAAAGTTCACTAGAGTTAAGTGTGTTGGGTCCCATTCAATGAGAAAAAGGTTTTCAGATAGTAGTCTGAATAGTCGTCAATACAGTCCATGTGGGTGTCTATCTATATGTGGAGATGATTGCTCGTGTTTCGCAAATGGGACCATTTGCGAGAAATACTGCGGGTATAGTAATCCTTTGATGCTTTGTAATCATTTTGTATTTCTTCTGTTAGTCCACTTGCTTAACAATTTCCACTTTTTTTTTCCTTAGATGCCCGGAAAATTGCAAACGTCGTTATAAGGGATGTTTTTGTACCAAGGGCCAGTGCAGAACTCGCCAATGCCCTTGCTTTGCCACTAATAGAGAATGTGATCCAGATGTATGCCGAAATTGTTGGGTCAGGTGAGATAATTAAAATTAATTTCCTTCTTTAATAGAAATGACGAAGATAAATTTATTAATTGGTTTTTTAATCAACTTTGCAGCTGTGGTGATGGCACTGTTGTCAAAAACGAAAACGGAATTAATAACGAATGCGATAATATGAAGCTTCTACTCAGACAACATCAAAGGGTAAGTAACTATTTTTTCCTGCTTTTAACAGGTTTTTGCGTCATTATGTACTTATCGTGCTTTAAATCCACAGATTTTGCTAGGAACATCTGATGTATCAGGCTTTGGAGCTTTCATATGGGTACATTGAACTTTTATATTTTATTGCTATATGCTTGTTATTCTTTTATGAAGGCGACTCATTTGTATTTCCCGTTCAGAATGATGTACCCAAAGACACTTATTTGGGTGAATACACTGGAGAACTGATCTCACATCATGAAGCTGATAGGCGAGGAAAAATCTATGATAGGGAAAATTGTTCATATCTTTTTAACCTTAATGACCAGGTATGATGCATAATTATATTCCGTCTTTTAGTCACTTGGGGAGTTTATTCACTCGTTGCCCTTCTGTTAACGAACTAATTAATTGATAATTATGTTTTCACAATGTAGTATGTTCTTGATGCTTGCCGAATGGGCAACAAACTAAAATTCGCCAATCATTCTTCAAATCCTAATTGTTATGCAAAGGTATCATCAACCTACTTGATACATATATATATATATATATATATATATATATATATATATATATATATATATATATATATATATATATATAGTTATTTCACCGTAAGTAGCATAACTGAACCGGATATGATGCATCAACAATTTATTTTGTCAGGTTATGATGGTGAAAGGAGATCATCGTGTTGGGATATATGCAAAAGAAGATATTAAAGCTGGGGAGGAATTATTTTATGATTACATGTATGAACATGACAAGGCTCCTGAATGGGCAAAGAAGCCTGGAGACTCTGGTATAAGGAATGACGACGGTGCTTCTTCTTCTCATGCCGGGGCCAAGAAGCTCGCTTAAAGTGGAAGATCTTCGGTGCTAAGTCACATCATTATCCCAAATCGTTGGCTTCTTCAAAAACATTTAGTTATATCTTTGAAATATGGATTTTGCAAGGTAACTGGTGCCTTTGCTTCGCGTTGCGTTCTTTTCGGTTGATTTAGACTTAGTTTATGACTTGCTTTTCGTAATAAGCTTCCTGGAAGCCATACTGTTTTTCTGTTAAGTTGATTTTGTGACATTATTCTTGACATGAATTGGGTGGTTAATTTATAGACATTGTTTTAAAAAGTTCTTTATTAGAAAGGACAGGCAAAGCCCGAAGGCTGCTGTCCCAATAGGCCAGCGGGCGGGAGGATCACCTGCGCGAACTGACCGAAAGGACTTGGCTTATCCGAACCAAACGATAGCGGCTTAAAGCTAAGAGCAGTTTTTTTTGTTTGTTGGTTGCTGCATGTTGCTGTTGGAATTGAAGTAAGCAGAAGTTTTGTAACCTCTAGTTTTATACTCAGTTCGTCAAAAAAAAATTGTCCATATTTCTATTACATTTGTCCCAAAACTATTGTCATGTTTCTAAATATTAATGGTTAAAATGTTAGAACTTCCTTTGCCCTTTTTATTTTTTCACTTTTCAAACTTCAAAAGTAACCGACGTAATCTAATTAAAAAATACTTCATTGATATGATTACAACCATCTTATTTTGATCGTTTTTTGTTTCAAGACATTTTTTTTGTGATAGAGAAAGTATGTATTTAATAGACATATATATTTTATATAAAAGATAATCAAAGTTGTAAATCTGAGTAATGGGCTATTATATGCAAAAAGTAATTTGAATAGAAGATATATGATCTATCTATAATATATAGATGTATCAAAGGGCACATAATTTCACTTGTTTTAAGTTTAATTTTATGTACTCCGATTAAAATAATATGAAATCATTATTTACTATTTTCGTTTTAAACCCTCAATTTTAATTACAGTTTTAATCCTTTAACCTTAATATATATTTAAATGAATTTGGTTTCACATCATTATTTAAAATCTAAACTATTTGTTATATATTATTTATTTATTTTCATTAAAATTATTCATTAAATTTTGCTTTTAACATAACACTTTTTCTGGTTTTTACTTTCTAATAAAATAAAATCATATAACCACAAAAAAATACATATCTAAATTTTGAAATGTATTACAAAAAATCGTTGTATAAAATATTTTTTATTTCTAATTGAACACTCATTTTCTAATATGTACATATTATTAACTATACTATATGTTTTTATATCTTTACTTAGGCAATACCAACTAAAGTTACTTTATTTTTGAAACCGCATATCAATACGAATTAAATACTATATGTTTTTATATCTTTTCGTAGACAATACCAACTAAATTAACTTTATTTGTTAACCCATATCAATACAAATTAAATGTGAAGTTGAAGGTAATCTCATACGAATATATAAACGAAAAGACAAATACTTAGAATTACAATTCATATTATCATAAATTGTTAGTGACGTACGATGTTGTCTTGGTTTCTATATATTATATTTAAATTTTTCTCAATGGGGATCTCCGCGTATTCGCCGAAATTAAACTAGTTTTTGTTAATTGTAAAAGATATTAATTTTGTTTGTATTATTGGGATAAGTTTTCGAAAGTAAATATACTATTTTAAGTTTTAATAATCACAACTTTTATGATCGTGGTTAAAACACATAAATATGTAAAAAAAAAACTTGTATCTCACAGATATAGAAATGTTTTTGAAAATGAAATAGACAATTATTTACAACAACCCATATTTTCATTTGAGTTTTAAGAAACATAGTTAGATTATGGTTAAAATCTAAAGACAATACATTAAAACTTGTAACCGATAAATATGAGAAACTAAATCTAAAAATAAAATTAAACCTTAAAATGCATAGATTATTATTATTTATGTAAAAAAAAGTGAAACATGACTTAAACTTTAATCTGAATCATCACGAGTGTTGTTGTTATCAAAAAAATTTATATCTTTATTAATAATTAAGATAATATATTTTCTATTATATTATACAAAATAGGAAAATAAATATGTTTAAATTCATAAATTACAACAGCCTTTTGTCCTTGAAAACCCTAGAAATCAATTTTTGGCAGCTGCGAGAAGTCGATTGTAACTTGAAAGATGAGTGGATCAGAAGGAATAGTAAGTCAGAAATCATCATCATCATCTACTAAAACCCCTTCCGATTTCCTCAAATCCATTCGCGGCAGACCCGTTGTTGTCAAATTGAATTCCGGCGTCGATTATCGAGGTTCCCCCAATTCTCCTTGTCAATTAGTTATCTTTATCACCAATTAGCTTATTCATATATGTAGATTTAAGATTACATAATTATATATCATTTAAGAGTTACAACTGTACTGAACTAAGTGTTCACTGATTAAATGCCAGAATGGAATGAGAAACATGTGTTTACTTAGCTGATAGGAATTTCATTAGACGAACAAGAGCTACTTGCTTCGTTAAATCATCGAATAAGTTTTTCATTCAAAGGAAAAAAAATGAAATATCTGTTTTTTTTCAAGTTGATATTGACATCAAGACAGGATCACGATTCATTCCTTTTGGTTTTGAATTTATGGAGCGAGGGTTAGTAAGTTAATGAAGCGTTGATTGTGCAGGTATATTGGCTTGTTTGGATGGATACATGAACATTGCAATGGAGCAAACCGAAGAATATGTTAACGGACAACTCAAAAACAAATATGGTGATGCGTTTATCCGAGGAAACAATGGTAAGTTCTTTGAGCTTATTTCACACTTCACTACAAGATCGGCTGTAACCTTTCATTTGCTTATATATTTTTGTTTTGCAGTTCTTTACATCAGCACATCCAAGAGTACCCTTGCAGAAGGTGCCTAGTTCAAGTGCTTACTCGAGACCCACCCCATTTCGTGTCCAGTGTTTTTTCTTAGATATTATGTCGACTTGCTGGAAGTTTTACCGCTTTTATTAATGTGATCAAGTTTGGGGAAATATTGAATGTAATATCGAACAGTTGCTTCTTAGGTATCTGAAACCTTATGTTTGTTTTTGTTTTCTGCATCAGTAGTCTAGTATGAGTTCTTCGAGATAGTTAACAAACCATTGTATTTGTTATATTTTGTTAAAAAAAACCCAGAAAACAAATGCCCAGTGAGTACTGTTTCTTTTTTATTTGCATTAAATCGTTACTAACCAGTGTCTGTGATTTGACTGTATTAGTCTGACCAACATACGAAAAAACGACGGCATCCCTTTGCAGTGCAACAATTTTGGTACTAAATGCATATAGTGTAACTAGAACGAGGCTCATGAAAAATTACAGATATGCACTTTGAGTATTTCTTCGCATTCTCTTGTTTCCATTTGGTGACATTCCCCAAAAATGGGTGATAGGAGGCAAAATCTGCAATCTGTTGCCATGAAACGTTAAAACTAGATACTTCTTTTCTTGAAGCTTTCAGTTTCTTAAAAGCCAGTAGCTTTGAAAGTAATAACAAGTGGAAACAGCTAGTCAGCTATTACTGTATTACGATGAAATGGATAGCACCAGCTAAATGTTTGACCCCAAAATGTCTTCATGTTTTAGATGCTTTCAACTGTGTTTTGCCTCATCATCCAATCGATACATTCCTGTACATTACCAGAAGGGTAAGCAAACTGCCATTGTATTAGTTTTCGCTGCCATTCACTAACAACCGGGCCTCCATTTTTAAGCTCTAAAAGCTTTATTATATCCCTCCCATTAATCAAAGGTGTAACCTCCCATACTTTCTCTAAACCTAGTTTCAAGATTTCTTCCTCGACCTTCTTATATACTCCTATTTTACTTTCAAACGAAGAATCTTTGTTTGAAAGTATCGATATCATCAATGCAGCCCGCCAAAAATCTTTAATGTCCCACAAAACCAACCCCATCAAGATTCTTAATTTCAATGTAACATGAACATCGATTATATCTGATTTCCATTCAACCTCAACAGGTTTCGTACCTTCACTCGAAACTATGAAAGGAATCAATGACGAGAATTTCTCAGCTGCATTGTGCAACTTTACGACATTATCAGCATCACGTGTTTTGAGTTTAAGTGAGTTTTTAAAAATGTGGTTCACTGCTGATACTGTTATTGTTTTCTTTTTGTTATCTCCATTAACGGTCTTTCTAAATGAAAGAAACAACGCAGCGTACAAGTACAATCTCCTTTGTTCATCGCTCAAGGTCCAACCTCCTAATGCGTGCAGAAATCTCCATGCTGCATCCATATAACCGACACATACTTCAGCATGTTCTTCTGTTATTCGAAGCTCATAATTTGAAGGAAGTGTAAATACGACCCAGAATAACCCTAATTCAGATACGCATGCTATTGCTTTAACCGGTTGGTTCCCAGATACCATAAGATCAATCTCGTGACCAATCCGTTCTCTGCTGATTTTATCAGCAATGGCCGATTTCACATCATTATCATTTGCTGCAAGTTTTAAATCTTCAACCATCTCAAATTCAAACCTGGCACTAAAACGAATTGCTCTAAGAACTCTTAACGGGTCATCAAGAAACGTTTGTTTTGGAGGTAAAGGAGTCGCAATCTTTCCAGATTTCAGATCATCAATTCCTCTTCCTGTAAAATCTTCAACCGAACAAGTATTAATGTTGTAAAACAAGCTGTTAATCGTCAAATCCCTTCTAAACGCATCCTGTTCCGCAGTACCAAATTTCATAGACGGAATCCTGCTATTTTCAGTGTAATCTTCTGATCTCAAGTTCACAAAATCAATCCAAACATCAAAAAGGCGCATCGTTGCTGTTTCCAAGTGCTTTGACTGATCCGGATTGCTTTGAATAACACCAGTCCCTTGCGTTTTTTCACCCGTGGAAATCAAGTAATCATTCACTTTCTCACAAAACTCTCGTCCCAGCATATTATCAAGAGCAATATCGATATCATAACACTCTTTTCCTAAAAGCTTGTCTCGTACCCACCCACCAGCAACCCGAAGCTGCGTTTCAAAATTAAAATGACGAAGAACTCGACCCAACTGATCAAATATTTTCATTTCTTTATCAGTTAAAATAATATTTTCCATTATCACATTACACGAAGGAGACGATAGAGTCATGTTAGTCTCGTACATTGTTCGATAACACCGGTACAACACTCGAGTTTTAGGAAAGATGAATGTAGGGTTGTTTATATTAACAATGGTTTTGAAAGAAGGCACACAAAACCAGCCTAATTGTGCTATTTTAGCCATTTTTTCAGCAAATATTAATTGAATAAAAACATATAACTATACAACAGATATTTAATTCATCACAGAGCCAACACAAATGAAACAAATTTGACCCAATTTGATTGAACCCAAATGAAACAAATGAGTGGAAGAAATTAAAATGAGATGAATTACCCGTAGAGGATTGGAAAATGAAAAAGTAACTGTAAGATTTTGACCTAGTTGACCGATTATTGATTGAATAACTAATTGATGGATTAATGAAAATCTTATCGATAAAGTAGGGATTAGAATTTATTAGTAGATTAGAGCATATGCAACCGTGCGTTGGCTGGGCAGCCGTATTATAGCGGCGTCATAAAGGCCGGTGTTACACACGTAACGCGCGTTATGCGTTGTTGTTTTTTTTAGTGAGTCCAAAGTTTGGTTTTATGGTTTGGGATATTTTTAGTGTTATATTATGGGCTGATTTATAGGTGCGAGTTCTCTTAATCAATGGATTAATGATATTTTAACAACCTTTGTAATTATAATCATCTTTATTGTTAGAATTGAGCTAGCAACTTCTATAGCCTGTAAAATTAAAGATGAAACCACTTATATGGTTGTCATGTCAATAAATAATACGTAATATTATATCCATGATAAAAGAGGGTTCAACATACTAATAGCAAAAGTATAAAGTTTGTACATACAATAAAATTTATAAAATACAAAACAGAAAATAGTTAATTTGATAGAGTTAGAATAATTTTAAATTAGTTAATATTTCTTTTATAAGTTGATGTTTGTTTAATTTCATAAGGGAAATTTTGAAGTAAATACTTTTGAAACAGTGATATGGAAAACAAATGGGAGATTATATTGATAAACAACTCGAATTTGACAAAATTACATAAAAACAAGAAAAATATGGCCAATTATATATCAATATCATGAAACATAAGATTGTTTACAAATCATTAAACATCAAAGAATTGTTGTAGGGTAATCTTATCAATCTTTGCATCAGTTTCATTAGCATATACGACGACACAAAGTGATTCCATCCCCGACTGGAAGTTGGCAAATTTCGACTCTTGGATCAACAGCCAAGGCTTTGTTTAGCTCTAAGACGAAATCTCTGTAATACCTAACATACTTTCTGAGTGGTGCATCTGCTGGTGCCACTAAAGACCCGTTCCATAGTGTATTGTCGTAGCCAATGACTCCCCCGATTTTGACAAGATCAATTAGTCTTTTGTGGTAGTTAAGATAGTTATCTTTATCAGCATCCACAAAAATAAAATCAAACGATCCATGGAATTTTACATCGTCGACCATTTGGTCAAGAAGAGGAAGAGCAGGGCCTTCTCTGAAATCAATCTTGTGAGCGACACCGGCTTTCTCAATAATGGGAAGACCAATTTCATAATTTTCACGATTAATGTCCAATGCCAAAATCTTTCCATCTTTAGGAAGAGCAAGAGCGGTAGAAAGAAGAGAATAACCGGTGTAAACGCCAATCTCCATCGTGTTCTTAGCGTTTATTAGCTTGAGAAGTAAATTCAAAAATTGTCCTTCATCAGCAGATGTCGTCATGAGATTCCTATATTTCAAATGACAAGTAAAACATTTAGCAAAACGAAATGCACCCACATTTGTTTTTAAAAAAAGTAACAAGGAAACTTTGGAATAAGAACATACCAAGGATGTTTAGCGGTGACCTCACGTAGCTCTTTCATAGATTCCGGCTCTCTCGGGTATACACTAGTTTCAAGAATGTATTGATAAAGTGCGTCACTTTGAAGAAGACTCTTGTGGCCAACTTCTTGATGTTTCGCGGGTTGAGTTTCTCCGGTGGTAGCCATTGTGCTATGAATGTTTTTGTGAATGAAATGTATGAGTTGTTATTAATGTGATGCGTTAGTAGGATACGAGTAATGAACCTGAAATGGAACAAAAGGTGCACAAGACTTTATAGGAAAGGTTAAAGAGCTCCGAGTTGGTCAAGTAGGAGTGTAAGGAAAGTGGTGGGTTGGTGTGATTTTGACTGGGTCAAGACCAAGGCCAACCATAGTTGGCAATATTAGTAGCCCAGTGGGGTAGAATTGGTGAGGCTAACTTGTTTGTTTGATTTATTTTTTGCCCTATATTCCTAATATTTTCCTTCTTTCTCTTATTTTAAACTTCATATAACTGATAGAAACTCCTTCCTTATTATTATTATTGATCAAACATATATATAGAAATACAATGGAAACCCTAATCAGAAACCTAATGGACCCAAACCCTCGGGTTTGGGCTTATTATCTAATACTCCCCGGCAGTTCGAGCGACGAAATCGCGAAAGCTCGAACTGGATAACAAACTGTAACTATGAAAATAAAGATAAAGAAATAAAAGTAAAATAAACAAAGACAATAGGAGCTTGAGATCCGACTTTGGCAGATCTGTTGCACATTTAAGATCCGACTTTGACAGATTCGTCTTCATAAACATAAGCTTGAATTTTTTTTTGTTTTTTGTTTTTTGTTTTTTGTTTTTTGTTTTTTGTCTTGATTCTTTATAACTTTGAACTTCATATTTGACTTGCTGATGATTTTAGCCGACATTAGGCGTCTGCAGAAGAAAAGAAAAAAAAATGAATTTCCAGCTTTAGACGGGTGTAGAAGAAATTAAAAGGTTAATTTAACCGGTTTTAGACGGTTGTAGAAGAGAAACAAAAGAAAAAGGGTTTTATTTATTTATTTATTTTTTTTTTTTTTTTTAGGGTTTGGAACCTAGTCAAGCTAGGCGGCTCATCCCTACGCCGATTAGGGTTTTTAGAAAAATAGAGACGGGATCAAACCCGCTCTGATACCATGATATCAGAGCGGGTCTGAATCCCGTCTCTGTTTTTCTTCAAACCTTAATCGGCTTAGGGATGAGCCGCCTAGCTTGACTAGGTTCCAAATCCTAACAAAAAAAAAAAAAAAAAAAAAAACCCTCAAAAAATTCGGATTTGTACACCACGGTCACTGTTTCGGTCATAACTCCTAAACCGTTTGGAGTTAGATGATGAGGTCGGCGCCAATGACTTCGTAATCAAATTCCGAAGAAAATAATACCGGAATCGCAAAAGAAGACCACTAGACACGCCCGCACGCTCCGAAACAATCACCGGGTTCAGATCTGGAAAAAAAAAATTAGTGTTTTGCTATTAACTCTCAAACAGTTTGGAGTTAGCTGACGCCGTCAGCGGAAGTGGATTCGTAATTAAATTCCGAAGAAAATGCATCTGGAAAAGCAGCGATCACATCATTAACGCGTCGTTACGTTCCGCCCAAGCAACGAGTTTTATCAGCAACTATCTATGTTTATCTATCTTTTTAATTATTCATTTATTTATTTACTTTTCATAATTATGTTTTCTTTGTAATTTCATTCTCCAGTTCGAGTTTTCGCGATTTCGACGCTCGAACTGCCCGAAAGTATTAGATGTGGCTCAAGCCCAACTTGTAGGCTTTGGATTAGGGTTTTATGATATATATTCATGAATAATACAATAATAGGAAAGAGTTTGGGCTTATTATCTAATAATAACAAAACCCACTTAATCACATTCTAATACAATTCAATCGAGAAGAAAAAAGAAGAAATATAAGTTTATGACATTGTCAAATGACCTTTAGTTTGACGGTATATTGAATGTTCGATATCGCTAAAGATAAAATATAAATAATGTAGTTGTAGTAGATTGTTTTTTAAGGCGATAAAATAATTAGGACACCTAATAAAAAAATGGTAGCTGATCCAGTTTGATATTTGCTATGTCAACTTATTAGTCGCTAACCTATAACATTTTATTATTTAAATGTTATATATATATTAGTTGCATGTTGTTAAAGGGGATTTATATGTCATATATTAATATATTCGATCAAGGCCATAAGGGTTGATTAACTAATAATAATGATGCCTAATTCTGTTGACTGTATAGTAGTTTGGTAAATTTTAGTTTATTTGGATTGCTAACAAAGTTTGGAGATGAAACATAATATCGATTAAGAAAAGAGCCTAATCGTCATAGTAGTATAACGGCATAGGTCTCTCGGAGTATATACAATTAAATTGGGAAATACTCGGGCTGTTTTTTGAGTGTTTGGAGGGTTAGAAAAAGTATATCATTCCCAATAGAAATATCAATATACGACATGAGGGTGTGGCGGTTGTCAAGAGCTATGTCTCGTCTATTCCAAAATAAGGTTCTGTCCAAGCTTTAAATTCTCTATGGAGAAACGGTGATTTTGTATACCCTTTTTATCCTAGTATCATAGGGCGTATCTATTGCTTAGTTTGGTCCAAACCATTTGTTAACATTTATGGCCATTGTGTTTGGTATTTCATCTTAAGTAAGTAGATGGAATTGAAATAAATGTAGAACATGTGTCGTAAGATCAAAGAAGTATAACAATAACATTAGTCATATTAGGAAAAGGTTTTACATATGGTTCTCTTACAATTCTTTGGTATACCGTACATACAATATGTTTAAAACAAGATCATATAATTGCGAACTTATTATACGACGTGGCCTGTAATATGTGATTAACTTATACGACGACACAAAGTGATTCCATCTCCGACAGGAAGTTGACAAATTTCCACCCTCGAGTCAGCAGCTAAGGCTTTGTTAAGCTCCAACACGAAATCTCTGTAATACCTTACGTACTTCCTTAGTGGCGCGTCTGGTGGGGCGACTAGAGACCCGTTCCAAAGGGTGTTATCGTAGCCAATTACTCCCCCGATTTTGACTAGATCAATTAATCTTTTGTGGTAGTTAAGGTAGTTGTCTTTATCAGCATCCACAAAGATAAAATCAAATGATCCATGGAATTTAACCTATACATTAAAAAACAGAAATAAGAATTAACTTTTTATTTTGAAAGGATATAATTATAAAGATTAATTCCTCAAAATATGTAAATACTTACATCATATTTGATCAAGTAGAGGAAGAGCAGGGCCTTCTCTAAAGTCAATCTTGTGTGCAACACCGGCTTTCTCAATAATAGGAAGACCGATTTCATAATTCTCACGGTTTATGTCCAAAGCCAATATCTTTCCATCCTCTGGGAGAGCAAGGGCGGTAGAAAGAAGAGAGTAACCGGTGTAAACACCAATCTCCATCGTGTTCTTAGCGTTGATGAGCTTGAGAAGTAGGTTCAAAAATTGCCCCTCATCAGCAGATGTCGTCATAAGATTCCTATATTTGTTACAACAAAAATAAACATTTAGAAATATAAAATGCACCTATTGATATTTTAAAGTTATAAAAGAAATAAATCTCCATAGATCATGTAGACAATAATTAAGCCTATATCGTGTTGTAATGAGGGACGTACCAAGGGTGTTTCGCGGTGACCTCACGTAGCTCTTTCATGGATTCGGGCTCTCTTGGGTAAACACTAGTTTCAAGAATGTATTGATAAAGCGCGTCGTCACTTTGAAGGAGACTCTTGTGGCCAACTTCTTGATGTTTTGCGGGTTGAGTTTCTCCGGTGGATGCCATTCTGATCGATTGATTTCGGTTGAAGGGTGAGTTGTTACTTTGTAGCTATTGATTAGGTTGTAATATGAACCTGAAATGAAAGTAGAAATGCATGAGAGTATATATAGAGAAGGGAGTTGGTGAATTAGGATGAAGGATGGTAGTAGGTTGGTGTGGACTTATTGACTTGGCCAACCATAATAGACAACACCACCAAATTGTTGGTAAACTTCTTTTTTTAATGTTTTAATTTATTTTTAAGTAGTTGTTTTTTTTTTTGTCCTTAGATTAAATATTAATACTTACTTGGTAGTAGATCACAACTAGGAAATATGTTAGGTACGGCACTGATGTCGTGTTAGGGTTTAACAAAATCTTGGTTGTTGATTAAATCCAGATTTGATCAGTTTTAGGTAGATGATGGAATCAATTAGTGCTGTAATATAATAACGCTAATCTTTGTTTAAATCTTTTTATTTAAGTAGACTAGTAAGAGTCAACTCGTGACTCGTACGAGATTAACAACCATGACTACTATACTTAACATATGTAGATATTATTTGTTGGTAAACTTATATAGAAAGCAGAAGAAACCATGTTTGCTTTGTATGATCGAAATGGACATTCACCCTAAACGAAAAACCTTTTTAATTAGTCAAGAGATAAAGTGTTAACATTTCTTGCTTTGTACACTATTTAAAATTAATGGCCGGACATATCATTATCGAGACTAGAGATGGATATTATTCAATCACTCAAATTGGCTTTTGTTTAATAGTCTAGTGACTCGTTTAATTCAATTGCTTTCAAATTAATAGATATTAATCATGATTTCCCATATATGTATAGATGTTTATTAAGAAAAAAATGTTTATGGTAGGAAAAAAAATGAGAAGTGACAACACTATGACTAGAATTAGTTCCGTTGGAGAAAAGTTCAAATTTTTACTTCGATAAAAGGGCAAATGAGACATTTCGTTTATAACTTCAACAACATATATGTAATATAATCTTTAGATTTACGTCAAATTTCAAAAACACAAAAACACGTTCATTATCCGTTATTATTTCTTTATGTATGGATAATTTTTGTTCTATAAGTTAAATTAATGGTAAAATGTTTTACTTGGAATTTAAACTGTTTTTGCGAACATTTCTTTTTCCAAATTTTGAAGTCTAATATAAAAGGTAATCTTTTTTTAAGGCAAATACAATGGTTTAGGATCACAAGGATATCCAATTATCTCACCCTTCCGAGAAGGAATCTCACTTATCTCATAAGAGGAAACCCTCAGGCGTGGCTCGAACTCGAGACCTCTTCTTTCATCATAACCCTTATCATCCAGACAGAACTCATATGACAATCTTAATGCACGTCTTAGTAATTGTGGTGGTATATACTCACACACACACACACCATGAATGAGATCGACGTCATTGACCATCGGGCATTACTAGACATGGTATTCGATTTAGAAATTCATTTCTTAGATGAAAGAACTAAGAAATGGGAAAATGTGAGATTGTAACTTGATGAAAATAACCGACTAAAACATGGAAAACACTTATTTACAGAGGATAAGAAACCCGACGTTGGTAGACACTTGTCAGCCAAATAGAAGATTGTAAGTCCACAATACTAATAATTTGAATCTTTCCTTTGTATCCCAACACTTGTATGTGAGTGGAAATCACATTCACTCGGTTTCTATGGTGAAATATGAATACTAAGAATAATAAGAAGATGAATATAGTCGAAAGATTAATTGTATTATTAACTTGAATAAATTACAATACAAAGAATTAATTTCCTAATTCGATTAAGCTCTTACAAAGATAGAATATGTCGTTCTATCACAAAATGCTCTCACAAAAGATAAAAATCAATCCTCTCAATATATGGTGAAAAAACACCCACAAATGAACTCCCACACTAGTATTTATAGGCCCAAGTAAGGAGGTTAGTAGCATAGTTCAACCTAGTAGCATATGTAAGGTTACCAATCCTCTTTACTTGATGAGTTTTTACAACTCGGTTACTAATCAAATAACAACTCTTTAACCAAACTACTTGACATTCAATAACGCATCAACAAAATCGTAACCAAAGGGTAGGGTTGAACACTTACCCAGACACGTATTCTGTTCTTGGCCTTTCATTGTTTTTTACTTTTTTGTTAATTTGGCATTTTGTTTTCGACTTTTTTCTTAATTTCTGCTTATTGAAAAGCTAAAAAGAAAATAACAATAGAAGAAAAAGGCGAGTTTCTTTACAACTATGTGATTTATTTATTAAGTAACACGATGTCAACGGAAACGATCGTCATCCATTTTAAAAGATTCACAAAACGGCATGGACCTTTGCCAATATAGTACTACTATATGGTCTCTCTTTTTCTTATCTATACTAAAATTCATCTTCAAAACTTTGTAACATTACAAATAAAGTAAAATCTACCAAACTTCCAACACCAGAATTAGGCATCATCATTAATAGTAAATTAACCCCTATTGCCCTGAATAAATAATATATATGACATTTTTTTAATGCCAATCCCCTTTACCAACCACGCACGTAATATATTAAAGTTAAATAACAAAATGGTCTAGGTTAACGACTAATAGGTTGACATAGCAAATATCAAACTGAGTGAGAATCCAATAATTAGTTATTTGACGCCGTCACTTGTTTCTTTTGTCTCCCAATTTTTACTTAATATAGTTAACTACAAATCCCACTATTTATATTAATCTTTAACAAGATTCAATTACTCAATCTTATAGGAAATATGTACACACTTGTTGGAGAATGGTTGGATCGTCCATGGGTTTTAGGCTGCGGGTCGACCCATTCACATGGAGAGTTTCTTATTTCCACTAATAAGAATTGTAATCCAATACGTATACTAATTATCCTAGTCTATATATAGTGATACCGATGTATAGATTCAGAGTAGAATAATTGTTAGAGTTTTTAGAAACCGAGTTTCTCTAATAATAATAATAATCAACGCGTTTATTGGTTGAATATTTGTTTACCTTTATTGCTTTTCGATCCATATCAATCTTCAATTGGTATCAGAGCCACGGTAAATCGTGGTTCAAAAGAGGAAGATTTGAAGCTTTGATTTTCTGGTTTGCGTCTGGAAGAAAAGAAAAAAAAAAAAAAAACGCCGTGTAGCTGTCTCAGTTGGCCTCTTCTTCTGCTTCTCTGCTGAGCTGTCGAAGAACTTGCAGGATATTGGCGGCTATCTTTTTTTTCTTCTTCTTTTCTGTTTGAATACGTGAAGCGGTGAAGAAGACAATAGCTAGATGGTTGGATTTTTACAAATCGGGCCTAATTTGTGTGTCTCATAAGAAGCCCAATAAGAAACAAAAATAAATAAACAAACGAGGAGTGAAGGAAACAAAACAAAAAAGAAAAAAAAAAAAGGAGCAGCAAAAGGTTTTTTTTTCTTGTTTTTGATTTTTTGGAGGCTGATTTTTTTTACGGTTTTGGTTAATCATGTCATCGGCCAGAGATACAAATTCCCCTGCAAAGGAGAAACACTCGATCGCGTTTCAGTGCCCGCAACTAACAGCTTTGAATTACACCATATGGCACATGCGAATGAAGGTCTTACTAGGCATTCATGAAGTTTGGGACGTAGTTGATCCGTGATCAACGGATGCAAAGAAAAACAACATCGTGATGGGTTTATTGTTTCAATCAATTCCGGAAGACTTGATCCTACAAATCGGAGATCTCGCGACAGCAAAGGAGATGTGGGATGCGATCAAATCCGAAACTTAGGTGCAGATCGGGTGAAGGAAGCACGTTTGCAAACCTTGACTTCAGAGTTTGAATCTTTAAAGATGAAAGAAACAGGTACGATTGATGACTTTTCTTCAAAGCTTTCAGGTATTGCAGCTGTTTCGGCGTCACTCGGAGGAAGGATTTCGCAAGAAAAGTTAGTGAAGAAATTTCTAACAAGCCTTCCTAAACGATTCGTGCACATCGTAGCGGCACTTGAACAAGTTTTGGATTTAAAATCGGTTTCATATGAAGATGTTGTTGGAAGGCTAAAAGCTTACGAGGAACGGACAAAAGATACCGATAATGCGTCCGATTCCGGTGAAAAGCTAATGTATGCCAAAACCGAAAAATCCAATCGAAATCAAGACTCGAGTCGTGGCAGAGGACGTGGATCATACGGAAGGGGACGAGGGGGTGGACGTGGTCGTGGTAGAGGTAACACCCAGAGACATGATAACCAAGGCGATGAAAAGAAAAAAAGTAATAATCATGAGAAGCGAGACATGTCTCAAATTAAATGCTACCGTTGTGACAAGTATGGACACTTTGTGTCGAGATGCCCGGACCGATGGCGTAACCAGGAAGCAAACCTTAATCAAACTCAAGAAGGTGAGAATCACGAGGAAGGAACATTTTTTATGATGAAACAAGAAACTGTGTTTCTAAACGAAGACAAATATGTCCCTCCCAAACCCGGACCAAGCCAAGACAACGACAATGTTTGGTACCTCGACAATGGCGCAAGCAATCACATGACCGGAACATATTCTTATTTTTTCGGAATTGAATGAACGTATAACGGGAAGAGTAAGATTTGGAGATGGCTCGTGCGTACTCATAAAAGGGAAGGGATCGATTTTGTTTGTTGATAAATACGGAGAACGGAAAATAATGAAAAATGTTTACTATATTCCATCACTTCAAAGCAATGTGATAAGTCTCGGTCAGTGTACGTTATCCGGGTGTGATATCCGACTTTATGGTGATTTCTTGACAATGAAAGATCGGAATGGAAAGTTGCTCATGAAGGTCCCGCGAAGTGAAAATCGTCTTTATAAAACCCGACTAAATGTTGGAAAACCTCTTTGTTTACTAACAAAAAGTGATGATGAGTCTTGGTTGAGGCATGAGCGTCTAGGCCATATCAACTTCGGCGCGGTGAAGATGATGCACAAGTTGACTAACGGAGTACCGGCTTTAAATCATCAAGATAAAGTTTGTGAAGTTTGCGTGATAGGCAAACAATATAAACACACGTTCCAGAAGAAAACTAAGTATAAGTCGACAAATATTCTTGAAGTCTTACACGGAGATATTTGCGGACCGATTGAGCCTCCCACTCAAGCCGGTAATATTTATATCTTAGTTCTCATTGATGACTTTTCGAGATACATGTGGTCGTTTTTGTTGAAACATAAAAGCGACGCAGCGGAAGTAATCAAAAGATTTAAAAGGTCAATCGAAAACCGAACCGGCAAAGTAATAAAAACCTTTCATACGGATAGAGGCGGTGAATTTACTTCAAACGATTTTAATCGATTTTGGGATGAAGAAGGTGTTGCAAGAATGTTAACAGCTCCTTACTCGCCCCAACAAAACGGCATAGTGGAACGAAGAAACCGAACCCTAATCGAGATGACACGATGTCTTATGAAAGCAAGAGGAGTTCCAAATCAATTTTGGGGTGAAGCCGTTCGGCATGCAACTTATATCATTAATCGTACCCCTACGCGAGCATTGGTAGGAGTTACACCTTATGAGAAATTCTATGGGCAAAAACCGAGTCTTGAAGATGTGAGGGTATTCGGATGTGTCGCGTACGAAAGGATTGTTTCGAAACATCTAAAGAAACTAGACGATAGATCAAGACCATTGGTTTATTTTGGAAAGGAACCCGGTTCAGGTGGTGTTCGCTTATTCAACCCAAAAGATAACAAAATCATCATAAGTTGCAATGTTTCTTACAACGAAAAAGTGGCATGGAATTGGAATAAAAAGGATGAAGTTCATGAAGGCAGTAGCAGCAATCAAACTGAGTCTGGCACATTTGTAATACCATACATGGTGACAAATGAGCCTATTCCTATAAACCCGACAGAAACCGAACCCACTGCCACTTTCGAAGCAAGTCCAGGAGCAATGAGCCCACAGCCAGCGATGAGCCCAGCGGCGGAAGCTCCAAACTCAACAGAATCTGTGTCGAGTAACGATCACGAGTCCGACGGGAATAACGAATTTGATGCTAACTCGGTACGTCGTTCCAATCGTGTCTCGGTCTTACCTATCCGTTTACAAGACTATGAACTAAACATGTACGAATTAATGCTAACATGTGATGAGGAGCCAAGGAATTTTAAAGAAGCCATATTGAACGCTGAATGGCTTAAAGCGATGATAAGCGAGATCGAGTCAATCGAAAAAAACAAAACTTGGAAGCTAGTGACCCTACCCAAACATGCCAAAGCAATCGAACTAAAGTGGTTATTTAAAATCAAAAGAAATGCGGACGGTTCAATCTCAAGGTACAAAGCTCGGCTTGTAGCAAAAGGCTATGTTCAAGAATACGGCATTGATTTTGATGAAGTCTTCGCGCCAGTAGCACGACTCGAGACAATACGCTTATTGATTGCTCTTGCGGCCGGGAAAGGATGGAATATTTACCACTTAGATGTAAAGACGGCCTTCTTACACGGTGAATTGAAAGAAGAAGTGTACGTATGTCAACCCGAGGGTTTCGTAAAGGAGGGAGAGCAAGAAAAAGTTTACAAGTTATCAAAAGCTCTGTATGGCTTACGACAAGCTCCAAGGGCATGGAACATTAAACTTGATGGCATCCTACGAGGAATGGATTTTAAACGATGCTTGCATGAAACAGCAGTTTACAAAAAGGTTTCGAGAGGTGAATACATCATTGTGGCTGTGTACGTAGATGATTTATTCGTAACAGGAACGTGTCATGAAATAACAAACCAATTCAAAAGCATGATGTCTTCAAAGCTTGAAATATCTGATCTTGGTTTGTTGACTTATTACTTGGGAATTGAAGTTTCTCAAGAAAATGATGGTATAACAATCAAGCAAGCGAACTATGCTATGAAAATCTTGAAAGAAACGGGCATGAATGAAAGCAATGCTACAGAATGTCCAATGGAACCGGGACTAAAATTATCGAAAGCCACAAATGAAAAAAAAGTTGAAGCCACCCATTATCGGAGGGTAGTAGGGTGCTTACGCTACCTTCTGCATACTCGTCCGGATTTAGCTTACTCAGTCGGGATAGTGAGTCGTTATATGCAAAGTCCGAGAGAATCTTATGCGAATGCGGTCAAGAAAATCCTTCGATACCTTCGCGGTACAATTTCACTTGGAATAAGATACGAGAGATGCGATGAGTTGAAACTTCTGGGTTATAGTGACAGCAGTCATAATGTAGACGTGGATGATGGTCGGAGCACTACTGGTCATATTTTCTTTCTTGGAAAATCCCCTATCACATGGTGTTCACAAAAGCAAGATACCGTGGCCTTATCGTCATGTGAAGCTGAGTTCATGGCAGCTACTTCAGCGGCGTGTCAAGCAGTTTGGCTAAGAGAGTTACTCGCGGAAGTAACCGGATTAGAGAAGCAAAAGGTGTTGCTTCGTATAGACAACAAATCAGCAATTGCATTGTCCAAAAATCCGGTGTTTCATGGAAGGAGCAAACACATTCACACTCGTTACCACTTCATTCGTGAGCGTGTGGAAAACGAGCAAGTTGAAGTCGAACACGTAGCGGGAACCAGTCAAGTAGCGGATCCTCTAACGAAGGCCTTAGCACGAGTCAAGTTTGGTGAGATGAGAACTTTACTCGGTTTGGGAGAATTGCCGCTTCAACCATTCAGGCGGTGATTGTTGGAGAATGGTTGGATCGTCCATGGGCTTTAGGCTGCGGGTCGACCCATTCACATGGAGAGTTTCTTATTTCCACTAATAAGAATTGTAATCCAATACGTATTCTAATCCAATACGTATACTAATTATCCTAGTCTATATATAGTGATACCGATGTATAGATTTAGGAAGAACAATTGTTAGAGTTTTTAGAAACCGAGTTTCTCTAATAATAATAATAATCAACGCGTTCATTGGTTGAATATTTGTTTACCTTTATTGCTTTTCGATCCATATCAATCTTCAACACTTACATCCAACAATATCACCAGACCAAACACCATTTGGCAGTAATAAAAACACTATCTTTTTGTTCAGTTCATAGTTTTATTAGAAAGTGGTTAAATGGTTTTATTAAAACGTTTAAAACAAGATTAAATTGATTATAAGAAAGTTTTAGCTTAATTAATAGTTCAATAAATACATTATAGTATACCCACATATAATAGACAACATTTTAAAAATAAACAAAATAAAACAAACAAGCTAGTTATACGAAGTTACAAACCCTCGCCCACTGGGCTACAATACTATTGTCAACTATGGTTGGCCCTGGCCTAGTCAAAATAAATCACACCAACCCACCACTTTCCTTACACTCCTGCTTGACCAACTCGGAGTCGGAGCTCTTTAGCCTTTCCTATAAAGTCTTGTGCACCTTTTGTTCCATTTCAGGTTCATTACTCGTATCCTACTAACGCATCACATTAATAACAACTCATACATTTCATTCACAAAAACATTTATAGCACAATGGCTACCACCGGAGAAACTCAACCTGCGAAACATCAAGAAGTTGGCCACAAGAGTCTTCTTCAAAGTGACGCGCTTTATCAATACATTCTTGAAACTAGTGTTTACCCGAGAGAGCCGGAATCCATGAAAGAGCTACGTGAGGTCACCGCTAAACATCCTTGGTATGTTCTTATTCCAA
The DNA here is from genome assembly GCA_910822075.1 of Senecio squalidus. Taxonomy (NCBI): domain Eukaryota; kingdom Viridiplantae; phylum Streptophyta; class Magnoliopsida; order Asterales; family Asteraceae; genus Senecio; species Senecio squalidus. Next base: position 43,300,984 of record CAJVGC010000589.1, on the reverse strand, counting down.
AGTTTCCTTGTTACTTTTTTTAAAAACAAATGTGGGTGCATTTCGTTTTACTAAATGTTTTACGTGTCATTTGAAATATAGGAATCTCATGACGACATCTGCTGATGAAGGACAATTTTTGAATTTACTTCTTAAGCTAATAAACGCTAAGAACATGATGGAGATTGGCGTTTACACCGGTTATTCTCTTCTTTCTACCGCTCTTGCTCTTCCTGAAGATGGAAAGATTTTGGCATTGGACATTAATCGTGAAAATTATGAAATTGGTCTTCCCATTATTAGAAAAGCCGGTGTCGCTCACAAGATTGATTTTCGAGAAGGCCCTGCTCTTCCTCTTCTTGACCAAATGGTGGACGATGTGAAATTTCATGGATCATTTGATTTTATCTTTGTGGATGCTGATAAGGACAACTACCTTAACTACCACAAGAGGTTAATTGATCTTGTCAAAATCGGAGGAGTCATTGGCTACGACAATACGCTTTGGAACGGGTCTTTAGTGGCACCAGCAGATGCACCACTTAGAAAGTATGTTAGGTATTACAGAGATTTCGTCTTAGAGCTAAACAAAGCCTTGGCTGTCGATCCAAGAGTCGAAATTTGCCAACTTCCTGTCGGAGATGGAATCACTTTGTGTCGTCGTATATGCTAATATGGAATATCTTTGACCAAGAAAACGAGATGTTAATTGTTCATTATGTAATTCTAGTGAATCTCACTGATATTTCAATTATCGTGTAAAAATATACTTTTATACGAATTCCATACTAAGATTACAAGTATCACGAGACAACTGTTTATGACAATCAAAAACTTATGTGTTCGCAACTAGTCCTTGTGTTGGACTTATCACCTATCATTGATAATAGAATAAGATAATTGTTCTTATAAAAATGGTTAGCATATCACACTAAAAAATATTTGTTATTTGTTCGCATTTTATTCTAGGAACTTTCTTAAAATGTTGAAGGATTTGTTAATTTTTTCGTACTTTTATAAATGTGAACAATTTATATTCACTATAACTTCTTACATAAGTACACATTATGTATTGAGTAATAAAACGAACAAAGCCTAACAAGTTTTTTCAAAAAGGTGGAGCAAAATCCTTCCTTTCAAAGTGAACATTGATTGGCTCATATCGCTAAAGGTAGGCTAGCTAGGTCCATTATATATGCGATGAGGATGTTGAAACCGAAACAACCTTTTTTTTATGTGTCAAATACGTAGTAGCAAAGAAGTATACAAGTGACACTCTTGGTGATCACCAAAACTTGTTTTTTCTTTTCTTTTAGATTTAAGCAAGGTTTAGGAAATTAAACCTAAATTGGTAAGCTAGATTTAAATCATACTCCGAGCTCATCTATCCCTCTCCATTCCCATGAAATTGTTTCATTTACTCTAGTTTCTAGCCGGTTGCTAAGAAAGAAATTTTATCCTTAGAAAAAGTACTCGGCCTTGACACAATTATTTTGTAAGCAATCTCATTAAGTTCCAAAACTTTCAATTTTAATACTAGTTTTTAAAATACTTATCCAACTGTCCAAATCTTAGAAAATAGTGTATCAATGATTTTCCCGATACAATTTTTATATCTCTTGATTTTATTCTGTTCATATCTTTTTCACATGTGTAATGAATGGTTGCATCATGAAATATATCATGAGGTTTGGATTTTTGAACCTTTGTTTAGTTTGTATATACACCAAAATTATGAATACAATTTTAAATGTAATAAAAGTTTATTCATTGCAAACAAATTTGTGAACAATATATATTAAGATGAAAATGATATATGTGTATACAAAAATTTGGGATTACAAATAAACAAACATCTCAAATTGTCAAATTATAAAAACAAAACTAAGCATGTGCTTATTTAACAATTTTTAAACAAATAAAATATTAACGAGATGAATCTTGCAATTTTGTGTTTTAGTAAGTGAATGATTTGTTATTAACTTATACGACGGCACAAGGTGATTCCATCGCCAACTGGAAGCTGACAAATCTCCACTCTCGGGTCGACAGCCAAGGCTTTGTTAAGTTCTAGCACGAAGTCTCTGTAGTACCTCACATATTTCCTCAGTGGAGCATCCGCCGGTGCTACTAAAGACCCATTCCAAAGGGTGTTATCATATCCAATCACTCCCCCAACTTTGACAAGATCAATTAATCTTTTGTGGTAGTTAAGATAGTTGTCTTTATCAGCATCGACAAAAATAAAATCAAACGATCCATGGAATTTTTCATCGTCAACCATTTGATCAAGAAGGGGAAGAGCAGGGCCTTCTCTAAAGTCAATCTTGTGAGCAACACCGGCTTTCTCAATAATTGGAAGACCAATTTCATAATTTTCGCGATTAATGTCCAAGGCTAAAATCTTTCCATCATCTGGAAGAGCAAGAGCAGTAGACAGAAGTGAATAACCGGTGTAAACACCAATCTCCATTGTGTTCTTCGCGTTGATGAGCTTGAGAAGCATGTTCAAAAATTGCCCCTCATCGGCAGATGTCGTCATAAGATTCCTGTAATTCATAAAAAAAATTGAAATAATTAGAATAAGGAAACTTATAACTTCAAACCATGCATGAACTTTGGAATCAAATTAATGAGCATTTCATGCATATAATAAGCTGTTGTTATTATTAACTTATAATTTGATAAACTAAAAAGTTCATACCAAGGGTGTTTGGCTGTGACCTCACGTAGCTCTTTCATGGATTCTGGCTCCCTCGGGTAAACGCTAGTTTCAAGAATGTATTGGTAAAGTGCGTCACTTTGAAGAAGACTCTTGTGGCCAACTTCTTGGTGTTTTGCGGGTTGAGTTTCTCCGGTGGTTGCCATTGCGATCAATTAGCGTGTATGTATGTGTGTCGAGTGAGTGTTAATTATATGTGATTAGTAGATGATAGAATTAGTGAAGGTGTATCTGTTTATATAAGGATCGAGTGGGCTTGTAGAATTGGAAGGTGGTGAGATAGTGCGGTATCGAGTGTGGGTGTAGTTGGTCAGGCTATAGCTTTCAATGGAGACGTTGACTTGGCCAACCATTGTGGAAAACACGTAAGATCGACTTGGTATTTTGCGATGTTGACATGCTATTTTCCAAATAAATAATACAAACGATGCAAGAACGTAAACTACAAAACTTAACTGCAACAGTAATTTCGAAAAGTTGAGCATTATTTTTTTACAAAGAGAGAAATTAACCATAACAATTGGTTAAAAAATATTACTATATTTGATTCTTATTTGTTCATCCAATGATCATGATTTAATAACGAGGTATGTTACTACTTGATCGAGTGTATTTACAACTTCTCATTAACATGAATTACATTGTTGGTCCCGATATTTCGAATACGTGCAAAAAAATGAAAATGATCCCTATAAATACAGAAAGAAAATTATAGACATTATTTTTTATATATATATAAAGGGCGCACGTTGTTAAGTTAGAACTTTTTTTCTTTCAAGAAAACGAGCATTAATTGACTGTTTACTAACCATGGAGATGATTGTATACAACTAATGATCCAACTAGCTGTTTTATGTATTTTTATACTTGTTTGAGATATTCTGATTTAGAAGAATAATAATCATATCTAATTGATAAGGTGATCATAAATACACCGTCTTTTTTAGCATAGACCACTATTTTATTATATTGACTATTTTACCCTCTTTAGTAAAATACTTTTCTCTTTTCAAACAGTGCCTTTTCAAATTCACCTAATTTCCACATCTTAAATAACTTCTATATTTAAGGGTTTAATTCTGGTTTAATTTAGCTTTGTTAAAATTTATTTAAAAAAAAAGTATTTCTAACAAACGTTTGTTCATGTTTAGATCGAGTGAATGAATAAATTTTGTTGGCTAATTGAAGGTTTGTTAGAAATACCTTTCGTTTTGAGTCAGTGCGATAACATTTGTGATCAAGGGGGATTTTTTTAATAATTTTATGGTTGAAAATTGTTTGTGTATATAAAAGAAAAATTGTTACTAGATGAAATGACTTTTCTAATAACAAAATTCACGATCCACTAGCTTCATTTATATTATTTAATCATGTAAAGGAAAGAAGATTAGAAGAAAAAGAAAATTACGAATACAACACGAGATGAAATTGATGAAGTGGTGTAAGCAAGTGGTGGTCTATGGCCAGTGGCGGATCTAGGATTTGAAATAAGGGTGTGCACTTGATCTAGGATTTGAAATAAGGGTGTGCACTTCTATGTTAGATTTACCAAATAAACACAAAACTCCAAAATTTTGCACTGCTAGTAATTTGGATAGGGTATGCAAGTGCATACCCTCTTAACCATGTACATCCGCCCCTGTCTATGGCTGTGTATAATTGGCAGACAGGCTGTGTATAATTGGCAAATAAATTTAAATTAGGAAAGGGTAGAATAGTCATAGTAATAATATTAGTGGTAAATGGCTAAAAAGAGTGGTGTAGAAATCTCCTCCCAATTTATAAGTGACTCGAATTGAAAATTTTGTAAAAGTTTTTGATAGCGATACTCGTTATGATTGTGGTAAAATATTCAAACATACATTACATTATTTTTATGCATCTTTTCTTGTCGTCTCAAAGTATTAATGGATTGAAATCTCTAACTCTATACATAATGCATCAAATATATGTACATAATGCATCAAAGAAGGCATTTTGACGTGATGATATGTAACATTACATATCTATGCACACCAGCCATAACGCCACATATACTTAATTAACTTTCTTTAGCAAAAGGTTATCTACATTGGACTTCATAAGGTCATTCCAATTTCTACAAACATAAGGTTAAGCTACGTAAGTACCCTATAGCATTAGACGTTTGTATCACGACTTAGTACATTGATTGATATGATCGACACACGTTTTGAAGTCCATTAATATATATTATGCTCCTCTGTATCTCCTAAGTGTAAAGATGGTTTAAATTATGAACTAGAATCATATGATTTTTGAAGAAGTTTGCTTACTTTGAAGATGCACCAAATTCATATTATGTAGAATTAGAAAAAGAAAAAAAATATATGATTTAAACTATAAATTATGCTGGAATTAGACTGACCATGAAATATTTGTCAACTTATAGTAGATGAAAATAAAAAAATATAATAAACATATATATAATATTCGGATTACACATTTGAACAAACAACAATGCAAATTGTTAAATTAGAAAAAGAAAATTAAATATTTTATCATTATACAATTTTAAAAGGTATTAAACATTGAACAAATGCATCTTGCCCCTTTGTGTTATAGTTGTTCCATGATTTGTGATTAGATTACACGACGACATAGAGTGATTCCATCGCCAACCGGAAGCTGACATATCTCAACTCTTGGGTCGACAGCCAAGGCTTTGTTGAGCTCTAACACAAAGTCTCTATAATACCTCACATACTTACGAAGCGGGGCGTCTGCTGGTGCCACCAACGACCCATTCCAGAGGGTGTTATCGTAGCCAATCACACCCCCAATTTTAACAAGATCGATTAACCTTTTGTGGTAGTTAAGATAGTTGTCTTTATCAGCATCCACAAATATAAAATCAAACGAGCCATGGAATTTTACATCGTCCACCATTTGGTCAAGGAGAGGAAGAGCAGGGCCTTCTCTAAAGTCAATCTTGTGGGCAACACCGGCTTTCTCAATAATGGGAAGGCCTATTTCGTAATTGTCACGGTTAATATCCAAAGCCAATATCTTTCCATCTTCGGGGATAGCAAGGGCAGTAGAAAGAAGGGAATAACCAGTGTAAACACCAATCTCCATCGTGTTCTTAGCGTTTATAAGTTTGAGAAGCATGTTCAAAAATTGTCCCTCGTCGGCGGATGTCGTCATAAGATTCCTATATTTCATACAACAAATGATATGTTTAGAAAAATAAGAAAATGCACCCATATACATTTTCACCTATGCACAAAATAAAAAAATAAAAACTTGTATCATGAAGACACTATTTCATTAAGTACATACCAAGGATGTTTAGCAGTGACCTCGCGTAGCTCTTTCATGGATTCTGGCTCTCTAGGATAAACACTTGTTTCAAGAATGTATTGGTAAAGCGCGTCACTTTGAAGAAGACTCTTGTGGCCAACTTCTTGATGTTTAGCGGGTTGAGTATCCCCGGTGGTTGCCATTGCTATGATTAATATGGTTATGTGTGTATGAATGTAGTAGGGTGGTTTGGTTTTTGGTGTGAGATTGCTGTATATAGAAGTGAAGCTGAAATGGAAAGACAAATGTTTCCGAATATATAGGAGGCTGGGCATGGGGTACCGAGGAAGGTGGTGCGGGGGTGGGTGTGGGTTCGATTGGTTAGACCATAGCTTTCATTTTTGGTGTTGACTTGGCCAACCATAGTGGAAATTGGAAACTATTTTCGTTACCAACTTTTGTTTTATTTTTATCATTTGTTTCTAAAAAAGAAAGCGAATTCATTAGATTGCTTGACAAAAGAGTCGATTATTTGTGTATACTTTACCTTATCTTACATTCGTCCCTACTTTCATTCAAGTCGAATTTAGAATTTCTCTTTTTAAATCTTAGAATTATCTTCAAACTTATAAAGTTATTTGGGAAAATCTTCAATTTCAAGTTTGTTTTATTTTTGTTTTTATTTTAATTTAATGATTTGTAAATTCAACCAAAAGGTTAACTTTGACGACCTCATCTTCGTGGTTCTTTTGAACCCAACCTAACCGTCCATCAAGGACTAAGCTCCATCCAATGTTCCCCTGTCTTAGCGTCACAGACCAAGGAGTGAGTCCGAATTCGAACTCATGACCTATTTCAACCAAAGTCTTCCACAGACCAAGGAGTGGCCGAATTCAAACCCATTACCTATTTCAACCAAAGTCGTCATTGACCGGATCAACTAAGCATTTGTTGGAGATAGATATGTCTTTGGAGCACAAAGTTTCATGTGGGATTTGAACCTAAGACCTCTAGTCTATTGCTAAAGCTTATCTAATTTCAGATCACTTTGTCCCATCTAATTTATCAACTATATTTTTGGTTTTTCTAAAAACAAAATTGTTAACTACTATATAGAGTATTAGAATTGAAAAAAAATATCATAATACGCCTAATCAGAAAAAAAAATTACAAAAGTGAATTAAATTAAACTCTTAATTAATTGTGAAGGGGTAATACTCATTTTTTTTACTGGTGCAAAAAATAAAGTTGTAAATGGTGATTTTTTCTAAACCGTATGATTTTTATGCGATAATTTTGTGACGGATGAAATATATCAAGGTTGGTGGTAGTTGATAAAAGGTTCCACCAAAAGTTTTCATTTTAATACCTCGATTCTTGAATCTAAGGTGATATTTAATTAAGTTTTTAGGTTTAAATGATATATAAATATAATTTCAACGATAGTTGTTTAAATGTGTTATTCTTAATCTTGGCGATTTGGAGTAAAACAAGAATATGTGTACATTTTATTACCTCAATTCTTGAATTTAATATAGTCGTTTTAAACTTTTTGTTGGTAGATAAATAATTTAGTTAGTAACATAAAAGGACAAATAAAATGGTACACTAATCTTTAGAAAAAACATAATATACATACTTTCCTTACCAACCTATAGATACATGCATTATAATAATTTAGATATAAAATGTTAAATATTTATTTGTCAAACCTTATAGACAATGCATCAACATATTTTTTTTCATTTCATTATTTTGACAAAAAAGTAGGCTAAACCACCAAATTTGACCATTTGGTGTTAACCAATGATTGAAATGGGTTTGACTTTTGTTGTGCTATACGCCTACTAATTATTATATCGAGTCCCATGCACGATCATATGAAAGTTAGGAAGACGACATACAATAGTACAATACCAATAGAAACACGTTTATAAATATTCTTTTAAAATCTTATTAAATATTTTTCATGATTTAGCCGTTACATTAAAACCAGGGGCGAAACTACATACATTCAAAAAGGGTGAGTAAAAATTTTCTTCAAAACTTTAAGTATAATTTTAGTATAATTTTGATATAAACTTGTATTTGAACCTCTAATTTTATATATAAGCCCCGATAGTTTTGAGTATGAACCCACTAGACACGTCGTCTGACTCCGTCCTGCCTACAACCACCAAAAATTAAAAGCATTTTATATATCATACTCCCTCCGTCCCATAATAAATCTCCACTATCAATTTTTGAAGTCTTTATTTTTTAATTTTGATCTTAAATATATTTGTTTTTGTTATATAATAAATGATGAAAATTATACCAATGAAAAATACATTTAAAATACAATCCATCCATATATTTTACATCAAATTAGCACAAAAAGTTATAATAAAAGTCAAAACTACAAAAGTAAGACCTTAAAATTTGATTATGGACATTTAATATAGGACGAAGAGAGTATATTATTTGATACATTAAATGATTGTTTCTTTAGTTTATTTGTAGTAATCGCTGAGGACAACTTATATTCATTGCATAGCTCACGTTTTGGGTTTGTTAGAAAAATGACTTATTAAATATTGTTGATTCACTTACCTCCAAAGAAACACCAACTTCTCTACTTGTTGCCTCTCATAAATAATGAAGATAGGATGAAACACGCGCGGTCTTGAATAATATCGAATATATATAATAGTTCAACGAAAAAAATGGTTAGTTATCATCTATCAATGTAAACATTTATCTTCCGTTTGATTAAGATATTAATACTCATTATTGGAATTCCTATTTAGTATTTATGTTTAGATTAGTTGGCTCAAGCCCTTCAATGCAGAACGGTCTAATATGTAAAATGTTGTCTGATAAAAACATGCCAAGAACTCTGAAAGAATTCTCATTTCGTCTTTGAGTTACATATACTTATATACTACTATCTTTCGGAATATAACTTATCTTTTACTTATCCTAGAAATTAGAAAACATATGTTGAAAAAGTTTATAAACCACACGTCTACCAAAGTGCTTGTAGTTTTGAGGTATGGTATATGAGTTGACTTATTACGTAAAGATTGTGGATTCGTGCCTTGTAACGGATTATAACTGCAAATAATTGTATGTTAGGTTGCATTTTCAATTTATATAAACCACACATCTTGACTAAATTATGAATGGACTTAATGACTGAAATAAGGAGATCCAAGAATATTGGGCCTTATCCATATAAATTCCAATGCTAAATATATGAAATAAGACACAAACATATTCGGCCTATATAAAAGCTAATGGTCCAGTCCAATTTTTTGGGTCCTTATCGCGTCATACCCCGTTATGGCGTTGGTCTGAAGACATTATTCACGGTGTTGGAAACGCGGGTTATACGTATTGTTTTTTCATTCACTTACCTTTATAAAACCTAAAATAAAAACGAAAATGCTAAACATAGCTCCGGAGACTATGTTTAGGAGCGGTTAAACGATTAAAGTACAAATAATAAAGCATGTATCATGTATTTGGTTGACGGATTTTAGACGGTTACTTTTTAATGGTTAATGTACATGTAATTGATGCATTAAATGGATATCTTACCTATAGCCCTAGGGATTATGATTAGCAAAACTTCAAATAAAAACGCTACAATTTTCTTCTTATCTCTAAACACTCTCAAAAATTATTATCAAAAAAACTCTCCTAGCAATGTTTTGTCCCAACAAATTTTCTTAATTTTGAACTTTTTCTTCATTATTCGCATCCAACACCAATTCACCTTCGTCTTTATGTGAATTTTCAACAACCACACGAAGGTTTTACGGTACTAAAGGGCGCTTTTTCTCGACCAAAATAGCTACAATAATCCGGTGGTTTTCCCCATTCGTAACAAGACGCGTTTTAAGAATTTCAAAGACAAAAATTTATCATCTTTCATGCTTGAAAATTAACGTTAAAAATTGATAAACCTAACGTTAAAAATAGAACAATGAAGTGGTGAAAATGACAGAGAAAGATTTCAACATAGTGTTAATTTTGTATCAGGAGGAAACGGGCAGACCATTTCAAAAATGGAATGTTTTGAAGAAATAAAATGTTTCTTAATCCCGGTCTAGTGGTCCTCGGTACAAGAATCAAATAATGAGTACCGCACTTTGAAACATTGATAAACCTGACGGACTATATCGACAACTTTGATATATTTGGCCATGATCCAACATAAAGACCACAAGGAAAGTCGAGAACATCCAAAAGTGTAGCTTCTTTTTCGTCTTTCGATTTTTCTTCCATACATACCGAATCATCACAAGACCGTATTGTCGCCAAGAAGAAAAATAAAAATAAAATCATGACTTGTTTCGTAACTGTTTTTTATTTTTGTAAGCTATTTAAGCTTAACTATTATTATTATTATTATTATTATTATTATTATGTTTGATATTATTTTATAAGTAATTCGAATTTAATAAAAGAAACTAACATTAATAGGTGACATTGTGTTTAATGTTATGATTTAGGATGTGTAGTGTTATGTTGATGTGATAACACATTATGAGTAAGAATGTTTTTTGAGGAAAGTAGATGACCAAATCTGTGGAGTTGTCAACAAAAAGGTAACCATCAGATCAATCATAAGCTGCCCGGGGACCAGATCTATAATCATGATGATTACCATCGGGAATAAGCTTTTTCAATTTGTGTGTGTGTGTGTGTTTTGACATTCTTTGATAGTGACCTTCATACTGCTTTTGCGATCACCTAAAATTTAAACCAAAGATTATTTGAACAGTGCATTCAAATTACTATTAGAAGACTATGCATCAGTTTCATTCCCTGGTTTACTTCATAAGCCCACGAAACTAGGGATAAAATTTAGACACGTATAATAAAGTTGTATGAAAAAACAATTATTTATAAATGTAGATACGCTTATTTAAATGAATGACGTTTGTTATTGATACAACTACAACTTTTAAACAAATTCCTATTTTATACAATCACTTTTGAACAAAAAGATACATCATATATAACATTTATAATCAACTGTCTTACTCACATATTTATCATTTTCCTTTCAACTTTACAAAAACTAGTTGAGAAAAGAAGTTTAAAAGGATAACTATTTTAAGATCTAGTTACTTTTCCATTTTCCACTATCAATAATCAACAGTATCTGTTACTCACCCCCATCCAAAATGAAAAATCAATCATATGTTGCCAACAACTTTAAACAGTCAAGTGTCAAACCCCACAGGTATTTAGAGGATTAAAGGGCAATCTAAATCCACTCATCTTTATTTTTTTGTAATTACTTTGTATTTTTTCTGGGTTTTTTTATTATATTTTGCCATTTTCTTAACTTTGTTAGGGTCTGTTTATTTACTTATTTGTTTATTTCACCTAAATTATTTTTAATTTTAGAGTTAATTACATAAATCGTCCTTAAGGTTTATCCAAAATTATGGATTTCGTCCCTAAGTTTAAAACGTTACATAAATCATCCATTTTTGGAAACTAATTACGCCTTTCGTCCCTAATTTCTAACGAAATGTGTAATTAGTTAACGAAAATTTTAACGAAAAATTTTAATGGACATCCATTTTAGGGACGAAAAACGTAATTAGTTTCCAAAATTGGACGATATATGCAACGTTTTAAACTTAGGGACGAAATCCATAATTTTGAATAAACCATAAGGACGATTTATGTAATTAACTCTTAATTTTATTATGGCTAAGATATCATATGAAATTATGAATGTATGGGGTTCAAATATAAGATGCACAAGTTGAAATTATAGAATGTGATTTATTCATTTATTTCAAGGCTTTTCTATTTATGCCCTTGAACACTTGCTAAAATAAATTTATTAAATTGAAAAAGAAAAAAGAATTCAAGAAGGTCAGTAATTTATTTCATTCAATATGTATTAAGTTTATTTTATTTCCAAAATATATTATTTTAATAATTTTTAATATATGTTTTTATAGGGTAAAAATTAGAGAAACACTTATGTTAATTTTGTATAATACAATCACCATTTGAAGCATTTACTTAACTTTAATATTTCCTATATAATAAAAATGTTGTGCATAACTAATATATATTTTTTTCGTCCTAAAAAAATTGTATTGAATAAAAAACGGTTGAAAAAATATAAGTGCAATTAATGAAATATTTTTTGAGTAGATTACATATTATGACACTGCAGTAAAGATGTCGGTTACCTAAAGAGCTTAAAAAATTGTAAATTTCTAAGGGTAAAATATAAAGTTATACATTTTAACCATCAATATTTAGAAACAAAACAATAATTTTGACACAAACATAAATAGAACGATAAAGAGGTTTATTTTTTAAACGTAGAAAATATTAAATATATTTTAAAATATAAAAAGTATTTTAAAGTTTAACAAAATCCTTTAATTTTGTGACTTTTTCATTTGCTAAATATAGTATGTCACAAAGTATCATTACAAATACTCACTATGTTCCTCCAAGAAAAAATATGTAAACAATGAATGGTCAAAATAAAATAGACGCAATTAATAAAATATTTTTTTACTAGATTACCTATTTTACCCTTCCATTAAAGAGATCGATTACTCTTTTTGATTAAAAAGTTAAAAAAAAATTTAAGGACAAAATGAGATGTTACTACATTTTAGTTATCTAAATTTAGAAAGAGATCGAACAATAATTTCGAGATAAACGTAAATCAAAAGATTGACAATTTTTTTAAAGTCGGAGGGAGTAAAATGCGGTATGGGTATCAATAAAATGGGAATGATCATGCTTAAACCCACAAATTTTGATTGGTATGGAAAATGTGTAAGTTTATGAGTTTGATATCCACAAATTCAAACACCATTCTCATCAAACATTATTTATCATTATCATTCCAATTCTCCATTTCCAAACCCTTAAACCAAACAAACATGTAGTTTTCATATTTTAGATTAGTTTATTAACTTTGTTGTGTTGATTGGGTGTCATATCTTCACACATGTTCGCAATTTCATTCTTTTAAGAAATGATAACCATGACTTTATATCGTAAATTATATTGACAAAGTTTATTATACTAATTAAAAGTTGGAAATTAAATAGTTTTCATAAATTACAAGTTTATTCAAGTATAAGATTAAGTAATAACGGCTTAAAATAACTTTTAACGTTATTGTTAAGAAAACTCTAAAGCTTAAAAGTATTAACAAACAAATCGTAAAATGTTTGTATGAAGTTGATATTTTTTAGTTTTTAACATTCCAAACCTATCATACATATTCTTAATGTGATATTATGAGACCAAAACTTTCGAATTTTTGTTAAGTTATTATGAGCATCTAAACCAAGACCGACGAAATAGTCCCAAAAGAAAAGGATTGACTTTCGAATTTTGTTAAGTATATAACCGAGACCTAGTTGCCAACAGTATTTCTTTACTCACCCCATCCAAAAGTCAAATACAAAAAATCAATCATATGTTACCAACAACTTCAAACAGTCAAACTGTCAAACCCCAAAGATCTTTTTTTCTTTTCTACATTCTTCATTCTCATGGCATTACTGTTTTGGGGATAGTGAGGACTAAGATGACGTAGGGCGTCCCTTTAAGTTCAAGATTTGTGGAAGATTGATATTGGTTGTGCTTGTGTGGGCCATATATTGTTATTTTCTTTGGACTACTTTATATTATATAGAGTTAATTACATAATTGGTCCCTAAACTTGTTCCAATTTAACGGGTTCAGTTCCTGGTTCGTAAATGTTGGTGATTTTAGTGTCATCGACGGTCATTTAGGTAATGTGATTTACTAGAGACTGATGTGACTTCATGTTCAGCTCGGAAACGAGTCAGGGAAGTGTGGAGTGTACACTCGTTGAGCTAATATGAACTCGACCACGACAGTAAAGCAGGGGTCAAGGGGGCTCATTCTAACGAACGAATTTATACATAATTCTTTACATTTATGATTTGTGATTCACTGCCAAGAACACAAATTGTCAATTCTCATTGTATTATCCCGATTAGGATTTCGTGTAACCCCAGACAATTGATAGGGTCGAAATACTTAATACGGAAAGTGAATGTGACAACCGTCTTATTTCAGGTGAAAACCGCATTCTCTATCTTTGACTCAATTGGAAATTCATCTTATTATTATCACTTGTCTCGTTAACTCGAATGTGTCGAATCAAACTCGGAATCACTTAATCGAATCCTAATACCAAGTAAACACTTAGTGAACTTGTCTAAGTTCCTATCAAAAATAACCGGAAACTTTCAACTAACGAAAGCGCTTAACAATGGAACAAACGAAAAACGAACAAGGCTGAAACAAGCCCGAATGCGCCGCCTGTTGTCCCATTGGCGCCGCATTCGGGGCCAGTTCAGCTATTTTTATGTTTTTGCAAAAATTAACAAAACGGACCTAAAACCTTAAACCACGTTTGGCCCAGGTTCTTAGGGTCCAAAAGCCCCATTTATGATCCAGAAACATCATACTTAACACATACAAACACATTCACATTACACACACACTCAAACAAACAAACACACTCTCTCTCTTTTTTCTTGAACACTCAAGAACACACACACACACATAACTCCATTTCCAGAAATCTTACATCAAAATACAGAAACATCAACCAAATAAACACAACAAAATCGTCATCAAGCTAAAAGGAAGAAAGGGTAACATTTCTTTTGGGTTAAAGGTGCATTTTCAAGTTTTTGGGTTAAAATCTCCAAGGATCCACTTCAATCATCTTCAAACCACAATCCACTCGGTAAAAACACTTTTAAACTACTGTCTTTACATTATAAACTCATTGCATGCATCATCCATTACTTAAAAATGAATTTATATGCAAATATTTCACCATTTATGAACAAAAACGGGTTTTTACTAGTTGCATGTTTAGATCCATGAATTTGTGGTTAAAAACTCAATAGAAACTGTTAAACATCATGTAATTATATGTATCTATGAATGCATGTCGAAATCTACCACCAAACTAGCAATTTTAAGCAACAAAACGGATTTCCCAGAAAACTGAGGTCCGAATGCGCCGCCAGTTGGACCACAGGCGGCGCATTCCAGACCCAGATTCTGGGAAATGGGTTGTTTTCGCCACTAAACGCAGCCTTGAACTTATTTCTTCAAACCGAGTTAAATGATCAATAATAAGCTTAAATTGCATAAAAAGGGACTATTTGAACATGTTTATATAACATTTTGGTTGGTGTAATTATATAAACTTTGGATTATAAAAATTGCTAAGCGGGAAAGTGTTTAAAATGGACTTAATGATTTTGGCGCGGAAGCGCTGCCCGATTTTCGGTAGACCATAAACCAACACTTATAATAAAAACATTATGTTACCTAACAAGATTGTAAACATGATTACTTATTAAATCTTGGTATTTCCTTAGGAGTTCCGTGATTCCTACCCGTTTCGACCCGTTCCGACCGCTCTATCTTTTGTGCAATCCTTCGCAAATCGTGAGTTACATCCCCTACTTAATTACTGTTTTCAATTATCTTTTGGGGGAAACAAGAGATCTAAATGAACTTTTATGAACTCTATTGAACATTTTTGACAAACTTATGCTTATTTAGTTTTATGGCCGATTGGCCTATGATAAACTAATGGTTCGCCACCTTTATTCGGCTCTTGATTCAAACTATGTTAAACTTATTTAATGCCATTCTCGGCACTCAATTATTGGGAAAATTGTCACAAGCTTTTGTGCATTTTGTATACATTTACCATGGTCTTTTGTTGGATTATTATTTTTAGTGTATTTAGTTGAATGATATCATTATTTTATTCATCAAATAATAGTTTAATTATAATTTATCTTTAATCTCATATCAATTTGTATAGTAAAGAATGTAAGAAAAGAAAGTGGTTATGAATGTTGTTCAAAAGTATTCCTTAAATTTAGAGTTACTATGTAATCATACAAAGATTTGTATACAATCTTAAAAGAAATAACATGGAGTTACAATTCTCACATATATTAACAAACTTTAATTAATTTTGATAAATCATATATTTAATTATCTGTATGAAATTTAAAATATATAATAAAAACAATACGAAAACATGTCTTAATGATAAAAAAAAATGTAGTATCAAACTAAAATCAACATTTTATAAACATATATAAAATAAAAAGGTTAAAGTTATAACCCGTGCATCTAACGCAAACTAAATAAACTTAGCTTAGACATGAGGACCAGTTTGTTCGATTAATAAGCAAATTGTTTATGTGGTGTGGTAAGATGTTGAAACAACCAAAACAAATAATGCACTCAGCAAATAAGTTTGTTTAAAATTTAAGCGTTTTATAAATATTATGTGCATCGGTTGTTTGATACAATGCTCAAATGGAATGGAGTAGCTTAACAATCCAATTTTGCCCATAGACTCACCAATGACTCAATCCCGGTGCAACGCACGGGTCGGCACGCCTCGTTTGCATATAAAGTGCACTGCTCATATTTTGAATTTAATTGTACAAGAAGGTTTAAAACAATATATTGGTCCTATTGAAAAAATTCGTGCCGCAGTGAAATACATTAGGAACTCCCCGAAAAGATGTCATGAATTCAAAGCTTGTGTAGATTTTCTAAGCATAGAGTCAAAATCCATGTTACGTCTTGACTGCCCCACTAGATGGAATTCCACATATGACATGTTAGCTACAGCAGTCAAGTTGGAAAAAGCTTTTAATGAATATGAGAACAGGAATGTTAGTTATAAGTTTGGTTTAGGAAATATGGCTCCCTCACGTCTTGATTGGATTCTAATTGGAAAGATTGTTAGTTTTCTACAAATCTTTAAACGTAAAACCGAATTAGTTAGTGCAAATTTAAGTGTTAATGCAAATTATTTTTTATCTGAGGTGGTTGATCTAAATATGCAATTGCTTAAGTTCAACCAAGATGATGACTACGAGTACAAAGCAATGATTGCGGCTATGAGGGATAAGTTCAATAAGTATTGGGATAATATTGCTAAGTTTAATTCGATGACATACTTTGCAACTATTTTTGATCCTAGAATGAAAATGTTTGTTGTGATTAATGGATATACATTGATTTATAAGTGGCAAAGGAAGCCAAATGTTAAAGAAACTGAAGATGAAGTTGTTGAAAAAATTAAGAATAAGGTGGGTGAAGAGGTTGGTAATCCATTAGAGAACGTGTTTCAATATTACACTGGTAAATTTGGAATACCGATCCCTAATGAGCAAAACGAATGTGATAATCAAGTTAATATTCATGATGATGGTGAGAATGAATTTTTACGTGATATTACGAATTCCGGTTCTAGTAGCGTTAGCGACACAAAGACGGAGTTGCAAAAGTACCTTCAAGAACCTCGTGAACCCGGACTGGGGAGACAAGATTTTGATATTTTAAATTGGTGGAAAGTAAATACTCCGAGATTTCCAATTCTCGCTAATATGGCACGAGGTAATCTCATTATAGTTATTTAATTTTAAATTAATATTTTGTACTTTGTTATTACGTTAATTGTGTACTTTTTTATTTTTTTTGTAAGATATTTTGGCGATCCAAATTTCCACGGTTGCTTCGGAGTCGGCTTTTAGCACAAGTGGTCGTGTATTGGATGCTTTTAGAAGTTCCTTATCTACGGACAATGTTCAAGCTTTGATTTGTACTCAAGATTGGATAAAAAATCCAAGAAAAAATGTTACTGAAATTGATGAAGAAGATTTGGAAGACTTTAAAGATATTAATAAAGGTATTAACTTTTAATTTTTAATAAGAACAAAGATTTTCTTATATGTATGTATTTTTATATAATTACTAACTATTATTTGATTATTTATAGATATTTTGGAAAAAATTGTCGAGATGGAAGATGTGGAGAAGCCAGATGATTGATAATGAACATGACGAATGAATAAACAATTTACGTTTTTTGTTTTTACTATTCGTATTTGGTTTCGTTTTAGTTTTTTACTATGCCTATTACGTATTTACGTTTATGATTTGTAATTCGATACGAGTACTTTTTGTGTTGCTTATCGTTTAACCTACTTTATTCTTAATCTTTGCATGACTTTTTTTCTTTTTTAAATTGAATAACCTTTTTTATTACTATGTTGTGTATTGTGTGAGGTATTAAAATTTAAAAGAACCGAAAAACCGGCTCGAACCGACTAGGAACCGGACCGGAAACGAAACGGAAAAAGCGGTCCGGTCCTTGGTCCACCGTTTCTTGATTTTTTTTGTCTCGGTGCGGTGCGGTTTTTACCGGTTCGGTCCGGTCCGTGTCTTTTGAACACCCCTAAGGGTGAGTACACATTTGTAATTAAGGTATTTAATTTTCATATCTACATGCATTATAGATCATTTGGATCATTTGTAATTATTTGTAATAAGGTATCTACCACCACAATTATTCATCATAAATTTAAACAATTTATTATCGTCACGACATCGTATAGTTATCTTATTAGTAATTAAATAAAGAGTGTTGTAATACATTTTAAATTGTTGTATTAATGATTTTTTTTTTGTTTTTTGTTTATATACAACATAATATATATTAACTATAATTTTTAAGGTTATTGTAATAAAGACTTTTAAAATAAAGTACTAAATAATGTGATAGAAAGTCAAGGAACTTGAAAGCTTATCTAGATTTGTGCTTGGGTGAATATTTTGAGAATTTTGCTTTCTGAAAATTCAATTTGGCAACCCTAAATTGTGGAAGAAAACCAATAAAACCTTGCTTGATAATGAAAATTATATGGTTTTGTCTTCGTGTTAATTATATTTTTAAGTTAAATTTTAGGTATATATCATTCACATCAAACTCTTTGACAAAATAGAATGAAATAAATATATAAACCGTCAAATAGATAAAAAATTTAAAAGGATAAAAATTGTGTGATCAATTTAATTGTAAATCACAAATATTCATTGGATGACAAACAAATATTTGCCATGTCTTCGAACTTGACACTCGTTGGCTAATTTCATGATAAGTGTTCTATTGGAAACA
This sequence comes from Senecio squalidus, assembly GCA_910822075.1. Taxonomy (NCBI): domain Eukaryota; kingdom Viridiplantae; phylum Streptophyta; class Magnoliopsida; order Asterales; family Asteraceae; genus Senecio; species Senecio squalidus. Next base: position 43,281,989 of record CAJVGC010000589.1, on the reverse strand, counting down.
TACAATGATGTAGTAGTTGCTAGACACACGTGGAGTGGTGGAGTAAGGAATAAGGATTAATCGAGATTAGTTATAGATTAGTCGGATTGAATGATCTATCTATATATAAATATAATGGGTTATTTAAGTTATTTGTGAATTATTAGTTGAATATTTTGTGCTATTAGCTAATTAAGTGGGCTATACTACCACAATAATCTCTTTCGTTTCCATCTTTTTCACATGGCAATTCTTTCGATTACAAGTTATTTAAATCCGATTATGATCGAATTGCTCAAATTTTGATCGATTATTGACCGTAAGACTAATTGGTGGATTTATGAAAATCTCACTAGTACAAGTATTAAGGATTAATCGAATTTTTACAACCTTGTGAACACAAATAAATGGATCATGAAATATTATTTTAAAGTAGGATTCGATATTACAAACTACAAACCCTAATATTATATTATTGTTATTTACAAGAAATAAAAAACGGACTCATTAAGTAACACTTTCTTTTCGAACGGAGTTTCATTAAGATAATATCTTCTCTTAAAAATATTCTAAATTTGTTATTCTTCTAAGTAAATTATAATTAAATGTAAATAAATGTTTCTCTTCCTCTGACGTACTCACGAGTAGGAAATGATGGAAGTCGATTAGAAGCGGTGTGGAAGAAAATGATATTCCAAATCTCTTTAAAGATTTGGGGAAGTTTTAATGATCATATGGAAGGCCAACAACAGAATTGTTTTAAATTTTTCAGTTAATTTCGTATCTTATTTACCATTTCCAAAATAAAATAATGGTAATCTAACCGAATAAAGTGGTCGATGTTTTATTAAAAGTTAATACGTCCGCATGGAGAATATGGAGGCCGACTCATTCTAAACTTTAAAAGAAAGTCGTTCATACACATTCCTCGCTATGAGTGGTATGCGAGATCTATGTGGAGTTGCATGACTATTTATTCGTTGCTATCTTGTATGTGAAATAATGCACACGTGCCTTAGCGAGTTAGTGAGATCTACTTTGTTTAATATGTCTATTATGTATTTACGAGACATGTATCGATTGGTTTGTACAACGAGGTTATAATGTCATGTTCCGTACATTGCTAGTGTATCACTAGATTGATTATTTTTATACAATTAATTATACATACGTTTGAGGAAACCGGATCAAATAAGAATCAAAATCTGGTAAGAACAATTTCTAGCCACACACTCATGATGCACAACTTAAAATTAATGCATCAAAATTCAAATTCAATTTAAATCAGTGGACATAAATCACTCGTGCATCAAATCTTCCCCCTTGTGCATCAGTAATGAGTAACTATAAATGGTTATTACGGTTCTTATTGGATCTCTCCCCACATTAAAGCCATTAAATAAATTTTCTTTTACGGATTCATCTAAATACATATATTTAATGTTAATTATACATACATTTGAGTCGTTGAAAGAAAAGATTCACGAATTATCAAACTTCATACATCTATTTCTTACTACACATGAAAATTTTATTTTATTAGAACAAAAGTATGATTGTATGGAAAATGATTATTAATCAATTTAACAGTTACCACTAAATTTATTTACACTACTAAACACTTGTACTTCGAATTAATATTGAAAATAAGAATAAATAACTAACTAACCAATCGATAAAGATGATTTAAATAAGACAATAGTATCCCAATTTTCTACTCCAAAAAAAAAAAAGGAAAAAAAAACCATAAAAGACCAACATCAGATTGTCTATTTTTGGCAATGATTAAGACAATTTAAAATAAAGTATCTTTCTTAAAAAAGCCTTGAGTTCTGACAAGTGTTTCAGTAAAAACAGAAAACAATATCCACGTGTCATTTATCTACCAGTTTTACCCTATTTCCAACATATCCTACTCATACCCTGACTCTCACGCAAGTAAAAAAACACACACTTGGGACTCAAATAACCCCTCCTATAAATTCATCTCTTGTCTGAGCAGCTGCCACCAGCAGCAGCCGCAGCCGCAGCCGTCATTTCCGAACCTAGGGTTTCGATCTCCGATCTGCAATTCAGTCATCTCTGATTGAAATGTCTGGACCAAATCTCTCTCCCCTACAATTATCATCTCAAGATGTTTCTATGGTATAATTACGTTCATTTAACATTTTCGAAAGCTTTGTTTTATTTGTTTTAGCTGCGAAATGTCTGCGTCGGTGTATATGTATCTATCTTTCTATATGTAAGCTGAGAATCTGCTATATATATGTAGAATGGTAGATACATGAGTTTGTTTATTTGAGGTTTTACTAATTAATAAATTAATATGTATGCAGATTTTGTTTTCAAGATATTTTTGGTACTCTTTCATTGAGTTTTAAAAACAATTTTGATGTTTAGTGTTAGAAAACGCTCTAGCATACAACAAGCGATGAAATTAATTAATTTGTTACACTACGTATAGTACATCAACTTTTATCGCCAAAATTTTAAATTTGATATTTGATATTTGAATAGTGATTTGAGTAATATTTATACGATGAACTTTGGAAACGTAAGAGATGATAATGATTTATCATAAGAGACTCGCTCTATATTAATTGAATCAAGAACTATTGAAGTAAAGTTATAACACTAAAAGAATAGAGATAAATTCTTCTAACCGTAAACCCTGATGATATAATAGAGGTTTTTCTCATTTGGCTTGTCTTGCATTTGTTGTACGTTACTTAGTTCTTAATCGAACCGTGAACACATGAGCAAGAAAATATTACAAATTTTTGAGTATCTTAATCACTTTACTAATCGTGTTAAATGTAGATTAGTGTCAAACCAAGTAATGTAGCAAAATATTCTATATATAATGGCTAATGTATATATTGTTCGTTATATATTTTATTACCTAAGCAAATAAAAATACACAAGGGTATAAGCTTGTTAGAACTCGTGTGCTCTTGAATTGATATGAACAGTTAATGACAGAGATCTCTAATTTAGTAATTGAGATGTTTCCAATTATTTATATCGTAATAATAGTTACTTTCGTTGTCTAATTCCAATGACTCGTGGGCTCGCGGCTCTCATTTTTGTTTAAAGTTCCTTATGTTGGGAGATCTCTAATGGATTTGTAATGAGAACCTATTGCTAGTGTCTTAACAAGGCAAATGAGAAAATGATACCTCTATTGTATGTTTATTTTTTTTATATTTTTTTTTTTATCGTTGTGAGGTTAAAAGAATAACAAAACTTTTGAGAGAGCCCTAATCATATGCTACACACAAAATGAAACTGTTAATGAACATAGATATATAATAAAAGAGTTTAGCATAAATTACATATTTCGCGACCTTAAAGTATCTTATTTTAGGATTTGGTTTAACAATGTGATAATTTACAAATTGGCTATGCCTAGATATATATTCATTACATTTCATATCATATGTTTATAAAATACATAAATGCAATATATTTTGTCAATCATTAAACTGTTTCAGTTCAAGCTAGTGCTAGATGAAATTGGCATTAAAGTTACGAAGAAAAGAGAAGAATGGAAATATATATGTGATTATAGATGGTTTTAATTTCTCATTCTAATCTAATATGCTGAATTGTTTTCATATTGAACAGGAACAAGATGAAGCACAGCAAGGAGTCACTGCAAATCTTTCACGAATTGCACTGGTTATGGACTCAGTGAAGAAGAATGCTGAAGATGATCGAACTGATTATATAAATGTAAAGTCCTTCACCAATTATACCTTTACCTCATATCTTGCTGTTTTGAACATCTTTATTTCATGTTTTTCTATTGAATTGTAACTCTTGCAGAAAAGAATGGAAGATAACCGCGCTAAATTGGCTGAAAGCACTACAAATCATCACAATTTATCAAACGATAGATTAAACATGAGGGGTGCAAATGGAAAAGGAAGAGTCAATCTATTGCAACAAAGGATGCAAGAGGCAGTTGCCAAGCAAAATGGGGCTGACATAGGCAGTTCTTCGGTATTTCTTTTTAAGCCCAAGATTAATACAACTAATGTCCATGATATTATTCGACCCAATATACTTCCAAAAGTGGAAAGAATCCCTCGTTATACCACTTGGAAATTCATTAAAAGGTAAGGTTTCTTGTACTTAATTACTAATCTCTATGGCAGGTTTTGGTTATGGCCGCTATCTAATAATTGAAATAAAATGCAGAAATCAGTTAATGACAGAAGATCAATCTATAGTAGGTAAACAAAGGATTTATTATGACCAAAATGTGGATGAACCTCTGATCTGCAGTGACAGTGACGAGGAAGTAAACAATGAAGAAGTGGAAAAAAAAGAATTTGTGGAAACTGAAGATAAATTCATACGGTTAGTAACTTACAGTTTATTTATTTCTATGTTAAATTCAATACATATTCTTATTTGTAAAATTTCCAGATCTGTCATTGAAAAAGTTGGATCATCTGATGATGTCTATGATTTACTTGCCCAAGAATTATCTAGAAAACCTTGTGAAATCAAGGTAGAAAGTTACTAGATATGATTGACATTCTTGTTCATGATTATAGTTCTTATCGTCTAATTTTCAAAAAATATCATCGAACAAAATTTATAGGCAAGATATGAGGATGTTGTTAGTGGACGGAATGCCAAAGACAGTTCGCATCTTGATAAAACACTTGAAGAGGCTACGGATTCATTTAACAAATTAATTTGCCGCAAATGTTTTGTAAGCATTGTTATAATTTGTGTTCCGTTATGTTGTTGTTTTGAATGCAATACTTGTTTAATAAGTCAACCTTTTTGTGTTTTTGTTGGCAGATATTTGACTGTAAATTACATGGTTGTTCACAAGACCTTATAATTCCTGTAAGTTGTCCTTTCTTCATTCAGCTTGATTTACCGTAATCCTATAGTTGTTATGCTAACTTCGATTATTCTAATTAGGCTGAATGGCGTTCTACTCAGAACAACATTGATGAAGAACTTGTGATCTCTTCTGAACCATGTGGCCCAAATTGTTATCTCCAAGTACGGGCGACTTTTTTTTTTTTTTTACCTGAACAGGCTTATTCGGTTCCTTATATAGTTATATATAACCTTCTAAACGATTTGTCTTCAGGTCCAACCAACCGCCCTTTCAACAAATGCTAGTGGCGTTCTGGTAACTAACGAAAAATCTAGTGGCCCATCATTATGGAAGAGGTCATCACCACCGACGGATAATTCCCTGAGTCTAGACTCTTCCGACGCTAGTGGTGAGGAACACGGTAGTAATGATACAGTGAAAAGGGACAAGTTTGTGGAGAATAAACAAGCAAGAGATTTTGAAACTTGGAGAACTTTGGAGAAGTCTCTTTTTGAAACTGGTCAGGAGAGGTTTGGCAAAAACAGGTTAGTACGTTGCCTTTTATATCAAAATATTTTTTCCTAGTTTCTCGGAAACAAGCAATCTTTTTGACATTATTGCAGCTGTTTGATAGCCATTATTATGTGTGGTCTAAAGACATGTGTGGAGGTGTTCAATGCCCTACAAGAAAATGAAAACAAAGGCGGTGAAAACACAAATTCTGAAGATAATTGCAGCACAACTGAGATTAGTGAGAAAAAGGTTCGTATGGTGTCATTCTCTAGATGTTGCAGCGATACATTAAGCTAACAATTAAAATATTTTTTTTGTAAATCTTGTTAATTTTCACCAGGTCACTGGACTAAGAAAAAAATTAAGCTCCCTTCGCAGAAGAAGTAAAGCTCGCCGCTTAAAGTTCACTAGAGTTAAGTGTGTTGGGTCCCATTCAATGAGAAAAAGGTTTTCAGATAGTAGTCTGAATAGTCGTCAATACAGTCCATGTGGGTGTCTATCTATATGTGGAGATGATTGCTCGTGTTTCGCAAATGGGACCATTTGCGAGAAATACTGCGGGTATAGTAATCCTTTGATGCTTTGTAATCATTTTGTATTTCTTCTGTTAGTTCACTTGCTTAACAATTTCCACTTTTTTTTTCCTTAGATGCCCGAAAAATTGCAAACGTCGTTATAAGGGATGTTTTTGTACCAATGGCCAGTGCAGAACTCGCCAATGCCCTTGCTTTGCCACTAATAGAGAATGTGATCCAGATGTATGCCGAAATTGTTGGGTCAGGTGAGATAATTAAAATTAATTTCCTTCTTTAATAGAAATGACGAAGAAAAATTTATTAATTGGTTTTTTAATCAACTTTGCAGCTGTGGTGATGGCACTGTTGTCAAAAACGAAAACGGAATTAATAACGAATGCGATAATATGAAGCTTCTACTCAGACAACATCAAAGGGTAAGTAACTATTTTTTCCTGCTTTTAACTGGTTTTTGCGTCATTATGTACTTATCGTGCTTTAAATCCACAGATTTTGCTAGGAACATCTGATGTATCAGGCTTTGGAGCTTTCATATGGGTACATTGAACTTTTATATTATATTGTTTTATGCTTGTTATTCTTTTATGAAGGCGACTCATTTGTATTTCCCGTTCAGAATGATGTACCCAAAGACACTTATTTGGGTGAATACACTGGATAACTGATCTCACATCATGAAGCTGATAGGCGAGGAAAAATCTATGATAGGGAAAATTGTTCATATCTTTTTAACCTTAATGACCAGGTATGATGCATAATTATTTGCACTCGTTGCCCTTCTGTTAACGAACTAATTAATTGATAATTATGTTTTCACAATGTAGTATGTTCTTGATGCTTGCCGAATGGGCAACAAACTAAAATTCGCCAATCATTCTTCAAATCCTAATTGTTATGCAAAGGTATCATCAACCTACTTGATACATATATATATATATATATATATATATATATATATATATATATATAGTAATTTCACCGTAAGTAGCATAACTGAACCGGATATGATGCAATGCATCAACAATTTATTTTGTCAGGTTATGATGGTGAAAGGAGATCATCGTGTTGGGATATATGCAAAAGAAGATATTAAAGCTGGGGAGGAATTATTTTATGATTACATGTATGAACATGACAAGGCTCCTGAATGGGCAAAGAAGCCTGGAGACTCTGGTCCAAGGAATGACGACGGTGCTTCTTCTTCTCATGCCGGGGCCAAGAAGCTCGCTTAAAGTGGAAGATCTTCGGTGCTAATTCACATCATTATCCCGAATCGTTGGCTTCTTCAAAAACATTTAGTTATATCTTTGAAATATGGATTTTGCAAGGTAACTGGTGCCTTTGCTTTGCGTTGCGTTCTTTTCGGTTGATTTAGACTTGGTTTATGATTTGCTTTTCGTAATAAGCTTCCTGGAAGCCATACTGTTTTTCTGTTAAGTTGATTTTGTGACATTATTCTTGACATGAATTGGGTGGTTAATTTATAGACATTGTTTTAAAAAGTTCTTTATTAGAAAGGGCAGGCAAAGCCCGAAGGCTGCTGTCCCAATAGGCCAGCGGGCGGGAGGATCACCTGCGCGAACTGACCGAAAGGACTTGGCTTATCCGAACCAAACGATAGCGGCTTAAAGCTAAGAGCAGTTTTTTTTGTTTGTTGGTTGCTGCATGTTGCTGTTGGAATTGAAGTAAGCAGAAGTTTTGTAACCTCTAGTTTTATACTCAGTTCGTCAAAAAAAAATTGTCCATATTTCTATTACATTTGTGCCAAAACTATTGTCATGTTTCTAAATATTAATGGTTAAAATGTTAGAACTTCTTTTGCCCTTTTTATTTTTTCACTTTTTCAAACTTCAAAAGTAACCGACGTAATCTAATTAAAAAATACCGACGTAATCTAATTAAAAAATACTTCATTGATTACAACTATCTTATTTTGATCGTTTTTTGTTTCAGGACATTATTTTTGTGATAGAGAAATTATGTATTTAATAGACATATATATTTTATATAAAAGATAATCAAAGTTGTAAATCTGAGTAATGGGCTATTATATGCAAAAAGTAATTTGAATAGAAGATATAGGGAAAATGCACTGGATGGTCATCGTACTACCTCAAAAAATCCGTCTAGGTCATTGAACAAAATTTTCGTCTATCTACATCACTGTACCGAAAGAAACTTGTTATTTAAACCATTTTTACCCGATCAACAGGTTAACCTCCACTAATTCTCTCTCTCTCTCTTTCATTTTGAAATTGATCAACACCCTGGCAGCTTCAACAGCAACTCGAAGCAATCCGCTCAACAACATTTTTTTTCCTTGTAAATTCGTGTATGGCTTCAAGTGGGTAAACAATTATAGATCAGTGTCATCCTTTTATTACTTCATTATGATTCCTTATGAAGAGATGTTGTTAATTAGGTCGATTTTTCGTATACAGTAAACGCCAACTGTTTGATAAAATGCCCCAACCAAATGGTTAGTAGGCTCATCCAAAAGCAGCATCTGTGGTTGTCTAAAAGCTAACCACGCAAATATGACACGACTCTTTTGACCGTCTGGCAAGTTTTTCATTGGCATCACTTGGGCTTTACCCGTTAGCCCAAATCGACCAATGGAGGAACGCATCTTTTCCTCTTCGTTTCCTGGGTACTCTCGCATCATATACGCTAAAGCCGACATATCCAAATCAAGATTTTCAGACAAATGTTGGTGATACTGCCCGATTTTCAAGTGATTGTGACGCTTCACCATGCCATCAAGAGGAACCAGGTCCCCTGTCATAAGCTTTAGAAGCATACTCTTACCAGCTCCATTGGGTCCCACCAATGCCACACGAGAATCCAGGTCAACTCCAAAGTCGAGACACTGGTAGATGAGGTTATCAGGTGTGTAACCAAACTTGACTTCAACAAACTGAAGGACAGGTGGTTGGGAGTTTCCCCACATCAGTAAACCTGAACACTAGAACAGAGTCTTGTGAGGGACACCTTTGCAGGAGTTGTACTCAATGCTTTTTCTCTTGTACACTACGATGACGTGGCGGTTAACAAAAGGTTGCAGGTCAACAAAGTTATCGTATTAAACGGTTTTTTAAAGTTAAGGTTATAATTTAAAAGGTTTCTTTCGGTATAGTGATGTAGATAGACGAAAATTTTGTTCAATGACCTATACGGATTTTTCGAGGTAGTACGATGATCATCCAGTGCATTTTCCCGAAGATATATGATCTATCTATAATATATAGATGTATCAAAGGCCACATAATTTTACTTTTAGATAAGTTTTAGAGTAAATTACACCGTTAGTCCCTATGTTTGTACCAGAATCACTACTTTGAGGCTTTTTTTTAAATAATTACACTACACGTCCCCATTGTTGTAATTTTGTTACGTTGGTGGTCCATTTTTGTCAATTTTCAACTGAAAAGACCGAAATACCCTTTTCTAAAAAATTTAATCTATTTTTGGATTTCTTTTAACATTTAATATAATAAAAAAAAACTAAATAAGTAATTTCTCTCTCTTCTCATCTCTCTCTACTATCCCCTCTCAATCTTAAACACAACTACCACCATCATCATCAAGAATAGATCTTGATCTTTTTTTTTTTTTACAACACAAATCGTTTATGTATCTACAATTTTAAATGAAATCATGTCTAAAGAAACCATCATCTAAAACAAATTGATTCAGAAATCTTCAATTCATCAAAAATCTCATTCCAACAACCGATTTACCACGAAAAATGTCCTTGGCTTTCCCAGTAGCTTTCCAATAACCCGCTTCAGTTGTTCTATTTGTTCGTAATCCGATTGGATACTTTTTATCCCTCACACAAAAAAAATTCCAGTCTTTTTTTACTATAGTCCATCTTAAAAATCTCCAGGTAAGCAACCAAATTCCACCACATTGATTTAAACTTTGAAAAGTAAGGTTTGAGTGTTTGACTCATTTTACACGCATAAATGAATCTCTCTCTATTTTCTCTTTCTACTAAATCTACATAAAGCTTATTTCTACAGACTCCAAAAAATATGTCATCCAAAAATCCTTTTATTACTTTTTTGAATCGGCTTCGTTGGCATATATGAAATTCTTTCTACAAAAATTAACTGTCATGAAACATTAGATAACGCACTCGGTCCATCCATTTTGCCACATCTAATTAAAATCCAAGTATCTGAAGACTGACCAGGTATAGCTGGATGTATGTATCCAAAACAGCGACGACCAATTCCCAACCTTCTCTTTAAATCGATAAGATTACTGATAGGATGCACGGCCTGTGAATTTGAATGTTCATTAGGAACCAAGATATCAGATAATATCAAGATTAACTCTACTAGAAAGAAGTAACAGATGCAAACCTCATACGCAACAATCTTTTCTAACAAAGAAGCTGGATCGTCCCATGTAATTTGGTGAAGCTCCATTTGGCCCGACTAAGCCATGTAATAAGCTTTTCTTTTAAATAAGAATCCAAAGCTCGTATAGATAAATGATTAGTGTTGTAAAGAAAAAAAATTCAAGATCTATTCTTGATGATGGTGGTGGTAGGTGTGGTTAAGAGAGAGAGAGAAATTATTTATTTAGTTTTTTTTATTTATTATTATATTAAATGGTAAAATAAATTAAAAAATAGATTAAAATTTTTAGAAAATGGTATTTCGGTCTTTTTAGTTGGAAATTGCCAAAAATGGATCACCGACGTAACATAATTACAACAATAGGGACATGTGGTGTAATTATTTTAAAAAAAGCCTCAAACTAGTGATTCTGATACAAACATAAGGACCAACGGTGTAATTTACTCTAAGTTTTAAGTTTAATTTTATATACTCCGATTAAAATAATATGAAATCATTATTTACTATTTTTGTTTTAAACCCTCAATTTTAATTACAGTTTTAATCATTCAACCTTAATATATATTTAAATGAATTTGGTTTCACATCATTATTTAAAATCTAAACTATTTGTTATATATTATTTATTTATTTTCATTAAAATTATTCATTAAACTTTGCTTTTAACATAACACTTTTTCTGAAAATAAAATCATATAACCATAAAAAAATACATATCTAAATTTTGAAATGTATTACCAAAAACCGTTGTATAAAATATTTTTTATTTCTAATTGAACACTCATTTTCTAATATGTACATATTATTAACTATACTATATGTTTTTATATCTTTACTTAGGCAATACCAACTAAAGTTACTTTATTTTTGAAACCGCATATCAATACGAATTAAATACTATATGTTTTTATATCTTTTCGTAGACAATACCAACTAAATTAACTTTATTTGTTAACCCATATCAATACAAATTAAATGTGAAGTTGAAGTCAATCTCATACAAATGTATAAACGAAAAGACAAATACTTAGAATTACAATTCATATTATCATAAATTGTTAGTGACGCACGATGTTGTCTCGGTTTCTATATATTATATTTAAATTTTTCTTGATGGGGATCTCCGCGTATTCGCGGAAATTAAACTAGTTTTTGTTAATTGTAAAAGATATTAATTTTGTTTGTATTATATCATAGTACTTTCCTTATATATGAACGAGAAAGTCTAGACTTACAAAAAGGTTTACAAAAATATTTTTACAAAATGATGTGTTCAAAAAATAGTGGACGAAAAAATATGAAAGAGAATTAGTGGGATTATGTGATTGGTTGAATTCATTTGTCATATCATTTCGTAAGTTATCTTTTGTTATTCATTTGTATGTCTATCATTGCTCTGTATGAACATGATTATTTTTAATCACAATAAATTTTAAAAGCTAAAAAGTAGGAAAAATTATAAAACAGCCGTTTTTTCGGGTGGTAAATATATTTTGATTTTATCATTCAACAAAATTTGGTTTTAAACCGATATTTAATAAGATGCGGGTTTAAACCGATATTCAATAAAATGCGGGTTTAAACCGATATTTAACAAGATGTGGTTTTAATCGACACCATTGATGAAACAACAGAGTATTAGAGTCCATATTTATTCCATAACCAATAGAAAATGACACACAAAACATAGGTGAAGGGTAGTAATTTTGTAATGGGTGCAGACCGATGTTTTTAAGAAAACCGATGGGCTAAGAAACGGATTACATCGAATGCATATTAACCCATACAAACACCACATATTAACTTTCGAACCGGGTTAGTAGTTATTATGTTAATCGAACCAGAAGAAGAACTTATATGTTTTCTATATACGTAATCCAACTGATATTGTTAACCTTAGTCTAACAAACCTACTAATAACTCAATCACCGGAACCGGTTTTATCACAATCCGACCATGATAACAATATTGGGATAAGTTTTCGAAAGTAAATATACTATTTTAAGTTTTAATAATCACAACTTTTATGATCGTGGTTAAAACACATAAATATGTAAAAAAAACTTGTATCCCACGGATATAGAAATGTTTTTGAAAATGAAATAGACAATTATTTACAACAACCCATATTTTTATTTGAGTTTTAATAAACATAGTTAGATTATGGTTAAAACCTAAAGACATAATATTAAAACCTGTAATCGATAAATATGAGAAACTAAATCTAAAAATAAAATTAAACCTTAAAATGCATAGATTATTATTATTCATGTAAAAAAAAAAGTGAAACATGACTTAAACTTTACCCTGAATCGTCATGAGGGTTGTTGTTATCAAAAAAAAATTTAGAGTAAATTACATAGATCGTCCCTAAGTTTTATATGGAATTATGGTTATCGTCCCTAAGTTTAAAAAGTTGCATGGATGGTCCCAAAGTTTAGACTAATTACGGATTTCGTCCCTAATTTGGACGTCCGTTAGTTTCACCGTTAGGGTTCCCTCACGTGTTAAACACGTGAGGGGTATTTTAGTCTTTTCGCCATATTCTTCTCTCTCATATTATATGTCTTTTAAAACAAACAAAATTCCAAAAAGTCAAAAATCAGATTCCAAAATCAAAATCAAAAAAATCACCATTCCATAACCCCAAAATCAGATTCCATTATCATTCATATCATCATCAATTCCATTATCATCCAATTCAAACCTATCTCTCCAATTCCGATGCAACAACAAACAATCACGGTCTGCTATTCTCCGACCACTCACAATCAAAGCCATGGCCCCACCTAAACCAGGTGGCAAAGCTAAGAAAGTGACCGGAATAATTAAGCTGGCTTTAGAAGCCGGAAAAGCAACACCGGCGCCACCGGTTGGACCGGCGTTGGGATCTAAAGGAGTTAATATTATGGCGATTAACGGCAGATCAAAACCAAATCCTAAACTCAACCTCCGGCGGAGAAAGCTCCGGCAGACGCCGCCGCCGCCCCGTCTTTCAATTGGCCACAAAACCCTTATCCCCACAAGCTTTTCGATGTCGAATTCCCTACCCAAAACTTTGTTACTCGAGATCTAAGCCATGGTTTCCCGGTTTCATCTTCGAAAGAAAGCCATGGTTTCCCGGAATAACTAGACGGTTTAGTTTACCTACGTCGCTTGGAGTTAAAGTCTTTTCGAACGTGGGTTCTTTTGAGATTTGGTCGGTGGAATCTTGGTCGTGGTTATAGAAATTGTAGGTGGTGGTTGACGGTGGTTGATGATGCTGGTGATGGTATGATTGGATAATGGTGTTGGTTTTGATGTTGTTGTTGTTGTGACCACCAGAGTGTTTCTGGTAGGTTAAAAGAGAAGTGTGTGAATGGGTGTTTTTATTTTTTAGGGTTTATTTGATTTTGGGGGAGAAGAGTGTAAAAAGACCAAAATACCCCTCACGTGTTTAACACGTGAGGGAACCCTAACGGCGAAACTAACGGACGTCCAAATTAGGGACGAAATCCGTAATTAATCTAAACTTTGGGACCATCCATGCAACTTTTTAAACTTAGGGACGATAACCGTAATTCCATATAAATCTTAGGGACGATCTATGTAATTTACTCAAAAATTTATATCTTTACTACATTATAAAGAGTTTCCTCCACCATCTTAATGTCTTAATTTTAAGTAATTAAAATTACCCTTATACCCTTAATTTATTTTTATTATTATTTAAATCAAACAACACTCTCTTTCCTAATTAATTTAAAAAAATTTAACATCTAACAAAGTAACTTATAATTCCTATGTAATTAAAAAGAAAAAAAAATACTTTCTATTTAATTTAAAAACTTTCAAAATTATAAATTTATTTTATAACCCCATAAACTTAAAATAATTAAAATATTATGCATTTTTTTCTACTAAAATACGTATACTAAATCTACACTATAATATAATCTATTTCTACTATATTATAAAACATTTCCCACATAGTTTTAATTCTCTTAAACCTTAGTAATTGAAATTACTTAACTACCGTTTTTATATCTCTCACCACATATCATTATTCAAAATAACTTATAATTAAATAATGTTGGTTAATAAAGTTTTAGCCTTGTAGAGTAAATGAACGGAAAGATACTTTAAACATGTAGACTTAGAAGTGTTTATTTACCATAATAACAATAACCAATTTTGTTTATATTGCTTAAAGAATTTATGATTGGAAACCAAAACTATATTTGTTAACAAATGGGTCAAATTCATAAAAAAGTTCGATTACAAACCATGCAAAAATTGATGGAGAATAGGAAGTCGAAAGAGGTTCATCTCAAAAATGATCCCTAAGTTTGTTTTGTAATTTGTTTGATGGAGAATGGGAAGTCTGGTCAACACATACACACTTATGTCACACATGTTGGTCCTAATTGTACTTGATGAGGTTTCATATGCTAAAAATGTTTATTTGTTTATGTTCAAGTGTAGGGCTGAAAAGAATAACTGAACTATATGAGATGAGACCTTAAGAAAGGTTGGGTATCCTCTCAAGAATAAACCATCATTATGGATATACATGCTCAAATATGTATTTACTCATTTTCTTTAAAAAAATATGAGACCATTTTATACTATCTTTATCTTTTAAAAGCTCTTACTTATAGGTAGGTTTATTTGTTATTGCAATGTTATGTTTTAGATGGTTAACAATTGCAAGAAGCTTACCAAGAAGAACCGATAACGAGATATAAAACTATTAAAGAACTCAATTCAAGAAAAAAAAAAGTGTAAAGTGAGTTTGAACCAATCAAGAAATAGAAAAAACGACTATTGATGGGCAAATGTTTTAACAAGTAGAAGGACAACAAGAATTGCAACAAACTATATTTTCTATCTTTTAAAAGTTCGTAACTATACGTATCTTCACGTTTTACATTATGATTGGAGTTTAAATACATTTTATGTTTTTATCGTTTTGCGTATTTAATTTCCGTAGTTAAATATTCGTAATATAATTATATCAAATATAGTTTATTATTCCCGCTACACCGTGCGGGTACTATACTAGTCTTTATTAATAATTAAGACTATTATATTATACAAATAGGAAAATAAATATGTTTAAGTTCATAAATTACAACAGCCTTTTCTCCTTTCAAACCCTAGAAATCAATTTTTGGCAGGTGCGAGAAGTCGATTGATAAGTTGAAACATGAGTGGATCAGAAGGAATAGTAAGTCAGAAATCATCATCATCATCTACCAAAACCCCTTCCGATTTCCTCAAATCCATTCGCGGCAGACCCGTTGTTGTCAAATTGAATTCCGGCGTCGATTATCGAGGTTACTCCAATTCTCTGTATCACCAATTAGCTTATTCATATTTGTAGATTTAAGATGACATAATTGTATATCATTTAAGAGTTAGAATTGTACTGAACTAAGTATTCACTGATTAAATGCCAGAATGGAATGAGAAACATGTGTTTAGTTAGCTGATAGGAATTTCTTTAGACGAACAAGAGCTACTTGCTTCGTTAAATCATCGAATAAGTTTTTCATTCAAAAGAAAAAAATTGACATCAAGACAGGATCACGATTCATTCCTTTTGGTTTTGAATTTGTGGAGCGAGTGTTAGTAAGTTAATGAAGCGTTGATTGTGCAGGTATATTGGCTTGTTTGGATGGATACATGAACATTGCAATGGAGCAAACCGAAGAATATGTTAACGGACAACTCAAAAACAAATATGGTGATGCGTTTATCCGAGGAAACAATGGTAAGTTCTTTGAGCTTATTTCACACTTCACTACAAGATCGGGTGTAACCTTTCATTTGCTTATATATATTTTTGTTTTGCAGTTCTTTACATCAGCACATCCAAGAGTACCCTTGCAGAAGGTGCCTAGTTCAAGTGCCAACTCGAGACCCACCCCATTTCGTGTCCAGTGTTTTTTCTTAGATATTATGTCGACTTGCTGGAAGTTTTACCGCTTTTATTAATGTGATCAAGTTTGGGGAAATATTGAATGTAATATCGAACAGTTGCTTCTTAGGTATCTGAAACCTTATGTTTGTTTTTGTTTTCTGCATCAGTAGTCTAGTATGAGTTCTTCGAGATAGTTAACAAACCATTGTATTTGTTATATTTTGTTAAAAAAAACCCAGAAAACAAATGCCCAGTGAGTACTGTTTCTTTTTTATTTGCATTAAATCGTTACTAACCAGTGTCTGTGATTTGACTGTATTAGTCTGACCAACATACGAAAAAACGACGGCATCCCTTTGCAGTGCAACAATTTTGGTACTAAATGCATATAGTGTAACTAGAACGAGGCTCATGAAAAATTACAGATATGCACTTTGAGTATTTCTTCGCATTCTCTTGTTTCCATTTGGTGACATTCCCCAAAAATGGGTGATAGGAGGCAAAATCTGCAATCTGTTGCCATGAAACGTTAAAACTAGATACTTCTTTTCTTGAAGCTTTCAGTTTCTTAAAAGCCAGTAGCTTTGAAAGTAATAACAAGTGGAAACAGCTAGTCAGCTATTACTGTATTACGATGAAATGGATAGCACCAGCTAAATGTTTGACCCCAAAATGTCTTCATGTTTTAGATGCTTTCAACTGTGTTTTGCCTCATCATCCAATCGATACATTCCTGTACATTACCAGAAGGGTAAGCAAACTGCCATTGTATTAGTTTTCGCTGCCATTCACTAACAACCGGGCCTCCATTTTTAAGCTCTAAAAGCTTTATTATATCCCTCCCATTAATCAAAGGTGTAACCTCCCATACTTTCTCTAAACCTAGTTTCAAGATTTCTTCCTCGACCTTCTTATATACTCCTATTTTACTTTCAAACGAAGAATCTTTGTTTGAAAGTATCGATATCATCAATGCAGCCCGCCAAAAATCTTTAATGTCCCACAAAACCAACCCCATCAAGATTCTTAATTTCAATGTAATATGAACATCGATTATATCTGATTTCCATTCAACCTCAACAGGTTTCGTACCTTCACTCGAAACTATGAAAGGAATCAATGACGAGAATTTCTCAGCTGCATTGTGCAACTTTACGACATTATCAGCATCACGTGTTTTGAGTTTAAGTGAGTTTTTAAAAATGTGGTTCACTGCTGATACTGTTATTGTTTTCTTTTTGTTATCTCCATTAACGGTCTTTCTAAATGAAAGAAACAACGCAGCGTACAAGTACAATCTCCTTTGTTCATCGCTCAAGGTCCAACCTCCTAATGCGTGCAGAAATCTCCATGCTGCATCCATATAACCGACACATACTTCAGCATGTTCTTCTGTTATTCGAAGCTCATAATTTGAAGGAAGTGTAAATACGACCCAGAATAACCCTAATTCAGATACGCATGCTATTGCTTTAACCGGTTGGTTCCCAGATACCATAAGATCAATCTCGTGACCAATCCGTTCTCTGCTGATTTTATCAGCAATGGCCGATTTCACATCATTATCATTTGCTGCAAGTTTTAAATCTTCAACCATCTCAAATTCAAACCTGGCACTAAAACGAATTGCTCTAAGAACTCTTAACGGGTCATCAAGAAACGTTTGTTTTGGAGGTAAAGGAGTCGCAATCTTTCCAGATTTCAGATCATCAATTCCTCTTCCTGTAAAATCTTCAACCGAACAAGTATTAATGTTGTAAAACAAGCTGTTAATCGTCAAATCCCTTCTAAACGCATCCTGTTCCGCAGTACCAAATTTCATAGACGGAATCCTGCTATTTTCAGTGTAATCTTCTGATCTCAAGTTCACAAAATCAATCCAAACATCAAAAAGGCGCATCGTTGCTGTTTCCAAGTGCTTTGACTGATCCGGATTGCTTTGAATAACACCAGTCCCTTGCGTTTTTTCACCCGTGGAAATCAAGTAATCATTCACTTTCTCACAAAACTCTCGTCCCAGCATATTATCAAGAGCAATATCGATATCATAACACTCTTTTCCTAAAAGCTTGTCTCGTACCCACCCACCAGCAACCCGAAGCTGCGTTTCAAAATTAAAATGACGAAGAACTCGACCCAACTGATCAAATATTTTCATTTCTTTATCAGTTAAAATAATATTTTCCATTATCACATTACACGAAGGAGACGATAGAGTCATGTTAGTCTCGTACATTGTTCGATAACACCGGTACAACACTCGAGTTTTAGGAAAGATGAATGTAGGGTTGTTTATATTAACAATGGTTTTGAAAGAAGGCACACAAAACCAGCCTAATTGTGCTATTTTAGCCATTTTTTCAGCAAATATTAATTGAATAAAAACATATAACTATACAACAGATATTTAATTCATCACAGAGCCAACACAAATGAAACAAATTTGACCCAATTTGATTGAACCCAAATGAAACAAATGAGTGGAAGAAATTAAAATGAGATGAATTACCCGTAGAGGATTGGAAAATGAAAAAGTAACTGTAAGATTTTGACCTAGTTGACCGATTATTGATTGAATAACTAATTGATGGATTAATGAAAATCTTATCGATAAAGTAGGGATTAGAATTTATTAGTAGATTAGAGCATATGCAACCGTGCGTTGGCTGGGCAGCCGTATTATAGCGGCGTCATAAAGGCCGGTGTTACACACGTAACGCGCGTTATGCGTTGTTGTTTTTTTTAGTGAGTCCAAAGTTTGGTTTTATGGTTTGGGATATTTTTAGTGTTATATTATGGGCTGATTTATAGGTGCGAGTTCTCTTAATCAATGGATTAATGATATTTTAACAACCTTTGTAATTATAATCATCTTTATTGTTAGAATTGAGCTAGCAACTTCTATAGCCTGTAAAATTAAAGATGAAACCACTTATATGGTTGTCATGTCAATAAATAATACGTAATATTATATCCATGATAAAAGAGGGTTCAACATACTAATAGCAAAAGTATAAAGTTTGTACATACAATAAAATTTATAAAATACAAAACAGAAAATAGTTAATTTGATAGAGTTAGAATAATTTTAAATTAGTTAATATTTCTTTTATAAGTTGATGTTTGTTTAATTTCATAAGGGAAATTTTGAAGTAAATACTTTTGAAACAGTGATATGGAAAACAAATGGGAGATTATATTGATAAACAACTCGAATTTGACAAAATTACATAAAAACAAGAAAAATATGGCCAATTATATATCAATATCATGAAACATAAGATTGTTTACAAATCATTAAACATCAAAGAATTGTTGTAGGGTAATCTTATCAATCTTTGCATCAGTTTCATTAGCATATACGACGACACAAAGTGATTCCATCCCCGACTGGAAGTTGGCAAATTTCGACTCTTGGATCAACAGCCAAGGCTTTGTTTAGCTCTAAGACGAAATCTCTGTAATACCTAACATACTTTCTGAGTGGTGCATCTGCTGGTGCCACTAAAGACCCGTTCCATAGTGTATTGTCGTAGCCAATGACTCCCCCGATTTTGACAAGATCAATTAGTCTTTTGTGGTAGTTAAGATAGTTATCTTTATCAGCATCCACAAAAATAAAATCAAACGATCCATGGAATTTTACATCGTCGACCATTTGGTCAAGAAGAGGAAGAGCAGGGCCTTCTCTGAAATCAATCTTGTGAGCGACACCGGCTTTCTCAATAATGGGAAGACCAATTTCATAATTTTCACGATTAATGTCCAATGCCAAAATCTTTCCATCTTTAGGAAGAGCAAGAGCGGTAGAAAGAAGAGAATAACCGGTGTAAACGCCAATCTCCATCGTGTTCTTAGCGTTTATTAGCTTGAGAAGTAAATTCAAAAATTGTCCTTCATCAGCAGATGTCGTCATGAGATTCCTATATTTCAAATGACAAGTAAAACATTTAGCAAAACGAAATGCACCCACATTTGTTTTTAAAAAAAGTAACAAGGAAACTTTGGAATAAGAACATACCAAGGATGTTTAGCGGTGACCTCACGTAGCTCTTTCATAGATTCCGGCTCTCTCGGGTATACACTAGTTTCAAGAATGTATTGATAAAGTGCGTCACTTTGAAGAAGACTCTTGTGGCCAACTTCTTGATGTTTCGCGGGTTGAGTTTCTCCGGTGGTAGCCATTGTGCTATGAATGTTTTTGTGAATGAAATGTATGAGTTGTTATTAATGTGATGCGTTAGTAGGATACGAGTAATGAACCTGAAATGGAACAAAAGGTGCACAAGACTTTATAGGAAAGGTTAAAGAGCTCCGAGTTGGTCAAGTAGGAGTGTAAGGAAAGTGGTGGGTTGGTGTGATTTTGACTGGGTCAAGACCAAGGCCAACCATAGTTGGCAATATTAGTAGCCCAGTGGGGTAGAATTGGTGAGGCTAACTTGTTTGTTTGATTTATTTTTTGCCCTATATTCCTAATATTTTCCTTCTTTCTCTTATTTTAAACTTCATATAACTGATAGAAACTCCTTCCTTATTATTATTATTGATCAAACATATATATAGAAATACAATGGAAACCCTAATCAGAAACCTAATGGACCCAAACCCTCGGGTTTGGGCTTATTATCTAATACTCCCCGGCAGTTCGAGCGACGAAATCGCGAAAGCTCGAACTGGATAACAAACTGTAACTATGAAAATAAAGATAAAGAAATAAAAGTAAAATAAACAAAGACAATAGGAGCTTGAGATCCGACTTTGGCAGATCTGTTGCACATTTAAGATCCGACTTTGACAGATTCGTCTTCATAAACATAAGCTTGAATTTTTTTTTGTTTTTTGTTTTTTGTTTTTTGTTTTTTGTTTTTTGTCTTGATTCTTTATAACTTTGAACTTCATATTTGACTTGCTGATGATTTTAGCCGACATTAGGCGTCTGCAGAAGAAAAGAAAAAAAAATGAATTTCCAGCTTTAGACGGGTGTAGAAGAAATTAAAAGGTTAATTTAACCGGTTTTAGACGGTTGTAGAAGAGAAACAAAAGAAAAAGGGTTTTATTTATTTTTTTTTTTTTTTTTTTTTTTTTAGGGTTTGGAACCTAGTCAAGCTAGGCGGCTCATCCCTACGCCGATTAGGGTTTTTAGAAAAATAGAGACGGGATCAAACCCGCTCTGATACCATGATATCAGAGCGGGTCTGAATCCCGTCTCTGTTTTTCTTCAAACCTTAATCGGCTTAGGGATGAGCCGCCTAGCTTGACTAGGTTCCAAATCCTAACAAAAAAAAAAAAAAAAAAAAAAAACCCTCAAAAAATTCGGATTTGTACACCACGGTCACTGTTTCGGTCATAACTCCTAAACCGTTTGGAGTTAGATGATGAGGTCGGCGCCAATGACTTCGTAATCAAATTCCGAAGAAAATAATACCGGAATCGCAAAAGAAGACCACTAGACACGCCCGCACGCTCCGAAACAATCACCGGGTTCAGATCTGGAAAAAAAAAATTAGTGTTTTGCTATTAACTCTCAAACAGTTTGGAGTTAGCTGACGCCGTCAGCGGAAGTGGATTCGTAATTAAATTCCGAAGAAAATGCATCTGGAAAAGCAGCGATCACATCATTAACGCGTCGTTACGTTCCGCCCAAGCAACGAGTTTTATCAGCAACTATCTATGTTTATCTATCTTTTTAATTATTCATTTATTTATTTACTTTTCATAATTATGTTTTCTTTGTAATTTCATTCTCCAGTTCGAGTTTTCGCGATTTCGACGCTCGAACTGCCCGAAAGTATTAGATGTGGCTCAAGCCCAACTTGTAGGCTTTGGATTAGGGTTTTATGATATATATTCATGAATAATACAATAATAGGAAAGAGTTTGGGCTTATTATCTAATAATAACAAAACCCACTTAATCACATTCTAATACAATTCAATCGAGAAGAAAAAAGAAGAAATATAAGTTTATGACATTGTCAAATGACCTTTAGTTTGACGGTATATTGAATGTTCGATATCGCTAAAGATAAAATATAAATAATGTAGTTGTAGTAGATTGTTTTTTAAGGCGATAAAATAATTAGGACACCTAATAAAAAAATGGTAGCTGATCCAGTTTGATATTTGCTATGTCAACTTATTAGTCGCTAACCTATAACATTTTATTATTTAAATGTTATATATATATTAGTTGCATGTTGTTAAAGGGGATTTATATGTCATATATTAATATATTCGATCAAGGCCATAAGGGTTGATTAACTAATAATAATGATGCCTAATTCTGTTGACTGTATAGTAGTTTGGTAAATTTTAGTTTATTTGGATTGCTAACAAAGTTTGGAGATGAAACATAATATCGATTAAGAAAAGAGCCTAATCGTCATAGTAGTATAACGGCATAGGTCTCTCGGAGTATATACAATTAAATTGGGAAATACTCGGGCTGTTTTTTGAGTGTTTGGAGGGTTAGAAAAAGTATATCATTCCCAATAGAAATATCAATATACGACATGAGGGTGTGGCGGTTGTCAAGAGCTATGTCTCGTCTATTCCAAAATAAGGTTCTGTCCAAGCTTTAAATTCTCTATGGAGAAACGGTGATTTTGTATACCCTTTTTATCCTAGTATCATAGGGCGTATCTATTGCTTAGTTTGGTCCAAACCATTTGTTAACATTTATGGCCATTGTGTTTGGTATTTCATCTTAAGTAAGTAGATGGAATTGAAATAAAATGTAGAACATGTGTCGTAAGATCAAAGAAGTATAACAATAACATTAGTCATATTAGGAAAAGGAAATTTTACATATGGTTCTCTTACAATTCTTTGGTATACCGTACATACAATATGTTTAAAACAAGATCATATAATTGCGAACTTATTATACGACGTGGCCTGTAATATGTGATTAACTTATACGACGACACAAAGTGATTCCATCTCCGACAGGAAGTTGACAAATTTCCACCCTCGAGTCAGCAGCTAAGGCTTTGTTAAGCTCCAACACGAAATCTCTGTAATACCTTACGTACTTCCTTAGTGGCGCGTCTGGTGGGGCGACTAGAGACCCGTTCCAAAGGGTGTTATCGTAGCCAATTACTCCCCCGATTTTGACTAGATCAATTAATCTTTTGTGGTAGTTAAGGTAGTTGTCTTTATCAGCATCCACAAAGATAAAATCAAATGATCCATGGAATTTAACCTATACATTAAAAAACAGAAATAAGAATTAACTTTTTATTTTGAAAGGATATAATTATAAAGATTAATTCCTCAAAATATGTAAATACTTACATCATCAACCATTTGATCAAGTAGAGGAAGAGCAGGGCCTTCTCTAAAGTCAATCTTGTGTGCAACACCGGCTTTCTCAATAATAGGAAGACCGATTTCATAATTCTCACGGTTTATGTCCAAAGCCAATATCTTTCCATCCTCTGGGAGAGCAAGGGCGGTAGAAAGAAGAGAGTAACCGGTGTAAACACCAATCTCCATCGTGTTCTTAGCGTTGATGAGCTTGAGAAGTAGGTTCAAAAATTGCCCCTCATCAGCAGATGTCGTCATAAGATTCCTATATTTGTTACAACAAAAATAAACATTTAGAAATATAAAATGCACCTATTGATATTTTAAAGTTATAAAAGAAATAAATCTCCATAGATCATGTAGACAATAATTAAGCCTATATCGTGTTGTAATGAGGGACGTACCAAGGGTGTTTCGCGGTGACCTCACGTAGCTCTTTCATGGATTCGGGCTCTCTTGGGTAAACACTAGTTTCAAGAATGTATTGATAAAGCGCGTCACTTTGAAGGAGACTCTTGTGGCCAACTTCTTGATGTTTTGCGGGTTGAGTTTCTCCGGTGGATGCCATTCTGATCGATTGATTTCGGTTGAAGGGTGAGTTGTTACTTTGTAGCTATTGATTAGGTTGTAAATATGAACCTGAAATGAAAGTAGAAATGCATGAGAGTATATATAGAGAAGGGAGTTGGTGAATTAGGATGAAGGATGGTAGTAGGTTGGTGTGGACTTATTGACTTGGCCAACCATAATAGACAACACCACCAAATTGTTGGTAAACTTCTTTTTTTAATGTTTTAATTTATTTTTAAGTAGTTGTTTTTTTTTTGTCCTTAGATTAAATATTAATACTTACTTGGTAGTAGATCACAACTAGGAAATATGTTAGGTACGGCACTGATGTCGTGTTAGGGTTTAACAAAATCTTGGTTGTTGATTAAATCCAGATTTGATCAGTTTTAGGTAGATGATGGAATCAATTAGTGCTGTAATATAATTACCAATAAACGCTAATCTTTGTTTAAATCTTTTTATTTAAGTAGACTAGTAAGAGTCAACTCGTGACTCGTACGAGATTAACAACCATGACTACTATACTTAACATATGTAGATATTATTTGTTGGTAAACTTATATAGAAAGCAGAAGAAACCATGTTTGCTTTGTATGATCGAAATGGACATTCACCCTAAACGAAAAACCTTTTTAATTAGTCAAGAGATAAAGTGTTAACATTTCTTGCTTTTACACTATTTAAAATTAATGGCCGGACATATCATTATCGAGACTAGAGATGGATATTATTCAATCACTCAAATTTGGCTTTTGTTTAATAGTCTAGTGACTCGTTTAATTCAATTGCTTTCAAATTAATAGATATTAATCATGATTTCCCATATATGTATAGATGTTTATTAAGAAAAAATGTTTATGGTAGGAAAAAAAATGAGAAGTGACAACACTATGACTAGAATTAGTTCCGTTGGAGAAAAGTTCAAATTTTTATTACCTTCGATAAAAGGGCAAATGAGACATTTCGTTTATAACTTCAACAACATATAATGTAATATAATCTTTAGATTTACGTCAAATTTCAAAAACACAAAAACACGTTCATTATCCGTTATTATTTCTTTATGTATGGATAATTTTTGTTCTATAAGTTAAATTAATGGTAAAATGTTTTACTTGGAATTTAAACTGGTTTTTTGCGAACATTTCTTTTTCCAAATTTTGAAGTCTAATATAAAAGGTAATCTTTTTTTAAGGCAAATACAATGGTTTAGGATCACAAGGATATCCAATTATCTCACCCTTCCGAGAAGGAATCTCACTTATCTCATAAGAGGAAACCCTCAGGCGTGGCTCGAACTCGAGACCTCTTCTTCATCATAACCCTTATCATCCAGACAGAACTCATATGACAATCTTAATGCACGTCTTAGTAATTGTGGTGGTATATACTCACACACACACACCATGAATGAGATCGACGTCATTGACCATCGGTACAAAGCATTACTAGACATTGTATTCGATTTAGAAATTCATTTCTTAGATGAAAGAACTAAGAAATGGGAAAATGTGAGATTGTAACTTGATGAAAATAACCGACTAAAACATGGAAAACACTTATTTACAGAGGATAAGAAACCCGACGTTGGTAGACACTTGTCAGCCAAATAGAAGATTGTAAGTCCACAATACTAATAATTTGAATCTTTTCCTTTTGTATCCCAACACTTGTATGTGAGTGGAAATCACATTCACTCGGTTTCTATGGTGAAATATGAATACTAAGAATAATAAGAAGATGAATATAGTCGAAAGATTAATTGTATTATTAACTTGAATAAATTACAATACAAAGAATTAATTTCCTAATTCGATTAAGCTCTTACAAAGATAGAATATGTCGTTCTATCACAAAATGCTCTCACAAAAGATAAAAATCAATCCTCTCAATATATGGTGAAAAAACACCCACAAATGAACTCCCACACTAGTATTTATAGGCAAACCCTACCAAGTAAGGAGGTTAGTAGCATAGTTCAACCTAGTAGCATATGTAAGGTTACCAATCCTCTTTACTTGATGAGTTTTTACAACTCGGTTACTAATCAAATAACAACTCTTTAACCAAACTACTTGACATTCAATAACGCATCAACAAAATCGTAACCAAAGGGTAGGGTTGAACACTTACCCAGACACGTATTCTGTTCTTGGCCTTTCATTGTTTTTTACTTTTTTGTTAATTTGGCATTTTGTTTTCGACTTTTTTCTTAATTTCTGCTTATTGAAAAGCTAAAAAGAAAATAACAATAGAAGAAAAAGGCGAGTTTCTTTACAACTATGTGATTTATTTATTAAGTAACACGATGTCAACGGAAACGATCGTCATCCATTTTAAAAGATTCACAAAACGGCATGGACCTTTGCCAATATAGTACTACTATATGGTCTCTCTTTTTCTTATCTATACTAAAATTCATCTTCAAAACTTTGTAACATTACAAATAAAGTAAAATCTACCAAACTTCCAACACCAGAATTAGGCATCATCATTAATAGTAAATTAACCCCTATTGCCCTGAATAAATAATATATATGACATTTTTTTAATGCCAATCCCCTTTACCAACCACGCACGTAATATATTAAAAGTTAAATAACAAAATGGTCTAGGTTAACGACTAATAGGTTGACATAGCAAATATCAAACTGAGTGAGAATCCAATAATTAGTTATTTGACGCCGTCACTTGTTTCTTTTGTCTCCCAATTTTTACTTAATATAGTTAACTACAAATCCCACTATTTATATTAATCTTTAACAAGATTCAATTACTCAATCTTATAGGAAATATGTACACACTTGTTGGAGAATGGTTGGATCGTCCATGGGTTTTAGGCTGCGGGTCGACCCATTCACATGGAGAGTTTCTTATTTCCACTAATAAGAATTGTAATCCAATACGTATACTAATTATCCTAGTCTATATATAGTGATACCGATGTATAGATTTAGGAAGAACAATTGTTAGAGTTTTTAGAAACCGAGTTTCTCTAATAATAATAATAATCAACGCGTTCATTGGTTGAATATTTGTTTACCTTTATTGCTTTTCGATCCATATCAATCTTCAATTGGTATCAGAGCCACGGTAAATCGTGGTTCAAAAGAGGAAGATTTGAAGCTTTGATTTTCTGGTTTGCGTCTGGAAGAAAAGAAAAAAAAAAAAAAACGCCGTGTAGCTGTCTCAGTTGGCCTCTTCTTCTGCTTCTCTGCTGAGCTGTCGAAGAACTTGCAGGATATTGGCGGCTATCTTTTTTTTCTTCTTCTTTTCTGTTTGAATACGTGAAGCGGTGAAGAAGACAATAGCTAGATGGTTGGATTTTTACAAATCGGGCCTAATTTGTGTGTCTCATAAGAAGCCCAATAAGAAAACAAAAATAAATAAACAAACGAGGAGTGAAGGAAACAAAACAAAAAAGAAAAAAAAAAAAGGAGCAGCAAAAGGTTTTTTTTTCTTGTTTTTGATTTTTTGGAGGCTGATTTTTTTTACGGTTTTGGTTAATCATGTCATCGGCCAGAGATACAAATTCCCCTGCAAAGGAGAAACACTCGATCGCGTTTCAGTGCCCGCAACTAACAGCTTTGAATTACACCATATGGCACATGCGAATGAAGGTCTTACTAGGCATTCATGAAGTTTGGGACGTAGTTGATCCGTGATCAACGGATGCAAAGAAAAACAACATCGTGATGGGTTTATTGTTTCAATCAATTCCGGAAGACTTGATCCTACAAATCGGAGATCTCGCGACAGCAAAGGAGATGTGGGATGCGATCAAATCCGAAACTTAGGTGCAGATCGGGTGAAGGAAGCACGTTTGCAAACCTTGACTTCAGAGTTTGAATCTTTAAAGATGAAAGAAACAGGTACGATTGATGACTTTTCTTCAAAGCTTTCAGGTATTGCAGCTGTTTCGGCGTCACTCGGAGGAAGGATTTCGCAAGAAAAGTTAGTGAAGAAATTTCTAACAAGCCTTCCTAAACGATTCGTGCACATCGTAGCGGCACTTGAACAAGTTTTGGATTTAAAATCGGTTTCATATGAAGATGTTGTTGGAAGGCTAAAAGCTTACGAGGAACGGACAAAAGATACCGATAATGCGTCCGATTCCGGTGAAAAGCTAATGTATGCCAAAACCGAAAAATCCAATCGAAATCAAGACTCGAGTCGTGGCAGAGGACGTGGATCATACGGAAGGGGACGAGGGGGTGGACGTGGTCGTGGTAGAGGTAACACCCAGAGACATGATAACCAAGGCGATGAAAAGAAAAAAAGTAATAATCATGAGAAGCGAGACATGTCTCAAATTAAATGCTACCGTTGTGACAAGTATGGACACTTTGTGTCGAGATGCCCGGACCGATGGCGTAACCAGGAAGCAAACCTTAATCAAACTCAAGAAGGTGAGAATCACGAGGAAGGAACATTTTTTATGATGAAACAAGAAACTGTGTTTCTAAACGAAGACAAATATGTCCCTCCCAAACCCGGACCAAGCCAAGACAACGACAATGTTTGGTACCTCGACAATGGCGCAAGCAATCACATGACCGGAACATATTCTTATTTTTCGGAATTGAATGAACGTATAACGGGAAGAGTAAGATTTGGAGATGGCTCGTGCGTACTCATAAAAGGGAAGGGATCGATTTTGTTTGTTGATAAATACGGAGAACGGAAAATAATGAAAAATGTTTACTATATTCCATCACTTCAAAGCAATGTGATAAGTCTCGGTCAGTGTACGTTATCCGGGTGTGATATCCGACTTTATGGTGATTTCTTGACAATGAAAGATCGGAATGGAAAGTTAATCATGAAGGTCCCGCGAAGTGAAAATCGTCTTTATAAAACCCGACTAAATGTTGGAAAACCTCTTTGTTTACTAACAAAAAGTGATGATGAGTCTTGGTTGAGGCATGAGCGTCTAGGCCATATCAACTTCGGCGCGGTGAAGATGATGCACAAGTTGACTAACGGAGTACCGGCTTTAAATCATCAAGATAAAGTTTGTGAAGTTTGCGTGATAGGCAAACAATATAAACACACGTTCCAGAAGAAAACTAAGTATAAGTCGACAAATATTCTTGAAGTCTTACACGGAGATATTTGCGGACCGATTGAGCCTCCCACTCAAGCCGGTAATATTTATATCTTAGTTCTCATTGATGACTTTTCGAGATACATGTGGTCGTTTTTGTTGAAACATAAAAGCGACGCAGCGGAAGTAATCAAAAGATTTAAAAGGTCAATCGAAAACCGAACCGGCAAAGTAATAAAAACCTTTCATACGGATAGAGGCGGTGAATTTACTTCAAACGATTTTAATCGATTTTGGGATGAAGAAGGTGTTGCAAGAATGTTAACAGCTCCTTACTCGCCCCAACAAAACGACATAGTGGAACGAAGAAACCGAACCCTAATCGAGATGACACGATGTCTTATGAAAGCAAGAGGAGTTCCAAATCAATTTTGGGGTGAAGCCGTTCGGCATGCAACTTATATCATTAATCGTACCCCTACGCGAGCATTGGTAGGAGTTACACCTTATGAGAAATTCTATGGGCAAAAACCGAGTCTTGAAGATGTGAGGGTATTCGGATGTGTCGCGTACGAAAGGATTGTTTCGAAACATCTAAAGAAACTAGACGATAGATCAAGACCATTGGTTTATTTTGGAAAGGAACCCGGTTCAGGTGGTGTTCGCTTATTCAACCCAAAAGATAACAAAATCATCATAAGTTGCAATGTTTCTTACAACGAAAAAGTGGCATGGAATTGGAATAAAAAGGATGAAGTTCATGAAGGCAGTAGCAGCAATCAAACTGAGTCTGGCACATTTGTAATACCATACATGGTGACAAATGAGCCTATTCCTATAAACCCGACAGAAACCGAACCCACTGCCACTTTCGAAGCAAGTCCAGGAGCAATGAGCCCACAGCCAGCGATGAGCCCAGCGGCGGAAGCTCCAAACTCAACAGAATCTGTGTCGAGTAACGATCACGAGTCCGACGGGAATAACGAATTTGATGCTAACTCGGTACGTCGTTCCAATCGTGTCTCGGTCTTACCTATCCGTTTACAAGACTATGAACTAAACATGTACGAATTAATGCTAACATGTGATGAGGAGCCAAGGAATTTTAAAGAAGCCATATTGAACGCTGAATGGCTTAAAGCGATGATAAGCGAGATCGAGTCAATCGAAAAAAACAAAACTTGGAAGCTAGTGACCCTACCCAAACATGCCAAAGCAATCGAACTAAAGTGGTTATTTAAAATCAAAAGAAATGCGGACGGTTCAATCTCAAGGTACAAAGCTCGGCTTGTAGCAAAAGGCTATGTTCAAGAATACGGCATTGATTTTGATGAAGTCTTCGCGCCAGTAGCACGACTCGAGACAATACGCTTATTGATTGCTCTTGCGGCCGGGAAAGGATGGAATATTTACCACTTAGATGTAAAGACGGCCTTCTTACACGGTGAATTGAAAGAAGAAGTGTACGTATGTCAACCCGAGGGTTTCGTAAAGGAGGGAGAGCAAGAAAAAGTTTACAAGTTATCAAAAGCTCTGTATGGCTTACGACAAGCTCCAAGGGCATGGAACATTAAACTTGATGGCATCCTACGAGGAATGGATTTTAAACGATGCTTGCATGAAACAGCAGTTTACAAAAAGGTTTCGAGAGGTGAATACATCATTGTGGCTGTGTACGTAGATGATTTATTCGTAACAGGAACGTGTCATGAAATAACAAACCAATTCAAAAGCATGATGTCTTCAAAGCTTGAAATATCTGATCTTGGTTTGTTGACTTATTACTTGGGAATTGAAGTTTCTCAAGAAAATGATGGTATAACAATCAAGCAAGCGAACTATGCTATGAAAATCTTGAAAGAAACGGGCATGAATGAAAGCAATGCTACAGAATGTCCAATGGAACCGGGACTAAAATTATCGAAAGCCACAAATGAAAAAAAAGTTGAAGCCACCCATTATCGGAGGGTAGTAGGGTGCTTACGCTACCTTCTGCATACTCGTCCGGATTTAGCTTACTCAGTCGGGATAGTGAGTCGTTATATGCAAAGTCCGAGAGAATCTTATGCGAATGCGGTCAAGAAAATCCTTCGATACCTTCGCGGTACAATTTCACTTGGAATAAGATACGAGAGATGCGATGAGTTGAAACTTCTGGGTTATAGTGACAGCAGTCATAATGTAGACGTGGATGATGGTCGGAGCACTACTGGTCATATTTTCTTTCTTGGAAAATCCCCTATCACATGGTGTTCACAAAAGCAAGATACCGTGGCCTTATCGTCATGTGAAGCTGAGTTCATGGCAGCTACTTCAGCGGCGTGTCAAGCAGTTTGGCTAAGAGAGTTACTCGCGGAAGTAACCGGATTAGAGAAGCAAAAGGTGTTGCTTCGTATAGACAACAAATCAGCAATTGCATTGTCCAAAAATCCGGTGTTTCATGGAAGGAGCAAACACATTCACACTCGTTACCACTTCATTCGTGAGCGTGTGGAAAACGAGCAAGTTGAAGTCGAACACGTAGCGGGAACCAGTCAAGTAGCGGATCCTCTAACGAAGGCCTTAGCACGAGTCAAGTTTGGTGAGATGAGAACTTTACTCGGTTTGGGAGAATTGCCGCTTCAACCATTCAGGCGGTGATTGTTGGAGAATGGTTGGATCGTCCATGGGCTTTAGGCTGCGGGTCGACCCATTCACATGGAGAGTTTCTTATTTCCACTAATAAGAATTGTAATCCAATACGTATTCTAATCCAATACGTATACTAATTATCCTAGTCTATATATAGTGATACCGATGTATAGATTTAGGAAGAACAATTGTTAGAGTTTTTAGAAACCGAGTTTCTCTAATAATAATAATAATCAACGCGTTCATTGGTTGAATATTTGTTTACCTTTATTGCTTTTCGATCCATATCAATCTTCAACACTTACATCCAACAATATCACCAGACCAAACACCATTTGGCAGTAATAAAAACACTATCTTTTTGTTCAGTTCATAGTTTTATTAGAAAGTGGTTAAATGGTTTTATTAAAACGTTTAAAACAAGATTAAATTGATTATAAGAAAGTTTTAGCTTAATTAATAGTTCAATAAATACATTATAGTATACCCACATATAATAGACAACATTTTAAAAATAAACAAAATAAAACAAACAAGCTAGTTATACGAAGTTACAAACCCTCGCCCACTGGGCTACAATACTATTGTCAACTATGGTTGGCCCTGGCCTAGTCAAAATAAATCACACCAACCCACCACTTTCCTTACACTCCTGCTTGACCAACTCGGAGTCGGAGCTCTTTAGCCTTTCCTATAAAGTCTTGTGCACCTTTTGTTCCATTTCAGGTTCATTACTCGTATCCTACTAACGCATCACATTAATAACAACTCATACATTTCATTCACAAAAACATTTATAGCACAATGGCTACCACCGGAGAAACTCAACCTGCGAAACATCAAGAAGTTGGCCACAAGAGTCTTCTTCAAAGTGACGCGCTTTATCAATACATTCTTGAAACTAGTGTTTACCCGAGAGAGCCGGAATCCATGAAAGAGCTACGTGAGGTCACCGCTAAACATCCTTGGTATGTTCTTATTCCAAAGTTTCCTTGTTACTTTTTTTAAAAACAAATGTGGGTGCATTTCGTTTTACTAAATGTTTTACGTGTCATTTGAAATATAGGAATCTCATGACGACATCTGCTGATGAAGGACAATTTTTGAATTTACTTCTTAAGCTAATAAACGCTAAGAACATGATGGAGATTGGCGTTTACACCGGTTATTCTCTTCTTTCTACCGCTCTTGCTCTTCCTGAAGATGGAAAGATTTTGGCATTGGACATTAATCGTGAAAATTATGAAATTGGTCTTCCCATTATTAGAAAAGCCGGTGTCGCTCACAAGATTGATTTTCGAGAAGGCCCTGCTCTTCCTCTTCTTGACCAAATGGTGGACGATGTGAAATTTCATGGATCATTTGATTTTATCTTTGTGGATGCTGATAAGGACAACTACCTTAACTACCACAAGAGGTTAATTGATCTTGTCAAAATCGGAGGAGTCATTGGCTACGACAATACGCTTTGGAACGGGTCTTTAGTGGCACCAGCAGATGCACCACTTAGAAAGTATGTTAGGTATTACAGAGATTTCGTCTTAGAGCTAAACAAAGCCTTGGCTGTCGATCCAAGAGTCGAAATTTGCCAACTTCCTGTCGGAGATGGAATCACTTTGTGTCGTCGTATATGCTAATATGGAATATCTTTGACCAAGAAAACGAGATGTTAATTGTTCATTATGTAATTCTAGTGAATCTCACTGATATTTCAATTATCGTGTAAAAATATACTTTTATACGAATTCCATACTAAGATTACAAGTATCACGAGACAACTGTTTATGACAATCAAAAACTTATGTGTTCGCAACTAGTCCTTGTGTTGGACTTATCACCTATCATTGATAATAGAATAAGATAATTGTTCTTATAAAAATGGTTAGCATATCACACTAAAAAATATTTGTTATTTGTTCGCATTTTATTCTAGGAACTTTCTTAAAATGTTGAAGGATTTGTTAATTTTTTCGTACTTTTATAAATGTGAACAATTTATATTCACTATAACTTCTTACATAAGTACACATTATGTATTGAGTAATAAAACGAACAAAGCCTAACAAGTTTTTTCAAAAAGGTGGAGCAAAATCCTTCCTTTCAAAGTGAACATTGATTGGCTCATATCGCTAAAGGTAGGCTAGCTAGGTCCATTATATATGCGATGAGGATGTTGAAACCGAAACAACCTTTTTTTTATGTGTCAAATACGTAGTAGCAAAGAAGTATACAAGTGACACTCTTGGTGATCACCAAAACTTGTTTTTTCTTTTCTTTTAGATTTAAGCAAGGTTTAGGAAATTAAACCTAAATTGGTAAGCTAGATTTAAATCATACTCCGAGCTCATCTATCCCTCTCCATTCCCATGAAATTGTTTCATTTACTCTAGTTTCTAGCCGGTTGCTAAGAAAGAAATTTTATCCTTAGAAAAAGTACTCGGCCTTGACACAATTATTTTGTAAGCAATCTCATTAAGTTCCAAAACTTTCAATTTTAATACTAGTTTTTAAAATACTTATCCAACTGTCCAAATCTTAGAAAATAGTGTATCAATGATTTTCCCGATACAATTTTTATATCTCTTGATTTTATTCTGTTCATATCTTTTTCACATGTGTAATGAATGGTTGCATCATGAAATATATCATGAGGTTTGGATTTTTGAACCTTTGTTTAGTTTGTATATACACCAAAATTATGAATACAATTTTAAATGTAATAAAAGTTTATTCATTGCAAACAAATTTGTGAACAATATATATTAAGATGAAAATGATATATGTGTATACAAAAATTTGGGATTACAAATAAACAAACATCTCAAATTGTCAAATTATAAAAACAAAACTAAGCATGTGCTTATTTAACAATTTTTAAACAAATAAAATATTAACGAGATGAATCTTGCAATTTTGTGTTTTAGTAAGTGAATGATTTGTTATTAACTTATACGACGGCACAAGGTGATTCCATCGCCAACTGGAAGCTGACAAATCTCCACTCTCGGGTCGACAGCCAAGGCTTTGTTAAGTTCTAGCACGAAGTCTCTGTAGTACCTCACATATTTCCTCAGTGGAGCATCCGCCGGTGCTACTAAAGACCCATTCCAAAGGGTGTTATCATATCCAATCACTCCCCCAACTTTGACAAGATCAATTAATCTTTTGTGGTAGTTAAGATAGTTGTCTTTATCAGCATCGACAAAAATAAAATCAAACGATCCATGGAATTTTTCATCGTCAACCATTTGATCAAGAAGGGGAAGAGCAGGGCCTTCTCTAAAGTCAATCTTGTGAGCAACACCGGCTTTCTCAATAATTGGAAGACCAATTTCATAATTTTCGCGATTAATGTCCAAGGCTAAAATCTTTCCATCATCTGGAAGAGCAAGAGCAGTAGACAGAAGTGAATAACCGGTGTAAACACCAATCTCCATTGTGTTCTTCGCGTTGATGAGCTTGAGAAGCATGTTCAAAAATTGCCCCTCATCGGCAGATGTCGTCATAAGATTCCTGTAATTCATAAAAAAAATTGAAATAATTAGAATAAGGAAACTTATAACTTCAAACCATGCATGAACTTTGGAATCAAATTAATGAGCATTTCATGCATATAATAAGCTGTTGTTATTATTAACTTATAATTTGATAAACTAAAAAGTTCATACCAAGGGTGTTTGGCTGTGACCTCACGTAGCTCTTTCATGGATTCTGGCTCCCTCGGGTAAACGCTAGTTTCAAGAATGTATTGGTAAAGTGCGTCACTTTGAAGAAGACTCTTGTGGCCAACTTCTTGGTGTTTTGCGTGTTGAGTTTCTCCGGTGGTTGCCATTGCGATCAATTAGCGTGTATGTATGAGTGTCGAGTGAGTGTTAATTATATGTGATTAGTAGATGATAGAATTAGAGAAGGTGTATCTGTTTATATAAGGATCGAGTGGGCTTGTAGAATTGGAAGGTGGTGAGATAGTGCGGTATCGAGTGTGGGTGTAGTTGGTCAGGCTATAGCTTTCAATGGAGACGTTGACTTGGCCAACCATTGTGGAAAACACGTAAGATCGACTTGGTATTTTGCGATGTTGACATGCTATTTTTCAAATAAA
Organism: Senecio squalidus; assembly: GCA_910822075.1. Taxonomy (NCBI): domain Eukaryota; kingdom Viridiplantae; phylum Streptophyta; class Magnoliopsida; order Asterales; family Asteraceae; genus Senecio; species Senecio squalidus. Next base: position 43,246,183 of record CAJVGC010000589.1, on the reverse strand, counting down.
TAATACATGAACGTAAACTACAAAACTTAATTGCAACAGTAATTTCGAAAAGTTGAGCATTATTTTTTTACAAAGAGAGAAATTAACCATAACAATTGGTTAAAAAATATTACTATATTTGATTCTTATTTGTTCATCCAATGATCATGATTTAAAAACAAGGTATGTTACTACTTGATCAAGTGTATTTACAACTTCTATTAACATGAATTACATTGTTGGTCCCGAGATTTCGAATACGTGCAAAAAATGAAAATGATCCCTATAAATACAGAAAAAAATTATAGACATTATCTTTTTTTTTTATATTGTTAAGTTAGAACTTTTTTTTCTTTCAAGAAAACGAGCATTAATTGACTGTTTACTAACCATGGAGATGATTTGTATACAACTAATGATCCAACTAGCTGTTTTATGTATTTTTATACTTGTTTGAGATATTCTGATTTAGAAGAATAATAATCATATCTAATTGATAAGGTGATCATACATACACCGTCTTTTTTAGCCATACACCACTAATTTTATCATATTGACTATTTTACCCCTCTTTAGTAAAATACTTTTCTCTTTTCAAACAATGCCTTTTCAAATTCACCTAATTTCCACCACATCTTAAATAACTTCTATATTTAAGGGTTTAATTGTGGTTTAATTTAGCTTTGTTAAAATTTATTAAAATAAAAAGTATTTCTAACAAACGTTTGTTCATGTTCTGATCGAGTGAATGAATAAATTTTTGTTGGCAAATTCAAGGTTTGTTAGAATTTAGAAATATCTTTTGTTTTGAGTCAGTGCGATAACATTTGTGAAGGGGGATTTTTTTAATAATTTTATGGCTAAAAATTGTTTGTGTATATAAATATAAATATAAATATGCATATGATCCACTAGCTTCATTTATATTATTTAATCATGTAAAGGAAAGAAGATTAGAAGAAAAAGAAAATTAAGAATATAACACGAGATGAAATTGATGAAGCGGTGTAAGCAAGTGGTGGTCTATGGCGGTGTATAATTGACAAATAAATTTAATTAGGAAAGGGTAGAATAGTCATAGTAATAATATTTGTGGTAAATGGCTAAAAAGAGTGGTGTAGAAATCTCCTCCCAATTTATAAGTGACGAGAACCGAAAAGTTTTGGAAAAGTTTTTGATAGCGTACTCGTTATGATTGTGGTAAAATATTCAAACATACATTACATTATTTTTATGCATCTTTTCTTGTCGTCACAAAGTATTAATAAATTATAATCTCTAATTATATACATAATGCATCAAAGAAGGCATTTTGACGTGATGATGTAACATTACATATCTATGCACACCAGCCATAACGCCATATTAGACATTTGTATCACGACTTAGTACATTGATTGATATGATCGACACACGTTTTGAAGTCCATTAATATATATTATGCTCCTCTGTAGGGTTAAATTATGAACTAGAATCATATGATTTTTGAAGGAGTTTGTTTACTTTGAAGATGCACCAAATTCATATTATGTAGAATTAGAAAAAGAAAAAAATATATGAAGTAAACTATAAATTATGCTGGAATTCGACTGACCATGAAACATTTGTCAACTTATAGTAGATGAAAATAATCAAAATATAATAAACAGATATATAATATTCGGATTACACATTAGAACAAACAACAATGCAAATTGTTAAATTAGAAAAAGAAAAATAAATATTTTATCATTATACAACTTTAAAAGGTATTAAACATTGAAGTTTGTGTTATAGTTGTTCCATGATTTGTGATTAGATTACACGACGACATAGAGTGATTCCATCGCCAACCGGAAGCTGACAAATCTCAACTCTTGGGTCGACAGCCAAGGCTTTGTTGAGCTCTAACACAAAGTCTCTATAATACCTCACATACTTACGAAGCGGGGCGTCTGCTGGTGCCACCAAAGACCCATTCCAAAGGGTGTTATCGTAGCCAATCACACCCCCAATTTTAACAAGATCGATTAATCTTTTGTGGTAGTTAAGATAGTTGTCTTTATCAGCATCCACAAATATAAAATCAAACGAGCCATGGAATTTTACATCGTCCACCATTTGGTCAAGGAGAGGAAGAGCAGGGCCTTCTCTAAAGTCAATCTTGTGGGCAACACCGGCTTTCTCAATAATGGGAAGGCCTATTTCGTAATTGTCACGGTTAATATCCAAAGCCAATATCTTTCCATCTTCGGGGATAGCAAGGGCAGTAGAAAGAAGGGAATAACCAGTGTAAACACCAATCTCCATCGTGTTCTTAGCGTTTATAAGTTTGAGAAGCATGTTCAAAAATTGTCCCTCGTCGGCGGATGTCGTCATAAGATTCCTATATTTCATACAACAAATGATATGTTTAGAAAAATAAGAAAATGCACCCATATACATTTTCACCTATGCACAAAATAAAAAAATAAAAACTTGTATCATGAAGACACTATTTCATTAAGTACATACCAAGGATGTTTAGCAGTGACCTCGCGTAGCTCTTTCATGGATTCTGGCTCTCTAGGATAAACACTTGTTTCAAGAATGTATTGGTAAAGCGCGTCACTTTGAAGAAGACTCTTGTGGCCAACTTCTTGATGTTTAGCGGGTTGAGTATCCCCGGTGGTTGCCATTGCTATGATTAATATGGTTATGTGTGTATGAATGTAGTAGGGTGGTTTGGTTTTTGGTGTGAGATTGCTGTATATAGAAGTGAAGCTGAAATGGAAAGACAAATGTTTCCGAATATATAGGAGGCTGGGCATGGGGTACCGAGGAAGGTGGTGCGGGGGTGGGTGTGGGTTCGATTGGTTAGACCATAGCTTTCATTTTTGGTGTTGACTTGGCCAACCATAGTGGAAATTGGAAACTATTTTCGTTACCAACTTTTTGTTTTATTTTTATCATTTGTTTCTAAAAAAGAAAGCGAATTCATTAGATTGCTTGACAAAAGAGTCGATTATTTGTGTATACTTTACCTTATCTTACATTCGTCCCTACTTTCATTCAAGTCGAATTTAGAATTTCTCTTTTTAAATCTTAGAATTATCTTCAAACTTATAAAGTTATTTGGGAAAATCTTCAATTTCAAGTTTGTTTTATTTTTGTTTTTATTTTAATTTAATGATTTGTAAATTCAACCAAAAGGTTAACTTTGACGACCTCATCTTCGTGGTTCTTTTGAACCCAACCTAACCGTCCATCAAGGACTAAGCTCCATCCAATGTTCCCCTGTCTTAGCGTCACAGACCAAGGAGTGAGTCCGAATTCGAACTCATGACCTATTTCAACCAAAGTCTTCCACAGACCAAGGAGTGGCCGAATTCAAACCCATTACCTATTTCAACCAAAGTCGTCATTGACCGGATCAACTAAGCATTTGTTGGAGATAGATATGTCTTTGGAGCACAAAGTTTCATGTGGGATTTGAACCTAAGACCTCTAGTCTATTGCTAAAGCTTATCTAATTTCAGATCACTTTGTCCCATCTAATTTATCAACTATATTTTTGGTTTTTCTAAAAACAAAATTGTTAACTACTATATAGAGTATTAGAATTGAAAAAAAATATCATAATACGCCTAATCAGAAAAAAAAATTACAAAAGTGAATTAAATTAAACTCTTAATTAATTGTGAAGGGGTAATACTCATTTTTTTTACTGGTGCAAAAAATAAAGTTGTAAATGGTGATTTTTTCTAAACCGTATGATTTTTATGCGATAATTTTGTGACGGATGAAATATATCAAGGTTGGTGGTAGTTGATAAAAGGTTCCACCAAAAGTTTTCATTTTAATACCTCGATTCTTGAATCTAAGGTGATATTTAATTAAGTTTTTAGGTTTAAATGATATATAAATATAATTTCAACGATAGTTGTTTAAATGTGTTATTCTTAATCTTGGCGATTTGGAGTAAAACAAGAATATGTGTACATTTTATTACCTCAATTCTTGAATTTAATATAGTCGTTTTAAACTTTTTGTTGGTAGATAAATAATTTAGTTAGTAACATAAAAGGACAAATAAAATGGTACACTAATCTTTAGAAAAAACATAATATACATACTTTCCTTACCAACCTATAGATACATGCATTATAATAATTTAGATATAAAATGTTAAATATTTATTTGTCAAACCTTATAGACAATGCATCAACATATTTTTTTTCATTTCATTATTTTGACAAAAAAGTAGGCTAAACCACCAAATTTGACCATTTGGTGTTAACCAATGATTGAAATGGGTTTGACTTTTGTTGTGCTATACGCCTACTAATTATTATATCGAGTCCCATGCACGATCATATGAAAGTTAGGAAGACGACATACAATAGTACAATACCAATAGAAACACGTTTATAAATATTCTTTTAAAATCTTATTAAATATTTTTCATGATTTAGCCGTTACATTAAAACCAGGGGCGAAACTACATACATTCAAAAAGGGTGAGTAAAAATTTTCTTCAAAACTTTAAGTATAATTTTAGTATAATTTTGATATAAACTTGTATTTGAACCTCTAATTTTATATATAAGCCCCGATAGTTTTGAGTATGAACCCACTAGACACGTCGTCTGACTCCGTCCTGCCTACAACCACCAAAAATTAAAAGCATTTTATATATCATACTCCCTCCGTCCCATAATAAATCTCCACTATCAATTTTTGAAGTCTTTATTTTTTAATTTTGATCTTAAATATATTTGTTTTTGTTATATAATAAATGATGAAAATTATACCAATGAAAAATACATTTAAAATACAATCCATCCATATATTTTACATCAAATTAGCACAAAAAGTTATAATAAAAGTCAAAACTACAAAAGTAAGACCTTAAAATTTGATTATGGACATTTAATATAGGACGAAGAGAGTATATTATTTGATACATTAAATGATTGTTTCTTTAGTTTATTTGTAGTAATCGCTGAGGACAACTTATATTCATTGCATAGCTCACGTTTTGGGTTTGTTAGAAAAATGACTTATTAAATATTGTTGATTCACTTACCTCCAAAGAAACACCAACTTCTCTACTTGTTGCCTCTCATAAATAATGAAGATAGGATGAAACACGCGCGGTCTTGAATAATATCGAATATATATAATAGTTCAACGAAAAAAATGGTTAGTTATCATCTATCAATGTAAACATTTATCTTCCGTTTGATTAAGATATTAATACTCATTATTGGAATTCCTATTTAGTATTTATGTTTAGATTAGTTGGCTCAAGCCCTTCAATGCAGAACGGTCTAATATGTAAAATGTTGTCTGATAAAAACATGCCAAGAACTCTGAAAGAATTCTCATTTCGTCTTTGAGTTACATATACTTATATACTACTATCTTTCGGAATATAACTTATCTTTTACTTATCCTAGAAATTAGAAAACATATGTTGAAAAAGTTTATAAACCACACGTCTACCAAAGTGCTTGTAGTTTTGAGGTATGGTATATGAGTTGACTTATTACGTAAAGATTGTGGATTCGTGCCTTGTAACGGATTATAACTGCAAATAATTGTATGTTAGGTTGCATTTTCAATTTATATAAACCACACATCTTGACTAAATTATGAATGGACTTAATGACTGAAATAAGGAGATCCAAGAATATTGGGCCTTATCCATATAAATTCCAATGCTAAATATATGAAATAAGACACAAACATATTCGGCCTATATAAAAGCTAATGGTCCAGTCCAATTTTTTGGGTCCTTATCGCGTCATACCCCGTTATGGCGTTGGTCTGAAGACATTATTCACGGTGTTGGAAACGCGGGTTATACGTATTGTTTTTTCATTCACTTACCTTTATAAAACCTAAAATAAAAACGAAAATGCTAAACATAGCTCCGGAGACTATGTTTAGGAGCGGTTAAACGATTAAAGTACAAATAATAAAGCATGTATCATGTATTTGGTTGACGGATTTTAGACGGTTACTTTTTAATGGTTAATGTACATGTAATTGATGCATTAAATGGATATCTTACCTATAGCCCTAGGGATTATGATTAGCAAAACTTCAAATAAAAACGCTACAATTTTCTTCTTATCTCTAAACACTCTCAAAAATTATTATCAAAAAAACTCTCCTAGCAATGTTTTGTCCCAACAAATTTTCTTAATTTTGAACTTTTTCTTCATTATTCGCATCCAACACCAATTCACCTTCGTCTTTATGTGAATTTTCAACAACCACACGAAGGTTTTACGGTACTAAAGGGCGCTTTTTCTCGACCAAAATAGCTACAATAATCCGGTGGTTTTCCCCATTCGTAACAAGACGCGTTTTAAGAATTTCAAAGACAAAAATTTATCATCTTTCATGCTTGAAAATTAACGTTAAAAATTGATAAACCTAACGTTAAAAATAGAACAATGAAGTGGTGAAAATGACAGAGAAAGATTTCAACATAGTGTTAATTTTGTATCAGGAGGAAACGGGCAGACCATTTCAAAAATGGAATGTTTTGAAGAAATAAAATGTTTCTTAATCCCGGTCTAGTGGTCCTCGGTACAAGAATCAAATAATGAGTACCGCACTTTGAAACATTGATAAACCTGACGGACTATATCGACAACTTTGATATATTTGGCCATGATCCAACATAAAGACCACAAGGAAAGTCGAGAACATCCAAAAGTGTAGCTTCTTTTTCGTCTTTCGATTTTTCTTCCATACATACCGAATCATCACAAGACCGTATTGTCGCCAAGAAGAAAAATAAAAATAAAATCATGACTTGTTTCGTAACTGTTTTTTATTTTTGTAAGCTATTTAAGCTTAACTATTATTATTATTATTATTATTATTATTATTATGTTTGATATTATTTTATAAGTAATTCGAATTTAATAAAAGAAACTAACATTAATAGGTGACATTGTGTTTAATGTTATGATTTAGGATGTGTAGTGTTATGTTGATGTGATAACACATTATGAGTAAGAATGTTTTTTGAGGAAAGTAGATGACCAAATCTGTGGAGTTGTCAACAAAAAGGTAACCATCAGATCAATCATAAGCTGCCCGGGGACCAGATCTATAATCATGATGATTACCATCGGGAATAAGCTTTTTCAATTTGTGTGTGTGTGTGTGTTTTGACATTCTTTGATAGTGACCTTCATACTGCTTTTGCGATCACCTAAAATTTAAACCAAAGATTATTTGAACAGTGCATTCAAATTACTATTAGAAGACTATGCATCAGTTTCATTCCCTGGTTTACTTCATAAGCCCACGAAACTAGGGATAAAATTTAGACACGTATAATAAAGTTGTATGAAAAAACAATTATTTATAAATGTAGATACGCTTATTTAAATGAATGACGTTTGTTATTGATACAACTACAACTTTTAAACAAATTCCTATTTTATACAATCACTTTTGAACAAAAAGATACATCATATATAACATTTATAATCAACTGTCTTACTCACATATTTATCATTTTCCTTTCAACTTTACAAAAACTAGTTGAGAAAAGAAGTTTAAAAGGATAACTATTTTAAGATCTAGTTACTTTTCCATTTTCCACTATCAATAATCAACAGTATCTGTTACTCACCCCCATCCAAAATGAAAAATCAATCATATGTTGCCAACAACTTTAAACAGTCAAGTGTCAAACCCCACAGGTATTTAGAGGATTAAAGGGCAATCTAAATCCACTCATCTTTATTTTTTTGTAATTACTTTGTATTTTTTCTGGGTTTTTTTATTATATTTTGCCATTTTCTTAACTTTGTTAGGGTCTGTTTATTTACTTATTTGTTTATTTCACCTAAATTATTTTTAATTTTAGAGTTAATTACATAAATCGTCCTTAAGGTTTATCCAAAATTATGGATTTCGTCCCTAAGTTTAAAACGTTACATAAATCATCCATTTTTGGAAACTAATTACGCCTTTCGTCCCTAATTTCTAACGAAATGTGTAATTAGTTAACGAAAATTTTAACGAAAAATTTTAATGGACATCCATTTTAGGGACGAAAAACGTAATTAGTTTCCAAAATTGGACGATATATGCAACGTTTTAAACTTAGGGACGAAATCCATAATTTTGAATAAACCATAAGGACGATTTATGTAATTAACTCTTAATTTTATTATGGCTAAGATATCATATGAAATTATGAATGTATGGGGTTCAAATATAAGATGCACAAGTTGAAATTATAGAATGTGATTTATTCATTTATTTCAAGGCTTTTCTATTTATGCCCTTGAACACTTGCTAAAATATATTTATTAAATTGAAAAAGAAAAAAGAATTCAAGAAGGTCAGTAATTTATTTCATTCAATATGTATTAAGTTTATTTTATTTCCAAAACATATTATTTTAATAATTTTTAATATATGTTTTTATAGGGTAAAAATTAGAGAAACACTTATGTTAATTTTGTATAATACAATCACCATTTGAAGCATTTACTTAACTTTAATATTTCCTATATAATAAAAATGTTGTGCATAACTAATATATATTTTTTTCGTCCTAAAAAAATTGTATTGAATAAAAAACGGTTGAAAAAATATAAGTGCAATTAATGAAATATTTTTTGAGTAGATTACATATTATGACACTGCAGTAAAGATGTCAGTTACCTAAAGAGCTTAAAAAATTGTAAATTTCTAAGGGTAAAATATAAAGTTATACATTTTAACCATCAATATTTAGAAACAAAACAATAATTTTGACACAAACATAAATAGAACGATAAAGTGGTTTTTTTTTTAAACGTAGAAAATATTAAATATATTTTAAAATATAAAAAGTATTTTAAAGTTTAACAAAATCCTTTAATTTTGTGACTTTTTCATTTGCTAAATATAGTATGTCACAAAGTATCATTACAAATACTCACTATGTTCCTCCAAGAAAAAATATGTAAACAATGAATGGTCAAAATAAAATAGACGCAATTAATAAAATATTTTTTAACTAGATTACCTATTTTACCCTTCCATTAAAGAGATCGATTACTCTTTTTGATTAAAAAGTTAAAAAAAAAATTAAGGACAAAATGAGATGTTACTACATTTTAGTTATCTAAATTTAGAAACAGATCGAACAATAATTTCGAGATAAACGTAAATCAAAAGATTGACAATTTTTTTAAAGTCGGAGGGAGTAAAATGCGGTATGGGTATCAATAAAATGGGAATGATCATGCTTAAACCCACAAATTTTGATTGGTATGGAAAATGTGTAAGTTTATGAGTTTGATATCCACATTCAAATACCATTCTCATCAAACATTATTTATCATTATCATTCCAATTCTTCATTTCCAAACCCTTAAACCAAACAAGCATGTAGTTTTCATATTTTAGATTAGTTTGTTAACTTTGTTGTGTTGATTGGGTGTCATATCTTCACACATGTTTGCAATTTCGTTCTTTTGAGAAACGATAACCATGACTTTATATCGTAAATTATATTGACAAAATTTACTATACTAATTAAAAGTTGGAAATTAAATAGTATTCATAAATTACAAGTTTGTTGAAGTATAAGATTAAGTAATACCGGCTTAAAATAACTTTTAACGTTATTGTTAAGAAAACTCTAAAGCTTAAAAGTATTAACAATCAAATCGTAAAATGTTTGTATGAAGTTGATATTTTTCAGTTTTTAACATTCCAAACCTATCATACATATTCTTAATGTGATATTATGAGACCAAAACTTTCGAATTTTTGTTAAGTTATTATGAGCATCTAAACCAAGACCGACGAAATAGTCCCAAAAGAAAAGGATTGACTTTCGAATTTTGTTAAGTATATAACCGAGACCTAGTTGCGAACAGTATTTCTTTACTCACCCCATCCAAAAGTCAAATACAAGAAATCAATCATATGTTGCCAACAACTTCAAACAGTCAAACTGTCAAACCCCAAAGATCTTTTTTTCTTTTCTACATTCTTCATTCTCATGGCATTACTGTTTTGGGGATGGTGAGGACTAAGATGACGTAGGGCGTCCCTTTAAGTTCAAGATTTGTGGAAGATTGATATTGGTTGTGCTTGTCTGTGCCACATATTGTTATTTTCTTTGGACTACTTTATATTATATAGAGTTATTTACATAATTGGTCCCTAAGCTTGTTCCAATTTAACGGGTTCAGTCTCTGGTTCGTAAATCTTACGGGTTCAGTCCCTGGATCATCAATTTGGCTACAAGAATAGTCAATTTGTCACTTAAAATGACTAAAATACCCTTAATAAATACATATTAATTCATCTATCAATTTAAAAAATAAATAAAGAATTAAAAAACTAATTATCCCAATCTCAAATCACAACAATCCAAAAGAAAAAACCTGCAAAATTAAAACCCTAATTCCTGCCATTAATATCCATTTTTAAAACCCAAAAGAGAAAACAACCCTAATAATGTACTTGATTCCCATAAAATTGGAAGTTTTACTCTTTGATAATTGTTTGTATCGAAGAAAACCGAAGCCGATGGAACAACGAAGAAAAAACAAATCGAAGAAAAAAATCCACAAATACTTGAAATAGATACCCAAAAAAACAAATCGAAGAAAGAAAGAAAAAAAAAAAAAAAAAAGAAACAAACCCACAACGGACCGTTGTTGGGACAACGGTTGCCTCACAACGAGGCTGACAACGAGGCACCCAGAGTGATAACGACCACAACGGTCGTTATGAGTTCGAGAACAGGCCGAGAATGCCCCCACTCCGGATGCTCTAATAGGGATATATCTTTAATGTACTTGATTCCCATAAAACTAGAAGTTTTACTTTTTGATAATTGTTTGTATTAAATAAACGAGCTTTTTTTTATTTAGGTTATCTGGGGATTCAAGTACTTAGTTACGCGGTCTAATAGGAATATATCTTTAATGTACTTTTTTCCCAACCATAAAATTGTGAAACTACCTTTTCAATTGTCTCAATATAGATGGTGTATTTATATTTAATTTTATTTGACCTTTATAAGTTGGTTTTGATTGAACTTCTAGAATTTTTTTTTGTTTTCCTTTAAAATAATTGTATTTAATCGTTTAAATCATTATATGCATGATACTTACCATATGGGGTTGTGTTCTTGTGGATCACGTTGCATATATATAGTTTGTTGAGAAATATTATAAATTAAGGTTGAAAAGAATTTAATCAAACTTTTTAAAGGGGGGTAAAACGTTGTAAAAAGTGTAATTAGGGTCAACTTTAAATGTCAACCAAATTAATGGAAATACATTGTCTAAATTGAATCAAATAGAAAAAGTAAAAAGTACATTGACAACCTTCATCTTTTGTCAACTTCAGGCTCGCATCCTTGTTGTATTCATCATGAACACGATACCATTATTCGTTGGTTTGAGTATTTACGGTTACGTTGCACTTGAAAATACGAATCCAACTTTTCGTCACACATCCTTCTTTTTGTTGTTGTCGGTGGCTTTGTTTTTCCTTCTACGAGAAGGTCCGGACCCGACATGTTTTGTGTGTTGTAGGAATAATTGAGTTGGGGACTTGTTGTCTTGTTTTTCCTTCTACCAGATATCTAACGATCTAGTTACATTCCATATTTCAAGATCAACAATCAACAGTATCTCTTTACACACCCCCATCAAAAATGAAAAACGAAAAATCAATTATCTGTTGCCAACAACTTTAAACAGTCAAAGTATCAAACCCTAAAGAGATTTTCTTTCTTTTCTACAATCTTCATTCTCATGGCATCATTATTATTTGTTGTAGTAGCAATAAATAAATAGTAGCCTATATAAAACTACATTAAAACCCTAGTAGGGTTTAAAACTGATATATTATATATACCCTTCCACTTCAATATCCTTGCACCATTCATAAACCCTACTTTTCATACAACAACTCTCACTTCCTAATTCACACACACTCACTCAAATGGAGATGATGCCTATGATGGTTCAGTTCGATGAGTTTCCTGAACAATTCACTCTTCCTTTCCAAGATTTTTCGGACTCGCCACCCGTCGATTTCTCCGGCATAAACTCCACCACTAACCACCTCCCATCACCACCACCACAACAACCACACTTTCTTTACCATTATCCACCACAATCTATTATGCCATCAGCACATGTGAGGAAAGAGAACTGGTTTCAGCAGAAACCGGACGGCTCGGTGGAGGCAAGGAGGGAAATGATATTCAGGATGGCCGCGTTGCAGCCGGTGCAAATAGACCTGGAATCCGTTAAGCCACCGAAAAGGAACGTGAAGATATCGAAAGACCCACAAAGCGTGGCGGCAAGGCACAGAAGGGAGAGGATTAGAGAGAGGATTAGGATACTGCAGAGATTAGTCCCTGGTGGTACTAAGATGGTTACGGCATCCATGTTGGATGAGGCTGCTCATTACATGAAGTTTTTGAAGAAACAAGTTCAATCATTGGAACTAGCTGTTGCAGCTAGTGGTGGTGGTGGCATGTCACCACCACCACCACCACCGGGCGCGGTTGATCAACGTTGTTTGGTGTTCCACCACAACCATGAACCATCATGGTTTAAATAAACATAAGCCCTGAGGATGGCTAGGGGAGCTAGATGATGAAGGGTAGTTTAGTAATTTGTCATGGACTATATATATTATATATGCTGAATAAACACTTTGAGGCTATGACAATATGTATGCTAGTAATTATATTTTGTTGTTTACTTCAAATCAATTAATTAATTATGGATGTAGTAATTAAAATAAACTAAACTTGTACTCGTATTTTTCTTAACATAATCATAGGGTCATACAACAGCTAGTTTGATACTAAGAACATCTCATATCTAAACTTTTTCAAGTATCAGTAACTAATGTGTTATTTAGCTATATAAAACGAGGCATTTTTAAGGTACAAACTACGATTCATAGTATGAAGTTAAATGTTTGGGCTTATTATACCTAGCATACTATAAGTTTTCGTGGGCTTTCTTTGGGTTGTGGGCTCTATACAACTGCTTGCCCATTCCCAAATCCAGCCCAAAGCGAAAGGCTATGTATTTTTTATTTTCTGTTCGTGTTAGGGTAAGCATGGACCGGGTTGGGCTGGTTTTGACATGAACCCAAATCCAAATCGAAAAACCGGTTCTTGAAACCATCGGACCCGTTTGGTTCGGTTTTTCAAACGGTTTGTTTTCTTCGGGATCGGTTTTTTTCGGGTTTGGTTTGGTTTTTTTTTCTTCGGCACCGCCCCTCCCTGCCCTTATAGAGTTCCGTCCGTGCAAATACATATATTGTTGAACAAGAATTTTACCCAATTGTTTATGTTAAACTTTGATTTTGATAATAATAAAACTTTAACTATGTTATTTTAATCATTATCATTACCATTATGTACAGGTCGGAAATTCTATATCGTTTTACATGTCATTGAGCGATCTCCCTCGTATGGCAATGATAAAGCAAAAAAGGTACAACAGCGTCTCGCAGAAATGAATTGACTAGATCAATATGGAATGTCTCGTGCTAGATTCAACGCAATGGGCGAGAAGGCTGACATGAAGGCTTTCATCGAAGGCAAAGCGGTGGGAATTCTCTTTCAAGGCGGTTTTTAAAATAACCAATTTTCATTATTGCGAACCTATAGGTCCTTAATAGCGTTGACAAAGAAGAACAACCGGATAACAAAATAATATATTCTATATATTTTAATTTTAATAAGGCAGGCGGTCCGGATCGGGTCCAAACAGTCCGGTTTCTACATAAAACCAGAATCGAACCGAAAACTCTGGTTTCTCAACAAATGAAACCTAAACCACAGTTTTTAATAATGGGTCGGTTTTTCGGTTTAGATTTTTCCATTTTTTCGATTTTTGGTTCGATTTCTGCTCATCCCTACTTGTTAGAGAACTGTTTTTATGATTAGAAAGTTAGACACTGGTTGTTACAATCCAATCTCTCCTTCTCATGTAACATGTCCAATCCATATTGCGAGTCTAATGCCCTCTCACATTAACATGCTAAGCATCAATCTTCAAAAATTTATTCATAAGCCTTCAGCCTAACGATATCATGAAAGGCAAAGACTCTAACAAACTTCACACCCCGAATATATACATTTGTTCCTAAAGGAACTTAAACGGTTAAACCCACTACTTCATGCACACGAAAACATCACACTTAACTTTCTTTAACAAAATTATATGTACATTGGACTTCATAACCATTTCCTACAAACATAAGGTCATTCAACCCCAATAATGCCTATAAGTCTATAACTTAGAGACTTGCATTTTTAGTTAGTACATCGATTGATAGATCGACCCACGTTTTAAGGTCCATTATTCTATGTTAGGGCCTAAATGTAAGGTTGGTTTTAATTATGAAATAAATAATCCATAATGGACTTATATAGATGATGAAATATTTGTCAACTTCCAGTAGATGAAAAATATACAGATATAAAATATTCGGATTACAAGTTTTAACAAACAACAATGCAAGTTGTCAAATTAAGAAAACAAAATTAAACACATGTGATTGTTTAGAAATTTAAAAAAGGTATTAAACATTGAACTTGCATCTTCCCCTTTTGGGTTATATTTGGTCCATGATTTGAAGTTAGATAACGCGACGACATAGAGTGATTCCATCACCCACCGGAAGCTGACAAATCTCCACTCTCGTGTCAACAGCCAAGGCTTTGTTGAGCTCTAACACAAAGTCCCTATAATACCTCACATACTTTCGAAGAGGTGCATCCACTGGTGCCACCAACGAACCATTCCAAAGTGTGTTATCGTATCCAATCACTCCCCCAATTTTAACAAGATCGATTAATCTTTTGTGATAGTTAAGATAGTTGTCTTTATCGGCATCCACAAAAATAAAATCAAACGATCCATGAAATTTTACATCGTCAACCATTTGATCAAGTAGAGGAAGAGCAGGGCCTTCTCTAAAATCAATCTTGTGAGCAACACCGGCTTTCTCAATAATGGGAAGACCAATTTCGTAATTGTCACGGTTAATATCCAAAGCCAATATCTTTCCATCATCGGGGATAGCTAGGGCAGTAGAAAGAAGTGAATAACCGGTGTAAACACCAATCTCCATCGTATTCTTAGCATTTATGAGCTTGAGAAGCATGTTCAAAAATTGTCCTTCGTCAGCCGATGTTGTCATGAGATTCCTACATTTTACACGACAAGTAAAACATTTAGAAAAAAGAAATACGTGGATCACAATATTATCTCGTTGAGTCCAACTATTGTAATTAAAAAATAGGTACATACCAAGGGTGTTTAGCAGTGACCTCACGTAACTCTTTCATGGATTCTGGCTCTCTCGGGTAAACACTAGTTTCGAGAATGTATTGGTAAAGCGCGTCACTTTGAAGGAGACTCTTGTGGCCAACTTCTTGGTGTTTTGCGGGTTGAGTTTCTTCCGTGGTCGCCATGCCTATGAATTAGTTATGTGTGTTTGAAATGGTATGAGTTTGAATGTAGAAGTGAAGCTGAAATTATATAACAAATGTTTCGGAATATATAGCGAGAAAACGGGCTTGAAGTATCGAGGATGGTGGTGCGCTTGGTTGGTGAGACTTGAGCTTTCATTGCAGATATTGACTTGGCCAACCATAGTGGAAACCCTCTTTGTTTTATATTACTTAACAAAAATATATACAAAGTATCTATATCAATAATGGCATTTTATACTAGTCAACTAGATTAATATATAGTTTTACCAAACACTTTTAAAAGAATATACACATAACTAAACATCGTTCGCTTTCTAGTTTCTAACTAGTTTTTAAATTGCACCTACAACAGCAACTTACAAACAAAATTCATTTTTCATATTAACCTTTTCAAATAAGATTGGTTAGCGAAAGACTCGACTGTTTTTCTTTATCTTAACTTACACTCGTCTTAACTTTCACTATAGTCGAATTTAGAATTTCTTTATCTCCGGTTTTTAAACCAAAAGTTTCTTCATTCGAAATTGGAAAAATCTCCAATAATGTTTTCTTCTTAATATTTATAAATAAGGTTTAGCTAACTTGAACTCTAAATACACATATTCTAAAAATATTAAATACAAATTTTAATTTTTAATAAAAATATAAATGCATTGAATGCAGTTTAATATATGTAATTAGACAATTAGTATTCTAATAAACGCGTACGCAGCGCTGGTGTTATCCACCGCGTTAAACTCCTTCATAACGCCGCCATGGCTAGATTAAAAAAAAAAAAAAAAATTAACCGTTAATATAGTCATTTCACATTTTTTTTTTTTTTCTTAAACCTTTAACTATTATTCTATAAATACCAAACTTAAAAACTCAAAAAATCACAATTACTTATCTAAAAAATGTCTTTCAAAATGAATTTGTCATGTTCCGACTCTTCCGATGATGAAACAATTTTACTAAGGGCGACGATGGTCGGAAATGCTTATTACGATGAAAACGAAGCTATCGAAAGCTCAAACGCTCGGCGTAAAAAAATATATATAAGAAGAGATCGAGTAGTGGCAAACGAATGACTTATGATAGAGTATTTCACCAAAGGATGTATTTTCACACCAGAGCAATTCAGACGAAGATACTAGATAAGAAAGCCGCTATTTCTCTGAATAGTTGATGGTATTCTTAACTATTATCAAGTACCTCTTCCTAGTCATTTTAATATTTTACAACCCGATTAGATGCTACGGGCAAACAAAGTTTTACTGCTATACAAAAATTTCATCCGCCATGCGTCTTTTAGCATACGGAATCACTTCAGATGTTTTTTGATGAATATCTACACATGGCGGAATCCACATCAAACGAGGCTTTAAATAGCTTTTGTAAATGTGTTATTGATTTATATAAAAAGCGTTTACTTAAGAAAGCCAACACAAGACGGTATTCAACGTATTTATGCAAAACATGAAGAAAGACATGGGTTCCCAGGGATGCTTGGGAGTATGCATTGGGCATGAGATGAATGTCCAAACGCATAGAAGGGCCAATATACACGAGGTGATCATGGATACCCAACTGTCATGCTTCAAGCGGTTGCCTCATATAATTTGTGGATTTGGCATTCTTATTTTGGTGTCGCAGGCTTTAACAATAACATCAATGTTTTGAATGTCTCGCCTCTATTTAGGGAACTCCTCCACAACACTGATCCACCTTCTCATTTCGTGGTAAACAACAATCCGTATGAAAAAGGCTATTACCTCGCAGACGGAATGTATCTAGAGTGAGCGAATTTTGTCAAAACATTTTTTCATCCACCAAACGAAAAACGAAAAAAGTTCAAAAAATTTCAAGAAGCTACAAGAAAAGATGTTGAAAGAGTATTTGGCGTGCTTCAAGATCGATTTTGGGTCTTAAAAACTGTCGCAAGATACTACGAGATAAACAAGTAAAAGAAAGTCATGTATATTTGCATCATATTGCATAATATGATTATCCAAAACAATGCAACTAATATCATCAACTACGAGGAATACTATACTCCAATACCAAAAGAACAACGAACTTCCCAGAAACGGTGTCAACATCAAATCCGAGTTATGAGAGAGATACGAAATCGTGATACGCACCATTGTCTTCGAAACGATCTCGTTGAACACATTGCGAGACTTGATGACTATCGTTCCCCATATTGTTTCTATTTATCAATTTAATTATGTATGTTTGAATTACGGTTTTTATTTTATGTAATTTTTGTAACTTTATTAATGTATTTTTTTTATATAAGTTATTTTTATTATTTAATGTATTAAAAATAATATGAGTAAAAAGAAAAAATAAAAAATAAAAAATAAAAAAGTTGAATCCTAAATTTTGAGTTATGACTAAGGATATTTTCGGTGTTAACTTATTGACTTAATTATGTTAACATTATCATTACACCGGCTAAGGTTGGTGGTAGTAGTATATAATGTCCTACAAAAGTTTTTGATTGTTATGTGTCAACTACCCGATGAATCGTTGCTTTCCTATGCAACTTTACCATTGAATTTTTCTTATATTATAAGTTCTATTCTATTAGTTTACTATTTCAATAGTTGTTTAAATGTCTCATTCTTAATCTTAGCCATCTTTCCAATCTTTCTAAATCTTTGTTATTTCTAAATTAATAAAGGAGTCTAATTTTTTTTTAAATCTTGCCATTTGATATATATATATATATATGATTGACAAGTGGCATGTCTACTTAATTGTTAGTTATTTATTTAAATTAGTTATTAGTTAATAATTAATAATTAAATAATTAAATATAAGTTTATGCTATTTATTTCATTTAATTTGATTTTCTTAATCTGCCAATTTGGCCATCGGTGCTAATTAACTCTCCACTTATTTCTAATCCTTTTTTATAATAACCTTTTATATTAATTACTTTTATATAAATAAACTTATTAAAAAAAGATAAGCTCGAGTCTTCTTTCCAATGTGAAAAATAATTCATCAATCATTTTTATTCCATCTATGTATATACCAATTCATTTTCCTATCCTCTTTACATTTTTCCATTTCTATGATTTCTTATTTCCTAATCACGAGCAAAACATATAGCTGACATTAAATAAATCGATACTTTTAAGGATGAATAAACTAGGGGTTTTTTTTGCAATGACGGTACAAAATGTCAAGGACAATTATTGTCTAAGGTTCGGTTATTTTTGAAACGTCAAGTTTTTTACTCATGATCAGTTATATGATATATCTCGCGTGAAACACAAAAGAGGTTAAAGGCTTTAAAATACAAAGTTGTCAAAGACTATAGGCGTACACAGGCGACAACGGTTCCTAGAGCCTTAGGCGCGAAGCACACTTCGAGAAGCGCGTCTCATTAATGTTAGGCCCGCCATTATTAGAAAGAGAAATATTAAAAATATTGCATTATAATTATATATATATAATATCTTACAACATTATAACTTTAAAACTTCAATTATTTGGGTTCAAAGAAAGGAAAATCGGTAATATTAGTAATACATAACATAAGAAAAGTAAGTTTCAAATAATAAAATAGTTTTAGTCATTATTAGTTAACTACTTAAATATAAAATTTTCTCCAAATTAGTTTAAAACTCATCAACATCATCATCAAAGAAAAATTCATATGCCTTTTCCTTCTCATATTCAACTAAGGTAAAATACTTCTATGCGAATGATTTTTCCTGATAATCCATTATCAAAGAGTAAAAGAAGAAGCCTTGATGAAAAAGAAAATTTAGGGCAAATTTGTATATAGTTCTCAAAATTTATATTTTGTAAAAAATTTGTTTAATAACTTGTTTGTTTGAAGTTTATGACGGAATTTAAATCTGTTGGAATCTAAATTTTTATTTACTTACAAATTTGAGATTCCTTAGGGTAGTGGAGAAAAATTGAGAAAATCGATCATACGACATAATAATTACTATCGCTGAATGGTCGAACCATAAATTGTTACCACAACATTCTTTTTATATTGCCCGAATGACCGAACTTTATACTATTACACTCCACATATATGTAACGAGACAAATAATAAGCTACCATTAATCACCCATTGTAAGTTATTGAATATAACTTTTTTAATTAATCCGTTGTATCGCTCGAATACCATACTAATATATATATATATATATATATATATATATAAACATAACATACTTATGTATATCTAGTATGAAGTTAGATATTTATTTGTCAAACCCTTAGATCAATAACATATTTTCTTTCATTTCACTTGCAAAGAGACTAAACCACCAAATTTGACCATCTGAGTTTAACCAATGATTGAATTGGGTTTTGACTTTTGTTGTGATTATACTCAACAAATTGTTATATCGAGTCCCATGCACGATCATACAAAATTTGGGAAGACAACGGCTTACAACACCATGCCAATAGTACATGTTTATAAAATGTTCTTTTTACAGTTTATTAAACATGTTTTCGTGATTCAGTCGTTACATACAACAAACAAATCTTTGAAACCATTTTTATATCGTGTATTTGTCAAGTTAAAATGATTATTTATTTAGTTAATTTGTTGTCCATCGTTGCGGACAGCTTATATTTCCTTGCATAGCTCACATTTTGAAATAATGTCGATTTACTTACCTCCAAATAAACACTATCAACTTCGAGTGTCAAATTAAAGAAAATAAGAAGCGAAAAGTCTTACAAAAAGCTTGAATATATTTGTTTGTATAACTCAACAAAGAGTTAGTTTATCATCTATGTATAGAAATACAACACGAGTTATATTGTCAAACAATACATGGCAGTGGAAAAACAGGATCACATAGGAATAATTAAATCGGATTAAGTTATATCTTTAAGCCTTGAATTATTTGTATGAAAAGCAGTAGATCTAAGTGTAAGATCTATCTTTTGTTACGTATACGACACGTCTTTATTGATATGCTTGTACACTAGCACTTGCCCCGATCTAGTCAACTAGCTTGATTTCCTTTCTTTTGCTTGAATCAACGAAAACTGAAAACCCCTTTCTTTGGGTTGTTCGGCCAAAACCAAGAGAAAGAGGGAGGGAGATTCTTTATGTATGATTGTTTTAACCTAATCTATAAATGTTAATTTATAGATGGACAAAACTTAATCACCAAGTCAACCATTAACTTACAAAAACAATCCATATAGTTATTTAATTATTAACTTTTAACACTTAACTAACAATTAATAACTTAAAGCCAAATAAGCAAAATCTCAGTGTCGATGTGTACGCTCCCAAAAGCTCACACATTTAGAGACACATATTTGCTAAAATCATTCAAATACCAACACTATGCAAACAACTGTGTACCACCATTCCCATATACTATTTTCCAAGATCGTTTCGATCTTGATATTAATCTTAAAAACTTACACCTTTACGATCTTGGTCAACTAAAACTCGTCAATCATGAATAGAATATATGCGAATATATAGAGGGTCTACATGCATAAGATTTCGATCTTGACGATATGTTCTTAAGATCTCTCATTGATCCAATCTTACATGAGTTCAATTAATGTATTAAATAACTACGAACATGCCAAATTTTTTGATAATCCAAATCATATAATTTTTTCTTGAAATTATCTGTTAGGATTTGTCGTACTAGGTTTGTATTTAAAACAAACGTGTAGATATAGATCTATCAAAGAGGTTGCAGCGGATCAACACTTTGATATTACAAGGATTTGTGAATAACAGTTTATGTATATGAATTTGAATAAGAATGAATAACAAGAACACAAACAGATTTTCACCAACTCTCCAATTAGATTTTGATCAGAAATATAACGAATATTTACAACGATATTAGGATCAAGGACACCTTGATCTTTGGGGTTAACCTAGTTTTTTAAGTTTACATCACCATGTATTTTTTTATGCATTCACGCTTCTGTCTTTCTCTATAAAATCATCAAGGTTTTATAACCTTGATTCTAACAAACTCCTAAAAATTCGTAGGAATAATAATTACAAAGATTGATATATTTGTAACCTTCCTAGAATATTTCCCTATTCTAAGGAAACAAATCCATATTATAAGGAAACAAATCTCTATAATAATGATAAAGATAATTACAAATAAGAATCAAATCTAATAATATCTTATCCTAGATTAATCTTTATCTTCTCAGCAATATTAACTATTGATAGGGCAGTA
Source organism: Senecio squalidus (assembly GCA_910822075.1). Lineage (NCBI taxonomy): Eukaryota > Viridiplantae > Streptophyta > Magnoliopsida > Asterales > Asteraceae > Senecio > Senecio squalidus. The sequence continues at coordinate 43,224,526 of CAJVGC010000589.1, read as the reverse complement.
GTAACTGAGTTGCAGTAGTAACCAAGTACGTAGTAACTTCCACCAGTAGTAACTGAGTAGTAGTAACCAATGTTTTGAAAACCGGGTCAATGATCGACCCGACCTAGCCACCGGGTCACCGGGCTAACCGGTTGAACCGGCGGGTCAACCCGGTCTCTGCAAATGTCCAAAATTTCCAATATCCCCTGTCAAAAGTTCAAAACACTAACCTTTGCTGCATAAAAATATCAAAGAAGCATGTTTATCTAATCAAGAAATAAGAGATTACAACTTTTTACTTCAAAAGATTACAAGTTTCATACTCTATACTTGATAAGGCATAAGTCATACTGAGATTACAAGAATTATGCTTCAAAAGACTATACCCAAGCATAAATCTTACGAGATTATAAGTTTTAAACTTCAAATGGCATAAATCTTACGAGATTATAACCTTTTAACTTTCAAAAATAGTATAAAAAACAAAACCCGGCGGGTATTAGCGAACCGGGTTGACCCGGGTGTCTAAAAACCCGCCGGTTCGACCGGTTCTTAGTTTCCTTAAAACCCGGGTTGTTTTGACCCGTTTTTTTGGCCGAAAGCGGTCCAACCGGTTCAACCGGCCGGGTCGACCCGGGTTTCAAAACACTGGTAGTAACTCCCACCAGTAGTAACTTGATCTGTTTTAGCTTCTTTCTCACAAGTATTAACTGGTGGCTCCTCACCAGTATTAATTGTCACCAGTAGAAACTTCTTCACTTAGTCTTTGTTCAATATAAATCAGCAACTCCAAAACTACTATTTCTTCACCGTTATCAGTTTATATTTGTATCATCAAATCACAATATGGATAATTAATTATCCCAACATTATCGATTTGTATCAAACTATTGTTATTATATCTATACTAGAGATGTTTCATTAGTTTGTCACACATATACTCTTTTTAATGAATTCACATATTTATAACATTCGAGTAAAATCATTGATATTGATTCGATCTTATTATCCCGATCTTACGTCGTTATTAAATAACGATCCATTAAAACATTAGGCTTCTATCTAAGTTAAATTATAAATGGACTTTAAGGAGGTCCAAGAATATTGGGCCTTATTCATATCAGTGCTATTGCTAAATGGTTAATTGATAGGACCAAAACCTATTTTGATGTATATTATATTGGGCATATCACCTCAAAAAAAAAAATAAGAAAAATACTCATAACATTGATCATTTGGTTGGATATTAAAAGTTGATTCATGACGAAAACAGAAGACCAAATCAGTCGAGTTGAGTTGAGTTGTCAAAGGAATAGAGACCGTAAGATGAATCATAAGGTGGGGACCAGATTTATGATGATGATGATTAGTATTGGGAATGAGCTTTTTTGAATTTTGGGTTGCCGTGTGTGACGTTCTTTGATGGTGACATTGATACGACTATGGTGGTCCTTCGCCGTAGGGTATGGTATCCTCATATCAAGTTGTGCCACATTGTCTATGAATGTATTCAATAGTCTAAAATTTTAACATCAAAACTTTTTGTGTAAAATAATTAGAGTCGAACTTAGAACATCTTCAATATTATTCATCACACCAAATTTAATGTAGTGTTTTGCGTAAAAATTGAAGAAAGTTTTTTACAAATTTCCACCAAATTTAGGGTAAAAATAATATTTGATGCATATAATGATTTTGCTCTTAGAGTTTCTTATTTATTTTTTACATTTTCTTCATTCACATTTTGTTCACCAAATGGTTCAATATATGATAACAAATATAAAACGAAAAACAATAAAGCACTAATTAAACAAGAAAATATAATATTTAAACAAATTAACAGTTGAGTTGAAAAAGAGGTAAGATCGATCGACTTTGATGAAATCAGAATGTGAAAGTGATCAACAAAATGACCAGAAGTTGAAAACTTGGGTTAAACAAACCTAAGTGATGAATGATATCACCTTAATGATGAACGGTTTTTAGATGATAATTGCAAAGAAAATTTGGGGTTTTTTTAGACTGATGACATGTTTGGTTAACGGCTTGTAAGAGACTTATAGCCTTATAGGGGTTTATATTTTTAAGAAGCTTTCTCATAAGTCGCGTTTGTTTGACAATTTCATAAGGGTTCAAAAAATAACTAAACTCCTATAACCCTAAAATGATACCCCATCCGTTCCGAAATTATTGTTCACAGACAAAAAAAGCACAGTTTTTGAAAAACATAATTATTACTAATTTCTCTTTTTACAAAAATAGAAGGTAAAACCGTCATTTTTGCAAGAAGTAAGAAAAAGAAAGTAGCAATTAATAACTATGTTTTTCTAAACTATGAGTTTTTTGTCTGCGGACAATAATTTTAGGACAGAGCCAATCAGGTTCTGCTGGTTGGTTAGGAGTTTTTCTGGTGAAGGAGAGGTCTCGAGTTCGAGCCTCTCCAGAGGGTTTCCTCTTTGGTGGGCATTGGGGTGGCTGGTAATGGTGGCACGGTGATACTCCATTACTGGCCCGCAGGAGTTGCCGTTTCAAAAAAAAAAAAAATAATAATAATTTTAGGACAGAGGGAATAAACTACCTGACAAAAATTTAAAATTATTAAGAATTGATCAAAACTTAGTCAACTTAGACAAAAGTCGTCCAACTTAGTCAAAACCCGTCTTAATCTTTTCAAACATACTTAACGGTTTATATTCTACAATAATAGTCTTATGAACATGTCATATATATAATTTTGAAATTTATATAATCCGAGCATTTTCCTAGTACTCTCTCTCGAGGCCATTTATTCGATCTAAGTGGTTAAAATGGAACCAATTCATATCCATTTAGGTGTGACCAAGTTAGGGTTAAAAAGACTCTAAAATTGGTAGTAGAGCCACTAGTACCAGCCCACTTGTACCAAAGATACATCTTGATACAATACTCAACATCAACAAAACGTTTTTAGAAAAATTGGTCTACGTTTTTTTATCCCGCTGTATCGCGCGAGTTTTTGGCTAGTATATAAAATATAAATGAAGATTTCTTACACATTTTCATTTCATGTATATCTGTGTAAGTCACCAGAAGTAAAGCAAAAACTGACTCTTTTTACATATTTGATTATTAATTTAAGTAGATCCAAAAATGCAAAGCAAGGTTGTATAAACTAGTGTCTGACTTGAAGTTGTAGCAAAAAGGTTGAGATCAGTGTATTGCACATGCGTGTGGTTTATTTTATATGTCAAAGTGTTAGAATGTTCCCCACGCCTTCAACTTACTTTTAAAAGCCGATGCAATCAGTTTCATTATGTTCATTTATTTTCCCAATACAAAATTTATACTACTTATTAGGAAAGTAATTATTTTGCATAACATATTAAGAATGTCTGAGTCCCTCTTCCTTTCCTGAATCTGTGAGAACACTCTAAGAATATGCCAGCAATCATATGATATGTTAAGGTCGAACATATGATTTATATTATCTCACAATTACAAATTGTATTTGAGCTATATGTATTTTCGAATTGATTAGAGTGTCGGGTTTTTTGTTTTTCAGTTTCGATTCAGGTTGTTCAAAGTTTTGAGTTTTTTCATTTAATCCGAAAACCAACTCTGATCTGAATTCACACTTGTAGACTCGACTTGAATTTAGTTCAACCCGATAAAAATTCAAAAGTATGTACTAATTTGGTTCAAAATTTTGAATTAATTCGATTTCATTACAAAAAAGAAGAAGTAATAAACTAGTTAATTAAACATAAATTTCAATATATTCTTATGAAATATATTTATAAGAAATACATATAGATATAGAATATATTCGTGTTTGGATTGAGTTGATAAAAAGTTAAGAAATTAGGTACGAGCTTAGAGTCTTGTGTCACTCTAGTATGCTAATCACTTCGTTGTACGACTTTCGAAAACTCATCTACAAATTCATATTAGGTCGTAATCAATTCGAGAAACCAAGAAGCCCAATTCAAATCAGATTATTAGAATTCTATTCAGTTTGAATTTTGGTGTTATCAAGTATGATGAGTTTAAAAAAAAAACATGACCAAGAACATAATTAACAAATAACAAGTGAAAAGAGGTTTTGAAAAAAAACATTTAAAAAGAGTAAATTTCAATTTTCATCCCTCATTACTAGCTAATTGCAATTTAAAAAAACATTTAAACAAGAGTAAAAACATTTGAAAAAGAGTAAACATTTAACCCCACTGCCGCCGCCCCACCGACGCTGCACCACTGCCGTTGCTCCACCACTGCTACACCACTTCAGCAGTCGAATCCAAGATTCGTTAATCATCATATCACTTTTATTCTTTGAGTTTTGGGTAAGTTTTATAGAGTGATTTTGTGATGTTTATGAGTAGGAGTTGTTTGGGATTTTGTTTTGTCAATGAAAGATTTGATTTTAATTTATTTAGATATAATTTGGAAAGATAGATTTAAAGAGGTGGTGATTAAATAAAGATTAAATTAAAAAAGAAAAAAGTGAAAAAATACTAAATTTCTCTCACATGTTTGGCATACGACAACATTTAACAGAAAAACCTAATGAAAGTTGAATGAAATAACAAAAGAAAATGGAAATTAACAACTTTGTCCCAAAAAAACAAAAAAAATTTTAAAACGAAATCAACAAATTAACTAATCATAATACTAAACTTAGGATTTAGTTATTTTACAATCACAACGAACACACCGTATCTAAAAGAAAAGGCGCGTGGTTTAGCATCACCCACCCCCATCAAAACTCAATCATCTGTGTCAACCACTTCAAACAGTCAAACCCAAACCCCCACTGTTTCTTCTCTTCATTCTCATGTCATTAAAAACCACAATGTCATACTCATTTGTATGAAATTCAAAAAAACATGTATGATATACCGACGACATGTTCCCCGTCACCGGAAAACACAGACGATATTTCCTTGTTTCTCCGACAAATCCTCCTTAAATCATCATCATCTAATTCTTCTCCATCTATTCCTACTAACAAACAAACGACATGTAATGATATTCCACAACTAGAACCAGTTTATTCATCCGGTCTATATCCGACCGGAGCTTACGTTCCTGTGAATGCAGCTGCTGCGTATGTGTCTTCTTCTTCCGCTGGGACGATTGATAACGATCCAGATGAATATGATTGCGAAAGCGAGGTATTCCTGTTACATTTCGAATATATATATATATATATGCATGATTTTTATCCGCTTATTGTGTCTTTTTAAGATATATTTCCAAATGTTATACATAAACAAAACTATTTATAGACTTATGAAGTTATGGTTATTAGGAAAGATGTAATGATGATTAACCATCTCCAAAGATGGCATTGTGGTAGACTTGAGCTTGGTTTAGTTTGAGCGGTTTTTGTGTAAAACCGAAAATTTCGGTTTGTAGAATCTGGGTACCGTTTTATATCGGCTAGGTTTTTCAGTTTTTGGGTTCATTTTGGATCGGTTACGGTCGGTTTTTTGGGTTTACGGAAATTCTATTTAATAAGGTAAATAGTTTTCACTTTTTTGAAAAATAAGTAACCTACAAATTTACAATTTGTCAAACTATTTTATAATGATTTGGTTTAAATAAACAAATATAATCATAATTAGTACATATAAAAGTTTAATTTTTAATGGCATATTTTAAATGGTTCGTTTCCATTCTTTTTAGGATCGATTTCTGTTTTTGGAGTAAACTTAAACTAAACAAAATATTTCGTTTCTTCAAAAATAAAGGACCGAACGTCATTTATGCTTTGGTTGCTTTTTTTTGCTCACTTGGTAGGGTATTCTTTAGTCTCCTTAAGAACTTCGACTTACTTTTTTTCCAAGTAGCCGGAGCATTGATCTTTTTCCGTTTATTAAATTAGTTCTTTAACTTATTTTTTTCCTAAAACAACTTATAAATTATAAAGTTCAAATTCAAAAGAGAAAATGTTTTTGTTAGGATTTTTTTTCGCTAATGACTCTTTGAGTCGGTAAATGTCCCCAACAGAATTCGAACTTGGTACCTCCCACCTTTGGTGTAAGTTTTATCCAATTTCAAATTGCCGCTTACGCTTTGACAAGTCCTGGATATTTCACCTTAATGGTAAAATTGTGTAAAACTGTAAAATGTTGTTTTATTACCTTAATATCTACCTATTTCATTTTACAGTCCTTGTTATTAGCTTAATTTAGTTTCTAAAAAAATAATCTAAATGTGTTAATTATGGATTAAATAGGAGGGTTATGAAAATATGATGGACAAAAGGGCTCCAAAATCAACCTCTAACCGTAATTCTTCAAAGCGAACCAGAGCTGCAGAGGTTCATAATATGTCTGAAAAGGTTAATTTGTTTTTCATCATAAATTAGCATTCGCATTTGCACATTAGTTGGTATGGAAATTGAAGGATTCTGTTATGTTCAGAGGAGGAGGAACAGGATAAATGAGAAAATGAAGGCGTTGCAGAAACTGATTCCGAATTCAAATAAGGTTAAGGGAGTTGTGTATTTTTCTAGCTAATGTTATAAAATAGCAACGTATATTGGTCATTAACTCATTACACTTTGATCTGTACTAATTTAGTTATTAAACTTCGAAAAGTTTCCATATTCGTCATATTATGAACACAATTATACGTTTTTGATTTACAACATCAAAAATGGACCAATGTGGAACAGAACTATGACATAACCCTTTTTAATTTTAAACAATTAAGTAGATTAGTTTATGAATTCCAGCATTTGTTGTTCTTGATTACGGTTTTTGTTTGTTTTCAATTTGTCGTTTTGATTGGGATTTATAGACGGATAAGGCTTCAATGTTGGATGAGGCTATTGAATATCTCAAGCAGCTTCAGCTTCGAGTTCAGGTATGTATTTCTTGAGACTCATCATTGAGCATGTTACATTAAAAAATGTATTGCAAATTTTGATCAAAGAAAGTAACATTTTGATTAATGTTTAGATGTTAACAATGAGGAATGGAATAAATTTATATTCCATGTCTGTACCACATGGAGTTCTTGAGCCTAACCAACCCCCTCATTCAAGAATCGAATTAAATGAAGCGACAAACATGATGCCATTGAACCAAGAGATGCAGGTGAATCCCATGCTTAGCGTCCCGCTTCAATTTACAAGTCGTAATCAGCTATCAATCCCTGATTTTTCACATACAATCAACCCAGGACCTTCATCTTCTTTCAGGGTAGCTTAATTTTCGTTAAGTAACTTTCTTGGGCCATGCTTGATAAATTAAGGAAAAGACTTGTATGAATTGCCGTTTCTTTGCTTTGTAGGAATGTTTGATAAATAGCAATGAACTAATGAACTCAAACCAGAATTTGGTCTTTCCAGCTGTTCTAGACGGGTAAGCTTCTATTAATTAGTTTACATTTTTTATTTGCTGAAAAATGTCACAGCTAATTCTATTTGGCTTGTTTTCAGGGGATGCAGCGGAAATGGATCTTACGAGAATACGAAGAGGTGAAGAAGGCCATTTTCCGCTATAGATTCTAGCTTTGTTAAGTGATAACTTGTGACTTTGTTTTGCTTTTACTACCAATTTCAAAGTCTTGTGTATATTGCTTTTGTTATCTTCTAATCCTAGAATGAATCTAGAACTTTCATTACGATTGTCTTTTAAAACTGAAATCTGATTGTGATGAAAACCTTATTAGATGGATCAAACGCTGTGTTTCTCTTGTCGTAACATGTCCTTTTGTTTATGTGATTTATGGTTGCCTAAACTTGGTATCATTCAAATTAATGATACATGGAGTATTTTACACACCTTGGTTCCATCCGATGAATTATTACAAGTGCATCTAATAGACTGATAACAAAAGGGTTCATTTTTTCGATGTAAAAAATGATAGATTTGGCTCCTGCAAGAAACTTACAAAACCCGAAAATGTAGTACCAACATGTGAATTCTTGGTGAAAGATGGTACTCACTCCATCCTGCAAAGAACCAAGAATGTTCATTTTCATTTTTTAGGAAACAAATACGTACCTCCAACCCCGAAAAAGTAAACCACAATGCCATGTTTGAGGACTTTTGAAATTATAATTCATCTTCTACAAGTATTGTATTTTAAGATATCTTTCACTTTAACCAAGTTTGTATATTTTGAGTTTTATAAGCGATTAAATTAAGTTATACAAGAACCATTCTCCGTTTTTGTTATACTTAGGGCGTGTTTGTTTCACAGAATTGGATGGAATCTGAAAGAATTTGAATCAGATTCCATCTGATTTCTAGTTTGGTTGGCGTAAGGAATTGGAATCGAATTCCGTAGCCTGTTTGATTAACCACATGAATTGAATATGATGAAATGCAATTCGATCAAATGAATGAATTGAATTCTTTGCTAAAACCCAAAGAATCAAATTCTTATGAAGGAATTCAATTATTTGGCCTTTCAAGAATGCTATGCTTACAAGTTAAGTTTATTTTTATGGTTGATAAAACCTCAAAAACAAGAAAAACAAAATTATGTCTTACACGGTGTTCTTGAATATGAACATTATAAGATATATAACATTGAAAACTTTTTATATAATGCAAATAATTTTTTTTTTGTTTTTTTTGCAGAAAACACTTAGTCTAATGACTCGTTGAAGATTGTATATCACCAAATATTTTATAAATGACATTTACAACGTAAGTTACTAACATTCAAAAAAATTTCTCATGTTTAAAAGAAAAACAAAAACTCATTTTAGTTAATATAGATTAATAAATTAGTATCCGCCGCGGCACCACGCGAGTACAATACTAGTATATGATAATAAACGCGAGTACAATACTAGTATATGATAATAACCGATAAAATATCATGTAGTTTTAATTTTTTTTTTTTTTTTAAATTGTCAAAATCAAGCCCAAGATGTCAAGCAAGCATGTAAGCCCAAAATCTTTGAACAGCAGCCCATATGATACAGCCCATAGTTATTGTATATAAAATTAGCTTATGATTTAAAAAAAATTTAATTCATTATTTATTGAATAAACAGAAAATTATTGTTGGAGAAATAGAAAAAGAATTCATGTCAAAGTGTGATGGTTGGTGAGAGAGTGCAAGACCAGTCCAAATGTGGAATTCAACTTGTCTTTCTCGACGACCATAAAATTACTCATTTGTCCTTTTCTTACTTGTTTGAAACGAAATACATTGACAATGATAAATATGGAACAAAACCAATATACTTGTTTGATTACGGAATTATAAATGATAAATTTAAACAATCAAATGTATATGTTTTTGGATTTATGATACCGCCACTTTGAGTCTTTGATCCATGGAGTATTTACCTTTAAAAAACAAAATACAAATCTAAAAGCAACATATTTACTTATAAAAATCCTAAACTTTAGTAACCTAAATAGTAAAGTCCGGTTTTGCTTATATTCAGTTAATCGACAAAGCTATTGTATGTATATGACCTAAACACTCGCGAGTTTTGTGTAATTTATTGAGAAGATTGTGTTAGATGGTACTCATATTAGCTAGTTGATTTGATTACATATTAGGATCGTGTTATTAATATAATATTGTCTCGTATTGTATCACTAATGAGTCATTACACATGAAAAACATACACATTTTTATTTTACTCAACATGATTGATGCGCTCATATTGACATTTTATGCTCCCAATTGGGTTTGGATATTGGATTCTCTATGCATTATACTTTCCACGTATCTAAAAGATTATTCATTCATAATAGCAAAAGTAAAGTATTCAGTAGGGATTTATATAAAATTCTAAAAGATGGCCGGACATAAATGATGGTTTATATTTGTTAAACGGAGTGAGTTTATTAATATCTAGCAAGAAGTTAGAAAGAAAATGAGTATATTTTTATTAAATGCATGATAAGATAGTTAAATTAAGACTAATAGGAAATTATATAAGTGTTTGACTATACATTTAATTTACATTGACTACAGCCTAGTATTTGTTAGAGAATTATGTTCGATTTAAAAATAAAATCATGTTTTTTCGTTAAAATTAAACTTTTAATTAAATATACGTTTAATAAACTTAATAAAAAATTGAAATTTGCTTTTATTATATTCAAAATCCCTTATAGATTTAATATGAAATTTTAAATATGTATATTTAATTAATGTATATTAGATATATATTTCAATTTTAGAAAAAAATTGATGTATTAAATACATGTTAAATTGTCTTTAGCAAAAAAGTTAATATGCTAGTTTTAATATATGAGTTTTTCTTTTAATATGTTTCTATATTACATGTTAAAAAATTAATTAAACTATTGAATTAACACTAAAAAGGAAATTTTTGAATCATTAATTGCTTTTTAAATATGTTTGTAAGTATATTTTAGAACAAAAAATTAATATAAAAATCTTTTTAAGAAAATAATATATTGTTATAAAGGGTTAATTACATAAATCATCCATAATATTTGCTCATATAACATGTCTTGTCTTTAAGTTTTTAAAATTACACATAAGGTTTGTATATAAAAAAAACTTTTTATGCTGAAATTGTCTCTAAAAAGAAGATTATATAAAACGTTTAAACCGTCAATGTTATAGATCATATACGAATAAAAGGATTTCAACCAAGACGATATTAGGCAATACACTTCCAAAACTTTAAAAATAAAACTTACAATCTGAACAAACGTTACGATTTATGCGATTGACTCTATATTGTACTTGGTACTTGGTAGCATAGAAAACAAGTTTTTAGAAGGGTAAAATGGTAAAAAGAAGGAAAAGGGAGTATATAATTTGTTGGGATGGCATAGAATGTAGCTAAATTACACATCCATTTCTTTTCATTTCTTTTTCTGTTCTTGTTCCATCAACACATATTCTCAAAAATATCCATTGATATTCTCAACAAAAGCCCTAATAAAAAAACAACAATTTATTCTGTTTTCTTTGAAATTGGAATCAATAACGATGAATAACGGCGGTACCGGAAAACACATCCATGGGCCCACCAATCCAATGGTGACCCCCCTTCTTACCGATCTTTACCAGTTCACCATGGCTTATGCTTATTGGAAAGCCAACAAACATAACGACCGTGCCGTGTTAGTCCCCAAATTCCCACCTTTTTCATTTTTTATATATCTTCTTTTTATATATATATATATGTATATGTATGTATGTATGTATATTTATTTGTATGTATTTTGTTATATGAGGTTGTTGGTTCAAGTCCTGGACAAAAATGTGAATTATTGTGTGATAGAAAAATAGAAATAACTTTTGTATATGCAAGCAATTTTCTTAATAGATTTGGTTTATTAAAAATATGAAACCATAATGAGTAGAAGTGAATCTTGTTATGCCAGCATTTATTTATTAATTATTATAGTAATAATAACTCCTGTTCATGCCAGTACTAAATTTATTACTAATTTTTAAAAGGCAAATGTTACATTAAACTATATACTCGTATTTATTTACACTTTTGTATGTTTCGAGACTCGGCCATGACCTTTAACGTCAATGGGTCACTCATATACCACTAGGCTATAAACCCCTTGGTAGTACCAAATTTATATAAAATAAATCTTTTTTGAAAAAAATGTAATTATAAATATGGGACTTTTGACTTTTTCAGGTTTGACTTGTATTTTCGAAGGAACCCGTTTGGTGGTGAATATACGGTTTTTGCTGGTTTAGAAGAGTGTATTAGGTTCATTGCTAATTTTAAATTATCAAAGGAAGAGATTGCTTTTGTTAAAGAATGTTTATCTCCCACATGTGAGGTAAGTATTAATCATGTGATTAGTTACAAAGGGTAGAATAGTCATTTACTAATGATGTCAATGTTGAACATAGGACGCCTTTTTTGAGTATCTTGGAGGGATTGATTGTTCGGATGTTGAGGTGTATGCTATTGCTGAGGGATCTGTTGTTTTTCCTAAAGTACCTTTGATGAGGATTGAAGGCCCTGTTGCTGTAAGTCTTTATGAACTCGTCTTTTTTTTTTCATGATTTTCTTTAATATGTCCGTAAAAAGAACAAATATATTGTTTTTCAGGTGGTTCAACTTCTGGAAACGCCTTTTGTAAATCTTATAAATTTTGCCTCTTTAGTCACTACAAATGCTGCAAGGCATCGTTTTGTTGCTGGGAAAAACAAACTTCTTCTTGAGTTTGGGCTTCGACGGGCACAGGTTTTAAACATTTATATTCTTCTGTTTAATTAATTGATTTGGTAGATTATAATTTAAAAAGAATTGTTTGTTTCTTTCATGAATAGGGCCCTGATGGTGGTGTAGGTGCTTCAAGGTATTGCTACATGGGAGGATTTGATGCAACAAGGTAATTTCGTCTACCACATTATGTTATTCAATGTGATCTTTAGCATTGCAGCTCATTAATTTTTGTTTTCGTGAGTGTGTTGATAGTAATTGTGCAGCTGGAAAATTATTTGGAATACCACTCCGAGGGACACATTCTCATGCATTTGTCAGCTCGTTCACGGTTGGTTTCATCACTATATGTTGTTTGTTATGTTTTTCGCTACTATTTTATTGCTTATATAAGTCCTTTTGTCGATATTTAGGGACCTGATGAGATTACAAAGAGGTCTCTCAAAAGTCACGATGGGTCAAGAGAATGCAAGGATTTTGTTAGTCTCACACAAACGTGGTTAGGCAAACTTAAGGTGTAGTTATATTCTCATGGATATTGCAAGTTACTTTTTGTTTTGGTTATGGATTCAAAGTGGTATAATAAGTAATGCAAACGATTAATCTTTTCTTTACTTGTGAACGTATTTCAGCGGTTAAGTTCATCAGAGGGTGTTTTTGGTGAAACTAATCAAAGTGAGCTAGCAGCTTTTGTTTCATACGCCCTAGCATTTCCCGACAACTTTCTGGCTCTTGTGGATACATATGATGTAAGTCAAAAATCTTCATTAGTCTAATTTTTCTCAATATATCGTGTTGATACATATGTATAAATTTTACTTTTATCAATCAGGTAATGAGGAGTGGGGTTCCTAATTTTTGTGCTGTTGCTCTAGCACTAAAGGATATGGGGTATGTTAACGTGTTAGCTCATTACCGTCTTATTTCATATGTAGTCTTGATTATTTATTTTATTTTATTTTCAGGTACAAAGCGAAAGGCATTAGATTAGACTCGGGTGACCTTGCTTATCTGTCATGTGAAACCAGGAAGTTTTTTCACACTCTCGAAAAGGAATTTCAGATTCACGGTTTTGGAAAAACGAGTATTACTGCTAGTAATGACCTCAACGAGGAAACCTTAGATGCTTTAAACAAACAAGGCCACGAGGTCGACTCTTTTGGGATCGGAACCAATTTGGTTACATGTTTTGCTCAACCGGCTCTTGGTTGTGTTTTTAAGCTTGTCGAGATTAATAACCAACCCCGTATAAAGTTGTCAGAAGATGTATCCAAGGTTTGGAATAGAATCACAGTCTATATTTGCTTTATTGTTTTATGAATTTATTATAACAAATGGATGGGTGTGTTGTGGATTTAGGTCTCGATTCCATGTAAAAAACGGTCTTTTAGATTGTACGGTAAGGAAGGTTATGCCCTTGTAGATATAATGTCCGGGGAAAATGAACCAGCTCCAAAGGTAAGTTTGTTATTTCTACATATACGATAAATATGTTATTATAAGCTGTTAGAGATTGATGATTTGCGGTGATTTGTTAAGTACAGGAAGGCCAAAGGATATTATGTCGACACCCATTTAATGAATCAAAGAGAGCTTATGTTGTGCCACAACGTGTTGAGGATCTTATGAAGTGTTATTGGCCTGGAAGTGCAGGTGAGATGTGAACCCCTTTTAAAATATTTGACTTTACTTTAAAGCTTAACGAGATCATTGTTTTGTCATATGTGAAGACAAACCAAGAGAAGAATTGCCGACACTCGAGCAGATCAGAGATCATTGTATGAAACAACTTGAACAAATGCGGACCGATCACATGAGAAGATTGAATCCGACCCCATACAAGGTATGCTATAACTACAGAAATAGTAGAAAAAAATAAAAAATCTTTAACGACTAATTTATGGTTTCTTAATGGTTTTGGTGGAGCAGGTTAGTGTAAGCGCGAAGCTGTACGAGTTCATTCATTTCCTATGGCTCAACGAAGCACCTGTTGGGGAGCTGCAATAAGGAATGTACATGCTACAAAAATAAACAGACATTATACAGTCATTTATCATATTTTTTGAACACATACAGTAATATTTGTGCGTTGTTTTTGTAGTAAGGTTTTTGCTCGTTTTGTTTCAGTTTGTTTGTGTTATACAATTAATAAAGGTATTCATTTATGGAATACAGTTTTCACCTTGTTTGTTGATGTTTAATGTTAAATGTTTACTCTCAAAACTTTATCAAGAAAGAATTTTTTATTTTGGGATAATGTACATGAAGTGAGCCAAGAAAGACAGCTCGTGAACAAATTCCTAAAATCAACTCGGTTTAAGTTGAGGCGAGCTCGAGCTACTTGAGTAGTCAATCAAGTCAAGCAAACTGAAGCTTGACTTGATTTCTCAACTCTAAGCAGGTAATTTTTTTCATGCTCGAGCTCTAACTTACTTTGGTTGACCCAACTTGCTTATCAATATAAATAATAATCATAAAGTGACATACTTCAGAGCTAGACTCGATATTTACAAGCTCTAGTTAACTTGACGTGATATTTCAAGGTCGATTTAACTCTACTCGATTAAATAGAATAGTAATTTTGTAAACACGGAATAAAAATGTAAATAACAGAAACTTAATAAACCTATCACTCATATGAAACATTTATGACGATGCAAGAAAATGCAATGTATATTACAAGAAACAAACCAAATCTGTTTATTATAAACCACCGGCCTGCAAAAATTGAACTACGTAAAAAGATATTTATATATACAACCAGTTGATATCGTCTTTGATCAAAGATGCACAGATTCTTGAGTTTTTCGCCATAATTTGCAAACCAAATGATATCTCTTTAAATAAAAGATTAGTTATATATCTAATCGTTTATCTTCTGAGTGACTACATTATGGAAAATAGGTCTTTGATATTCACCCAACCATAATCACATCGGTCTCTAACCTTCTGTGCTGTTAACGATGCTGGTTTAACCAAAGGTGTTATTCTAGCAAGCTCTTTCTCGACTGAACTTTGGAACTTGGCATCAACCTGAAACGCATAATCGAGATATTATAGGAATTAAGGATCTTTATAATAACTAAGAGTTTTGTTAAAAATGAAACACGGAAGTTTGCTATAAAGGTTGAAACTTGAAAGATGCTAACCTTGTCAATGCACCGGTCAGTATCCAGGAGATAGCAGAAGTATGAGAGTTGCTTGTACACCTCTGCCTCAGAGCACTAGTCATGGTAAAGTTGCAACTTTCAGTAAAATATTATATAATAAAATATAACAT
Organism: Senecio squalidus; assembly: GCA_910822075.1. NCBI lineage: Eukaryota > Viridiplantae > Streptophyta > Magnoliopsida > Asterales > Asteraceae > Senecio > Senecio squalidus. Next base: position 43,209,128 of record CAJVGC010000589.1, on the reverse strand, counting down.
ATGTTAAGAGTTGAAGGGATAAATAAAAACCTGTTTCACAAGACGACCATTACATCGAGGATAACTTGGACAAACAGTTCCTCTCTCAGAGTCTCCAATGACTCGCATGTTCAAACTTCGTGTGGTATAGTTGCAAGTTTCATCATCACACTTAAAAATAATCATGTAGGTTAGATCATAAACTGTATGATTGTATATTAAATTATTAATCGTGGCAATCTAAAATTGAATGGTTAGCTTACCGTCATAAATCCCTTGTAGTATGTTGCAATGCACAAATCAGCTCTTTTTTTTACCTGATATCAACAATTTATAAGTAAATTTCCACCCATCTTTGACTTGTTAGGTAAATGTCAAGCAAAACCAAAAATATTTCCGTGTGACCCATTTATAATGTCGTTAGGTTGTCAAATTTAGTTAACTTAAAGCGGTTTTACCTGGTTTGCTATTAAAGCTGGAGAGACTTCCACTTGACATTTAGGACAACATAAGTTCTGCCAAAAGCTGGAATTAGATGATTGATCTTGCAAGTCTGTTGACTTTTCATTGGTTACGGTACGTATGTAGCTGACGACAGATGGACATTCAAAAGTGCCAGAGCAACCAGCACATGATAGATTTAACGGCTCACAACCCCGATATCTGCAATCCACATTACAATAGTCATGCATTTTGTGTCTTATTTAGGGTAGAACAAACTTGACCCCAATTATGATACGAATTATATCTAAGTTATATGAAGTTGCATCGATATAGAGAAAATCCAAAAGCATAATCAAATTTATAACAAACCAGCAACAAGTAGAAAATTGAGAAGAAAAATTAATGAATACCTCTCTTCATCATCTGACACACTGAGAAACGAGCCAGAATGATCATTGTTATCAGCTTCATTTGATTTGCTTTGGAACTGAGAACCAATTCATAAACAAAAGACCCAATTTTATTACATAATGCATCATTCTTGAAAATATATTTCGACTGTTAATTAGTAAGGCATAAAGAAAATATAATTGTACCTTGGAAGAATCGAGCCCTAAACAATCAGCCAGAGCAGATGGACTTGTACCCTCGATTGATGCACATAGACGTGATACTACTGGGTGAATCTATAAAGAACAAAAAGGATTTCAGAAAAGATAATAAATAAAAACATAATTAAAAAAAAAAAAAAAATTGTAAAATGGGTACCTGTTGTGCTAGATAATAGTCGATGTCAATCATCAAATTCTCATTATCCTTTGTTAGTTCATCAGGATGTCTTGCACGTTGAGCAATCCCTACTGATGTAGTCAAACCATTCCCCTGTCAATAAAACAAATATCAGAATTATGCAAAACAGACAGTATTCATGTAAACAAGAAAAAAATGTAAAATGTTCAACACGAACCTGCTCACAGCAAATTATGTAAGGAACTGTATCACCAGCAGAGCAACCACTAGTGTATCCAAGTTTCCGCAGCCTTAGTGCTACCTATGTAATGTGATAATAAACCAATAATGATGAATTGAAAATCAGAGCGAGGTGAACATTACAAAGAATGGGGTCATATTACTCACTTCAACATGAGGTTGACTTCTAGCATCTGGGTAGGCTTCAGGTGGTTTGGTCAACGATTTTGTAATGATATATTTCTCCAAAGCTATTTCTCCATTCCTCATATCTTCTTGCACCTTCCTGAGTTTGTTATGAATTGCTTCAACAACTTCCTCACATGACCTGTCAAAACAAGAGTTCGTGCAATGTAAGTTTCATAAATCGACAATGTTTAGCGAAAAACATACAAAAATAAACATACAGCTCAGATAGGATTTGTTCCAGGCAGAAATCTCCTGTCTCCTTTGATAACAAACTCCAATCACGTCGAACCATATCAAGACCCTTCCGCTCTATAATCTACATTTTTTACAGCATTTAGGAACTACAACAGATATACAGATGTTCAAAGAATACCTAAAAAGATTCATATAATCAAGTACCCTATAGACTTTCCCATCTCTTATTTGCTCTTTCACAGCTGCATATTTCTTCTTTTTAAGTAGCAACATTCTCTTGTACAGACCATCAAGATCAATTTCTAAACGCTTGTATCTTTTGTTGACCTAACAGTTAATAGAATCGAGAGTCAACTCACAAACAATTATACCATATCTAATACACTGATGTACCTGCTTTTGTACTTTAATGTCAAATCATACCTCTTTAATGACATTTCCAGCAATAGCTTTAGCTTTGTTAATATCATCAGAGCCGGTATATATCATAATTGAATCAGTATCACCATAAATCACCTGAAAACGACACAAAAACATACTTAAGAAAAGTAAGTCGTTAAGAAAGACGAAAAAAAATCAAAATGATTTCAATATTTGAGAAATCACCTCCAAGTTCAGATTATTCTTAACAAGATCCACAGTACTTTGTAAAATCTCTCTCCCCTGTAAAAAAGCAGGTGACATTTACATATTTGTTTCCAATAACGCTTCATACTTTACGAATATATACATAGCATTTTTACTTGAAGTGTTATAAGTTCTGCAAGTGGCTTTGCATAGAATCTGGAACTAGAAAAACCCAAGCATCCATACATACTGCAGTAAGAGCAGAAAGAAGATACAAATTAGCAACACATGGGATCCAATACAAAGGGTAAAATGTTTAAAAGACTAAATTTATAGATAAAAAACCTATTAGCCGTTAGTTTCAGTGCTTGCTGTTGTATATCAAACTGTTGGTATTTGAGACCGGTTGCAGTCTTTAACCACTCTTTTACATTTTTCCTTCTCTCAACCAGATTTCTAAGTAACTACAGAAAGTAACAACATATGAAATTAAATACTTTTTATTTGAATTTTGGTGGCATGGGCTTTTAGATGATTCATGGTACTTTACCTCAGGAAGAACTCCAGTTACTTTCGAAGATGGTAAGCGGGGAATAACACCATCTTCAGATCTCTCAACAGTCGTAAAGCAGATATTATACTCCTGGTAAATAATAAAATAAAGTGAACACAGAAACATATAAGGTTTGCTCAGCAGATATTTAAAGAGTTGGGAGGTAAGTTTCGGCGGACATACAACAAACCTGTATGATAGAAGGGTAGAGACTGTTGAAATCCAGAAGTAAAATATATTTATCATATAAACCTTTTTTGGGTTCCAACACTAATCCACCTGCATATGACGGTCCTTTCTTGGATTTTGCAGGCTCGTTTTCTATCTCGTCATTCACACCCAAATCATTGTTTACTTTGTCCTCAGTACCATCCGATTTACGTTTTGTTGTTTTCGTTTCTTTTGGTGAATAAATCTTGTCTGGAACCATAAATTTCTTGGTGTGGAATGCATGCAACAAGAGATATTCAACTCTTTGAGCTCTTGCACCCTGAAAGCATGTACATATTAAACAAAAAAAAAATTAATCAATGAGAGAATACATTTCGGAATTTTTTTCCTCGTTTACCTGAAGAGTTTTCCCCCACAGATTACCACTAATATTAGTTAATTGACGTGTAAGAGGAAGAACACTCAAATGGAACATGAGTTCCATTGACAACCATGCATCTGTCTGTCCGATTTCAATCTGCAAATCAACAATATTAACAATTAATTTTCATCACTGATGCAATCAGATTAATAAATAAGTAAATTGACTAAGTTGAGACTAAAGCATACAAGTTCCATTAGGGTTTGGGAGCTTTGAAACATCCGTGGAATATCATGTGGAGCAATCTCCTTCCGGTTTTTACTTAACTGAGTCTTTGCAAGTTCTGTCAATGAATAACTGACCTGAAAGAAAAAATTACTTTATGAGTATTTGATTATAAACTATATTATCCGTCTTGCTATATAAACCAAGTTTTCACACCTCCTTCAAAAGGTCACGAGAACACAAGAAGGTATCACATAAGAGCCGCCCTGCAATGCACGACATAATCCCTGGACTTGCTCCAGACCCAAAAACCGTGTTTCCTTTATTTAGTCTAGGCATCTCAGAACGCTTTAGTCGTCCTATTTTGGACCACATATTGTTAGGAACTTTGCAAACCTACAATGCCATTGTTATGATTAAATTCATTAAATCGCGTTTTATGAAATAAGTATAAAGTCACAAGTAACTTTTTGTTAAAATTTCAACCTTGATTCTGTTAAGAAGAACATCCAAGTCAAATCCAGATATATTGTGACCAACAAGAATATCACTATCCAATTTGTGTAATTCAACCATCAAACGGCTTAATAAAGCTCTTTCACTGCAAACAAGTGTAACATAAAGAATGTGAGCAATTGAACTGGAAGCTGATAACTTTCAGGTAAAACAAAAAGACAATTATGAAACCAGAGCGTGCCTGCTTTCCATGCTAATGATGGTTGACCCAGCCTTTGAATTTTTATCTGCTGCCTCTTTTTTAAAACTCATTGGAAACAAGCCATCTTCAAGCTTACGCACCACAGTAAAATGGCTTAACATTCCAGGTCTTGTCCATTCTGAGGCTAGCATGGGAGTGTCAATCTGATAGGTTCAGTTACTAATTAGAGGTGACTTACACATAATATAGAATTAAAAAGAGTCAATATAGCATGTCCAACGAGTTACCTTGGCCTTATGACAAGAGATGACAGATGCAGATGCAATTTCGTTTGTATTCTGTTTTTGGTTTATTACTGTTTTCAGATTGATTGCAGTAACAACCAAAGGAGGAATCTCTCCAGGCATCTTTTTGGAGGTTGCAACTTGAATGTCCTTCGAGGAATCAACAGTAACCTCAAATTTGCACCAGCCTACCTGTTCAAGTTAAATCAAGTCATTAGAGAGGACGAAGTAACTTGAGCATGTTATGAATAATCCAGCTTTAAATGAGAATAAAATCACGGCTTTTAATCCTTACACGTTGAGCAGTGTTACAGCTAGAAAACTTTGCAATTGATAGCCATGAGGGTCCCCTTATCTTCCTTTTGATAAGAAGAAGCTCCAAAGCACTGCATGCAACACATTGATTAGTTCACTTTTCAGGTTCTTTTAATACTGAAAAGTTATTTGTGCATACCTTCTATGTGTTCCAAGCAGAGCATGGAAGGTCTCTCCCTTAAGATCTAAAGGTAGTGGTGGGTCCTAAAATTGAAACATATACAATGCTGATAAATACATAAGCACCTAATCTTGAAATTACAATTTTAAAGTACAAGAAAAGTGAGAGGAACGAGAATTGTAGGTGCAAAATACCTTGAATGGGTAACTAAGTTTGAGTACATAACTCTCCTTGCGCTCTATGTCAGATCTCTCAAATGCATAACTCCTCTGAAGAAAAAACACAAATTTTATCATCTATAAGTAGTTGAGTACTAAAGCTGAGACACACGCAAGTGAACATGATTTGTTTAATTTCAAAAATTTCACTTGACTAAGCAATATACCTTGACTGGCTTCATGCTAAAGTTCGACACATTTCGGTCAAGCAATTCTTTTGTTATGTTGGTCTTCAATCCAGATGCCATCTCCTAGTAATGTAAAAGAAATTACCATTAAAAATCAGATGAAGAAACTGAACCATTAATAATAACTGAACAATTACTAATGCTAATAATACAAGTAAAATTATGGTGATGTAACTTAAAAGAATGAAATAAGAAGCAAGGCAACGGGTCTATTACGTGAAGTTTGGTGTGAAAATCTTTAGGTGATACGTTTGACTCTTTAAAATCTTTCTCAAGCTTCTCAATGGTGGAGTCTTCAAATACAGAATCATTGGGAATTGCGTATATGCACCTCTGCATATTCTTGACGACCACACAACAGCTATGATATGTACTTCCTGCTTTGACCTTCATTCATATTACAATTTTCAAAGATCAAAATCATTAGTTAATGAATACAAGGTAAATTTAAAAGATAACACGAAGGCGGCAAATTTTCCTGTCTACTGATCTTTAACGATTTCTGATTTAAGACTTAAGATATACAGTTAGTGTACAATTGTAAAAGATATGGTATTTATGTTGAAACTGATAGCTAAACCTGATAACAAAACCATAAAAATGTATTAAAGTAAAGCAAAAACAGAGACGGGCAAGCAAATTTCAACCAAAAGAACGTGAATATCATATAAGGTGCCAGATGCTCCTACATCTATTGATGTATATTATCACCCACCCAAAAAAATATCGTGAGAACAGTAAGAAATGTCTAACCCGGGCCTTATTATAAACTTTACACAACAATACTTCATCACAACTAGTACCAGATATCTAATTGTCATACTACTTTGTTAGCAAATCCATACATGATGTCTAAGCATACCCACAGTGAAATTACAGTTGTCATCACAATGTCAGAAATTAGAAAGGTATGATTCGGAAAACGAACGAATGCGGTAGGATAAGCACCTTTTTCTAAGTATTCAGCCATTGACTACTGTATCTAAGAAACTATGAACTAGAAACATGATTTATTCCGTTACATTAGTAAAAAACTAGATGCGACATGTTAAAGATATAACCGTAAAGCGCTTTTAGTCAAGTCTATTGAGTCCAAGATAACTACCAACAGCGTACATTTCCGATAGCAAACAGCATTGGCAATATGAGCTAACATATGTTTTAAAAGAAAAAATACCTTCCCAAATAAATAAATATTGCCAGCATTATATCCGTAAAGCTCCTCGTAAGCATCAAGCATATAAAACGCCATACATCCATCAGAATCCACCACAAATGGCGGCTTTCCATCCGAACCCAATCCAACATCAACATTCACATTAGAGCTCACAACCGTCTGCAACCCCGCAGTTGCAGTAAACGTCGGATCCTTCTCCTCTTTAACCTTGGCATTTAAAGTCCTAACATTCTCCTCCTTCACCACAGGCACAACTTCAGTTTCAACCTTCACCGCCTTAACTTCAGTCACCACCTCCTCCACAACGCCAAACTCGCTCCCAATTTCCGGTAAATCCAACACTTTCTTCTCTTCTTCAATCACATTTCCCTTATCTAATCTACTACCAACAGCTAAATCCTCAGACTTAACCGGTCCAGCGGGAGTAAAAAGCGTATCGTTTTGAAACGTTTTCCTATTCCCTCTCCTTCGTTTCTCTTTATCGGTCTCATCCGGCACGAATTCAGCAAGTATATCATCAACAAGAGTATCCGCATTAGCTTTATTACTTTTATTAAAAGCAGAATTAGTAAACATTCTAGATATCTTCTGTTTCCCCATCAACGCAGCCGCGGCTTCCAAACCAGGCTTCTTCACATCCTTGCTATCCTTCTTATCCACTTTCGCCTTCTTCGGCTTCTTCGTATCCAGCTCCCCATCCATTTCATCTTCCGAAGACAATACGCCGCCCGATTTACTCCAATCCTCCTCCTCACCTTCATCCGCGTAGCCTAGTCCGTCATCGTCTACTATAAAGGAACGGAATTCGTCTTTTCGATTCGCTACAAGACTGTCGTAGGCGTCTTCTTCGAGTGTGTCGTAGATCGGGGCGTCTAGTTTGATCTGGTAACGGTCCTCCGCGGCAGTGGTGCCGTTTCTTAGGGTTTTGAGCTTACGGAGAGCTTCTGCCCGTTTTTCGGAGTTGATGCCTCGGGTTTTTCGCTTCTGCCGAGGATTATCGTCTTCCATTTTTCTGATTGATTATTAGATCTCTGTGGAGTGATTATTTGTTTGCTAGGGTTTGATTTCATAAAAAAGGGGGAAAATTGAAATGGAAATGTGGAAATTAGCGGGAACTGTGAAGAAGGTTTTCGCGCCAAAAAAAAATCCAGAATAATTACATATATCGTCCATATTGTTTATAAAACTTATTTATTTCCTTGAGTTTTAAAGTTTTAACTTAAGTTCTTATGCATACTTATTCGTTGCACAAGGGTGTCAATTTATGTGCCGATCATCTAATGCGGTCACAAATCGTTTGGTTAATATAATTGGCAAAACAAACATGACTCTTGTGACATGTTTTATCTAAGCGGGTCAAATATGATACAAGATGTTTATTCAAGTCCGCCTTCTTGTTAACTGAATTTTTGGTTACATTTAAATTTATAGATTTTAAGTTCTAATTTTGAACAGGTTGATCCAAACTTGGCCCGTTTTTCTCAAATGGGTTGACGGGTTTGAGTTTACATGGGGTTGAAAACAAACCCCCCAAGTATTTCACCATTTTTGTTTCCACATCAAAGACAGACCAAAACTTTAAAAAGAATGTAAATATGAGCATATGAACTGTTTTCATTATTTTTCATCCATGTCTTTTCGCTAAATCTGACCCCTATGTTTTACACCGAATATGGCATATATAAGTAACTAGGAAGGGTACGATAAATATACATAGATACATACAGACTTCATTATATACAGATACCCGTAAACTACAAAAACAGTCTATGAATGATCATGATCGTAATGAAAAGACCACTATAACACAAGCAACATGGATACGGTAAAAATTGCTATATATAACCATCGTGGTAGAACTGCTGAATGAGTCGAGAACCCGATACCAAAACTAAATGAGGCTTGGTCTGTCGTCAGCTGTGCAGGTGGCGGAGGTGAAAGAACAGGAATATCACACGTCCCAAACGTTGCATTCGCCTACACAAAGCTTATTCATTAGATACATAAAAAAAGGTAGTCTAAATAGAGATTTTAAACATACCCTGCAATATGCAATGTTGGGACATCCGCATGTGAGATGACCATTTGCTATATCTACGGCTTCTGCTGCTCCTCCGCCATCACTCCTCTGTATTACCAAATAAACACCATTCAATATATGATACCGGGTAAAAATCAATTTTTATCTACAAAAATGGGTGACTTTTTATAATGAGACATGTGAATCATATGATACCTGGTAAAAATCAACAGCAATATAGTTGGGCCAACGCTCGCCTGATGCTTGATGGCAGGTGTTCATCATCGACACCAGTGAGGCAGAGTTATCAATACAAGCTCCCGTTACGTTAGGATTAGTAGAGAAGTAGTTTTGAAGAATCAAAGATCGGGATTTGGTGTTCATTGGAGAAGATTCACCCCGATTACGACATGTGCCAGCAATCTGACCCTCATTTCCATCTGAGGTAAATTAGGACATTTTAACAAATATATTCTACATATATCAAGTAATAAAGATGTTATTTATCTAAATTTCACTTACATTGGTTTTCTACCACGAATGACCATTCATAAGCGATACCCTCAGATGCTTCTTTTGCAGATTTTGAGGTGAATACAACGAGCCGTTGATTTAAGGTGACCATATCAGTGATAGTTGGCCAATCTCCACCGTCTCTAGGCATCCGGTTCAAAGGAAGCATGAATCTAGTAAGCCCAGATGCTTCAAAAAGCTTGGTCAATCCATTCGGGGATTCAACATAATCCTCAATGAAAATTGTAACAATTTCGGTTGGATTTAAGTCTAAAAACTTTAGAATCTCTCTTAGCACATTAATGGCTGGTGTCTGAATGTAAAAGAACAACGAGAAACAAGTTGCGTAAATGAGACATATGTGTAAGAGTATTGACGTACATAAAACATATGCTTACATATGCTGTTATATTGTAGCATTTCCCACCAAAGGAATGGCACATCCAAATGTCGTTATTGAAGTCATACATGTCCAACATTAGCCCGCGAACACCATTCTACATACATACAAGAAAACGAAGTGAAAGTCACATATTTTGAGACTGTTAACATGTAATTAGACATTTTTATTAGTCTCGGTCTATAATGAACCACTCGTTTGACTCGAACCTTAAAGTTAATGGGTCACACATACCTACTAATTGACATGAACCCTGATCTCGATAGAGGAAGGCGTACCCCTTATATCTACCACGCGAGACTAAAGGCGGTACAATACCTACTAATATTTTTATTTCTTTTTAATTTTGTCTATAGCAAGACTCGAATCATCAACCTAAATAGAGAGAGGGATACATGACCTACATCTATCGTCAAGCAAAGGTGGTATGATACCTACTAATAATAACTATCTAATATTACTACAATTATATTATACAACAAAATTTGTTAAAATTCTTACTTACGCGTAGTTGAGTAGCAACATCATCTTCCTGGTTAGCAGGACCAAGAACCGGAGAGCCAGTAGGCGACTTTGAACCCGAAAGTGCATACGAATTATGAGTCGTCAACCACGTATACCTATTAAACGGCAACCCATTAACCTTCGAAGTCGCACCAATTGGCTGTATTCGTGTACACCGAGGACGTGTGTTCCCACTCGCATGGCACGTTCCACAACGCAACCCTGCATCGCAGTTGTTGTCGTCCAAAGAACATGTTTCACCAATCTGCTTACCACATTACAACACAACAATTCAAACAAACATTCGAAATACGAAAGGAATGAAGAAGATCGAGAGGATTAAGAAACGACAGACCTTGAGAGATGATGATAATTGGAAATGGAATATACAAAGATTTGATACGAGGAATATTTTGATGATGACGAGGATATGATATTTGAATCTGAGCGGCATTTGAAGGCCCTTGTTCTTCGGCAAGATTCTTGTTTGACAATATCATAGATCGAGAGATAGATACGGCCCAGTTATATAGTTTCGGATTCGTTTTGAAATATTCTCCCATTTTTTTTTACTTTTTCTTTCGCTTAAAAAAAATTCATTTTTACTTTTTCTTAGCTGGCCTTTTATAGTCGTGATTAAAACACAAACACATACGTAAAAAGTTGTATCCCGTAAATGTAGGATATGTTGATCACAAATGTATAGAGTGTTGTTTTATTAATGTATAACAAAATGATGTATATATTAATTGATTAACCTCGGCTACTTTACCTCTCAACTGCCTGCGTTTTTGTGATAACCAAACGACAAATACATGAAACTTCGCCTCGTGTATTTGTTGGTTTAGAAAGAGTACACACAATTGAATATTGAAATCGTGTTGTTCTAGTTGCCTAGATTATTCTAACTTGTATAATGTTGACCATGTCAAGAATAGTAAGTCATAGAAGATGACCTTGGAACGATCTCGATAAGGTTTTAATGTTTGATGATTGGTTTCAGCTATCGTCGTACATTTTGGTCTTAGGCCCAAATAATTCACAACTTTATTGTTATTGCATTGTTGTCGATCGGCCAACATGTGTGTAGTTTTTAGTCCAAACATAGGCAGTATGTGTTCAATAAGTAAGCCCAATACGATAAGTTTTTAACTTTTTGGGTCCGAACCCAGCCCGACTATAAAAATGAGCTTGAAAGAAAAAGTTTTCGACTAGATTTTATTAAATCTGGATCCGGTGAAAAATTCATGCTTGATGCGAAGAGTGAGAAATGCTATTGGTTGTATTTTCACTTTGATTTATTGTTTTCATTATAAAACATTCATAAAATATTTGAATCGGAAATATACTTTGCAATCTAATTATAAATTTGGTATATGTAATGAATTATAATTATACATATATAAAATATAAAACATGTATAAAGAGAAAGTAAAACTCTTTTAATTAATTATTTTCTTACTCTAATAAAAAAAAAAAATCTTATTTCATCATTCTCTATATTTAATATATCCTCAATACTTGGGTTTTCAATGGTTGTTAGTTTGATTTTCGGTCGTTTTAATTGTCTCTAGACTTAGTCACTCCTCTAAACAAAATATGTAACTTCCAAAATTTATATAAAACATTTATAATAGCAAAAACTATAAATTTTAATCTAATATATACATTTTAAGGATCATATTATATGACTGAAAAACCTAGAGTTAGCTACGTAATACGTCGACATGGTAAACAATTTTATTTTATTTCATAAACAAAGTTAGCATATCCCATCCCAATGAATATTAAATTAATTTTCCACTTTGTCGGTGGTCAATCAATATTGCATGCCAACAAGCACTAATATATTTGTCCCCTATACCAAATATACCATTTTTAAACATGTACCAAAACTAGTGTTACTATGTTACTTTATTTTATATAGGAATTGTGGTAAAGTAGCTCAATCAGAAATGAATTTATATACATTATCTTTTTTATGTAATTATCCACTATTCCACTAAAAAAGCTAGCAATATAAGAGTTTTTGTGTAATTATCCACTATCATCACATAAAAATCCCAATTGTCTCGTCAGGTTAACATAACAAAACATCTTAATATATAGAGTTAATTACACGGATGGTCCTTAACCTTATACCCAAATGGCACTTTCAGTCCTAAATTTTGGATAATTACATGGCTAGGCCTTTATTTGGAATCTTTGCACACGGACAGTCCTTTGGTCCGTTAGGGTTAACTCAATTCCGTTAGTTATATCATAATGACCATTTTATCCTTTTTGTCTTATTCGCAAAGGACCGTTTTCGTAATTTGTTTTTTCTTTTTATTTGTTTTATAGCAATTGTTTATATATATATATATATATATATATATATATATATATATATATATATATATATATATATATATATATATATATATAAACAATCATCTTCTCTCTCTCTCTGTGTTTATTCATCTTCATCGCAGCATGAACAACATAACAGGAATCGAATCACTGCCTTGAGCATGTTAGCACGAGCAGCATCAGAAATACCTTCACCCCCACTAATCTGATTCTTTAAATTACCAGTTTGCCATTTCCCATTACCCGAACTGGGAGGTATAAAACCTTTAGAAACTAAATATTCAGCAGCTAATTTCCCTGCCTCCATAAAAACATCAATCCTACGTGGCGGAGGTGGTTGTCCTCTTCCGAATCCACCTCGATTAAAATTCCGATAACCCGGACACCCACCACCACCCCCCCCAACCAGATTCGACCTAAATCCATTAGCAGGGTTCCTATGTCTTTGCAGAACTACTAAATTAACTAATTTTCAGTTATATCTAATGAAATTGACTAGGTTTGACTAATGGAAGTCAGCTGTAAAAATATATATATATCAAATAAGCAAAATAAGCGAAATTGAATATGGATCTATATAATCGGTTAATTGAAATTGAGTTGACTTATACCTATGTGTAAATTTTGTTGAGAAAATTTAGGTGGAGGAGTAACGGTTGATTACGACGGTGTTGGTGAAATTTGGGGGTGGGAAGTTGACGTAGACGGCGGCGACACGGTGGAGAGAGAAATTAAACATTTAATTGTGTGTGTGTGTGGTCGGAATATTTTTAATGGAAGTTTGTTTTTGAGTTAATATGATGATCAGTGAAAATGAACAAGATCTTTGTTTCTCTCAATTGAACTCATGGCTCTTTCTCTCTCTAGACTTGGTAGGTATAATGTGTGAATATATATATACAGAGGGTGTATGTATATATAAGCTTGTGATGGAAGCAAATATATATATATATATATATATATATATATATATATATATATATATATATATATATATATATATATATATATATATATATAAACAATTGTTATAAAACAAAAAAAGAAAAAACAAATTACGAAAACGGTCCTTTGCGAATAAGACAAAAAGGGTAAAATGGTCATTATGATATAACTAACGGAATTGAGTTAACCCTAACGGACCAAAGGACTGTCCGTGTGCAAAGATTCCAAATAAAGGCCTAGCCATGTAATTATCCAAAATTTAGGACTGAAAGTGCCATTTGGGTATAAGGTTAAGGACCATCCGTGTAATTAACTCTAATATATATATAACAAAACAAATTTTAAAAATTAGTTTCTATTAACTAAAAGAAAGTCTTTATTTCAAATATTTATAAAATCAATTTAATCATTTGTTTTTAACAATTTAATAAAATTAACCCATTATTTTCTCTTAATAAATTTCGATAATGTATTTATATAAATCAATTTTATCCTTTGTTTTTAATATGTTTATTTCAAAGAGTAAAACACGCATTTTTCAATGTGCATGTAAACTATTCAAAAACTGAGTATTTATATCAATCTTTTCAAATGTTACTTTAAGATCATACAAATCATTTGAAAGCCTATTAAATCTGGAAATCAACATGTCTAGACTCTCTGTAGCAAAACACAAAAGGTTATCAAACTGTATTTTCAAAAGATCACTTACGATTTTCTTCATAGCTTCAGTTCCGTCTTGTCTTTTCAAGATTGCATGCCAAAGATCAGAAGTTGTGTTTATGTTGTCTGAAGACCGACTTCATCTCATTGGTTAAGTAGAGTTGAATTGATCCCAGAGCCTTATGATCTTTGTAGAAAGCTTATTTCTCCACGTTAGTCAAATCATTAAGTGGTTTTTGTTCAGGCAATCCAGTAGTTGTATTGACTTGAGTTGGAATCTCGTACTTCGTGAGAATGGGTACCCACATTATGGAGTTGGTATACGACACGAAAGTAATTAAATTCGATACTCATTCTTCAAGAGTATATTTGGATCATACTTTGGCGGAAGGAGAGGATTCCGATTGACATCCATCTCAAACGAACTCGAGTTCGGAATAAGTGTCATAATCCCAAAACTTATCACACACCCCGTAAATTCACAAGCCGTAACACAAACCCTTCAACACGAGAAGAAAACCCGAATAAACACAAGCCCGTTTACATAAAAAACCCAAATACCCAAATAATCTAGCCCACAAACCCGAATACCGAATCTTCAATCACACAAACCCGAATACCCGAATTTTCAATCACACGAACCCGAATAATCAAACACACGAATGTCAAAATGCACAAATATCCGAATAAACAATCACACGAACAAATGAATACCCGAATCAAAGTAGAAATTAAGCAAAAGAACCAAGTACTTAAACCTAATAACTACCGTAGCAATTCTGGAGCAATTCGAGCAGTGTAACACCTTGTTGCGCTGCGTAACAAGTTGGTTGCGTGACAGTGGTGTTGCACAAGTCGTCGGAAACGAAATGTCGGATTTACGGCACCATCTTTTCTATAAATGATGTAGATATCAATACTAACTTAAATCCTAAGTTTCAAAGCGAGCAAACCCCAGATAAAGCCTAGATCTACAAAACAAGTCTTCAAAGCACAAAACTTTAAATCCTAGATCTACACCTAAATAACCCGTAAAAACACCAAATGGATCCAAAAACCTTTATAGTGAGTATAGAGGCTCTGATACCACTTGTTGGTCGCCCTCGTTGGACTTCGATTTGGACCCAATCACTAAAAAGTCGTGAAATTACTATAAAGTGACTTTATATTGGTGTAACATAAATAATCGAATGATTGATATTATTAAGCTAACGTAAAGGTTTACAATACGAATAATATCAAATACATACGACTACAAAGACTTTAGACCGTCAGAAATGGTGTCGCGCAAGTGACTCTCTCGGGTTGGGTAACACGTTATTTCTCTCTCTAAAACGGTTGTATTTATGGCTGGTAGTTGGGGTATTTATAAGTGACCATAAAACCCTAACTTGTTACGCAACCGTAACACCAGAAGTGGTGTTACGCAACGCAACATGGTGTTGCGTAACACGATGCGTAACAACCCATAAATGCGATGAAACACTTTACAATTTGATCTATATGCATTTTATAATTCACGGCATATTTCTAAACTAAATAAAAACTACAAACATCGATGAACATGCTCCAACAAGAAACTCTACAAAAAAAAAATGTAAGTTCGCTTAGAGATTGTTTTCATCTATTACATATATTATATTTTATATTATTTTATATATTAATTATAATAATTATTATTATTATTATAACATATTTTATAGTAACATGGGTTGCTTTCTTGCTGCTTGGTTTGTTCCTATTAATAAACAAATCCACTAAAATCCATAATTCAAAACCAACCCCAATAACATAATATGATTCTTCCTGCCTGGCTATTTTCAGAGAGAGATTCATTTTAAACACTTTGTGACCACTGTGAACACAACAGTAGATCCACTTCCTTTTCCTCTTTTTCAGTTTCATAAATCTTCTGACACCAAATAAACGAAAAATGTCTATGCACGGAAAGACAGATTCCGAGGTGACGAGCTTGACAGCTTCGTCACCTACAAGGTCACCGCGACGGCCTGTGTATTATGTACAGAGTCCATCGCGGGACTCTCATGATGGTGAAAAGACTACTAATTCTTTTCACTCGACGCCTGTGTTGAGTCCCAGTGGCTCACCAGGGCGTCAATCTGGGAACTCTTCTAGTACTAGATATTCTGGGTCGCTTCGACCTGGATCAAGGAAAGGTAGCCAACATCAACATCATTTAAAAGATCAGAAGGGATTTGATGCTATTGAGGAAGAAGGGTTGTATGATGAAGATGGTCGGAAAGGAATTCCTCGACGGTGTTATTTTCCTTTGTTTGTTGTTGGGTTCTTGGTTTTGTTCACGTTTTTCGCTCTTGTTTTGTGGGGCGCTGCTAGACCTCAAAAGCCAGTCATCACTATGAGGGTAATAAAATCTTAAACCTTTTATGACCAATTACTTTCAAACTATTTATCTGCTTATTGCGTTTTGATAAACTGTTTTAATGATGTTTGAGATTACCTATCCGAATAGTTTCCGATTAGATATGAGTGAATTAAGTTGTTTTGAATAACAAGTTAAAAGATGATTACTGAAAGCAACTAATCCAATTGATGAATCATTTTGGTTTGCAAATTTCAATTCAGATATTAAACTATAACTGGTTAATTAAAAAAATTTAAACACTATCATTAGTTAATCTAATATAGGTAATGATCATTTCGACTTGCTAGTTGATTCAATCATTTGGGCGACGAAAAATAAACATTAACTAAAGATGAATTGATTTTTTGTGTATGCAGAGTATTGCATTTGATCAATTTGTAGTCAATGCCGGGGCAGATGCATCTGGAGTTGCTACGGAGATGGTTACATTAAATGCTACAGTAAAATTCAATTTTCGCAATCGTGGTACTTTCTTTGGCGTTCATGTATCGTCTACATTGGTAGATCTCGCGTACACTGAGCTAACCTTGGCCACTGGATCTGTAAGTACATAATCAATCTCAAACATTTATTGGGTTTCACATGGATACTATAGGTTTTGTTTACTAAAATTGTTTATCTGTTTATTGCGTTTTTATGGGTATTTGACATTGTGACCTTTTTATATAGATCAGGAAATTTTATCAAAAAAGAAAAGGTCAAAGAATCGTGAGTGTAAACGTGCGAGGTATTAGTGTTCCACTATACGGTGGAGGCGTAAACTGGAGTAGCGAAAACGGTAAACTAACTGCACCTTTGCCACTAAACTTAAACTTCACGGTTAAAGCGAAAGCATACGTGTTAGGCAAACTCGTCAAGCTGAAATTCTACAAAAAGGTTTCGTGTGCCATTGTTTACAAACCAACCAAGGTCCTCAATACGCCCGTTTCTCTCAAAAACTCTTGTACCGTCGAGTAATCCTAGGAAATTGCACGAATGGAATACGAGGTCATTCAGACATAAACACAAACACTTGGCGTACGGAGTAAAGTTTTGTCGTGTATTGTGGCAGTACAAAATGTGTTTTTTGGGAATGTTAACGTGGGAGATGACTATGAGCAATAGCCGGTGATCTAATTGGTGTGAAAAAATGTCGGTGACCTTTGGGGAGTATTTAATTCTGAAAATGGTGTATTATATTTTGATTTGGTGTACTATTAGTTGGTGTTTTCATGACCCAAAGGGAATATTTATATTTATTTTGATTTTTTCTTTTGGTGTTAGTTGGTTATTTGGGATTGATGTAGCGATCGACCTCTTTTATTAAATATTAAAGATATCAACCGGTTTGGTATCAAAAAATATCATTGGATGTACTTATATTTTAAACCGGTTATGAAAGTCACGCGTAACTAGTTAATTTTATGTTTAACATATAACTCTAAGGGTTGTGATTATTAAATCTATTAAAATTTTGTACAGTAATTAGTATACGGGCAATTTCCTATATGCAAACGAAGATTCAAATAATTAAAACATGTCATAGTGTCGTTATCATTTTCCTTTAACATAATGTATGGTCATAAATCTTTTAAAATGTTTTTCAACACAAAATGTCATCACTAATATACGTAATTCTTTTGACTTTGTAAACCTATGTGTATAACGTTTTCAAAGATTTATAAATTGAATATGCATAATACCCTTTAATTTCACACATTCTAACAAGTTAATGGCATTGAATACTTTGCATTGAAAATTCTGATTCATGAAAAATATGCCAAGCCAAAAATAAATATTTTGGTTTGGTTTTGGTACTCTTTACCGGCTTATTCAGTTTTCAATCGGAATTTTGGTTTTGATAGAAATGAGGAACATTACCGAACTAAATACGGTTTCGTTCTTTTTGTTTGTTTGGTCAGTTTGGAGACCGGTTTTCCTCACCCTTTAAAACCCCTTAGGATTTTGTTGATTCTGCTGAAATCATATACTTGATGAGGATTTATCTGGCTTTTTGTTTAATCTGATGGGTTGTTGACATTTTTCATGGTTTGCATTTTTTCATTTGATTATCCTAAAGCGAAACAAGATGATGGTGTCGGGTCAAAACGGAGAGTTTTATAGGCATTGATTAGATAACAGCGGATACTATCATGTAAATTTTTGTGTTTAATAGTTTTTTGCTGTACAATAAAATTTATATCACTAACTTCGTAATTACATATATAAAAACTACCCATTTATGTGGGAATGTATACAATAATGATTCATAACTCTCTAAAACACATCTCATATTTTTCTGATGTTACAGTCTTCCTTCCTTCGTAGTTTCATCATTGCGATATTTAGTCTATTCACTTCATATATCTCCGTCCCCTAGATCAGCTACCAAGCTTCGATCCATGCCTTCAACTTTACAGCTCAGCTTGTGAACATATTTATATTCCATTGAGTGACTGCAGTTAATCGTGAGAATTGCTTGCATCATCTAACCGTGACCAAACCGCTTGAAAAAGATTCAATGACAGAATATTGTAAGTGAGAATTGCTTTATAAACATTCAATGACAGAATATTGTAAGTGATCACAGCATTACGTTTATTAATCTATAATGAGAATGTATATTTCTTTATCTCCAACATGAGAATTGCTTACATCATCTAACCGTGACCAAACCGCTTGAAAAAGACCAGTCAGGTCTCTCTTCTATCACAGGTTGTTGTAATTTAGTTGCATTGGATGTGTATGGTTCTTCTCCAGTAAGTGATTCTGATTTTGATTCCCATTCGGGCTCGGAATCAAATTCTTGTTCTGATTCACAGTTGGAAATTTCGTTTGTTGATGTAGTTTGATCATCATCATCAGCAGCAGCAGCAGCAACATTGTTGACAATGAATGGATGATTTAGAAGCATCTCAGCCGTCCATCTTTTACTTGCGTCTTTGACGAAACATTTACATAGGAAATCTTTCCCATCGTCCGCTAATTCTTCAGGGATTTCTGGGATTTCAGCACCTACTGCAATCTTCATGAAAAGTTTGCGTACATCAGTATACCTCCACGCCGGCTTTCCACTAAACATCTCCGATACTAAACATCCAAAAGCCCATATATCCGAGGCCTGTCCCTGCTCTGCCTTGCTAACCATCTCGGGGGCCATATACAACGGCGATCCATGTATTTGATATTTTAACTTGGCGTCTACCTTTTTTGCTAACCCAAAATCCACAATCTTAACTTCATCACCCTCGAATAAAAGAATATTCTCAAGCTTGATGTCACAATGAACGAACCCATTCCCATGAATAAACTCGATACCTTTTAGGATTGATTTTGTATATCTTCGAACATCAGACTCCAACAACTTTAATTTGTCCGTATTCATAGTCCTTTCTTCTAAAGACCCACCCGAAGCATACTCCAATGCGATATTGTATAACTTGTCTCCGTTTTCGACAGTAAAACAGTCCCCGTAACATCTAATAATCTCGGGGCAATCCTTAAGTTGATCCAAAATCATACGCTCATTCATTAATGTATCAGATGTTGGACCCATATTATTTGTGACCCTCATTGATCATTTGTCCTTACTGATATGATGACTGACACTAACTGAAATCTGTGTCTAGTAGATATTCGATGGACGTATTTACCTTACCGACACTATAGATTTCCCATTAGGTGATCGGAACTAAAGAGAGCTTATAATAAACACTTATTAAACACCAAGGGACTAAGGTGTACACACTCCTAATTTGAGTGTGTATATAAGGGGCCATTATCAACCATTAGAAAGGTTGGTCAATTAACACCTACATCTTTTATCCCTAAAACACACATAGTGTTTTCTCTCTATTAATCCATCCTAATACGATCATCTCAATTTGGGAATCATTGATGGCTAATCTATTCAACAACATCCCAGGATCATCTGCAGGTATGTTAAATCTACATGAACCAATATAATTTAATCCAACATGTGGTATCAGAGCCAATGGCTCGTGATTATCCATTGGTTCATGTTTATTTATCGCTTGGCTATTGCTATTATTGATTCTGCAACTTATTTGGCCGGCGGTTTGCGTTTTTTGGGTGAAAAATGGGATTTTTTGGCGATGGTGGCGGCTGCTGCAACCCTAATTTCGACGAACTTCGTTCGTGCGAATGAAGGCTCATTCGTACGAACCTAATTTGCTCGTTCGTACGGATGAAGCCCTATTCGTACGAACCTAAATTGTTCATTAGTACGAATCTGATTGGCTCATTCGTACGAACCTGATTTGTTCGTTCGTACGGATGAAGCCCCATTCGTACGAACCTGACTTGTTCATTAGTACGAATCTGATTTGTTCATACGCACGAACGTAACTGTTGATCCGTACGAATCTGGGCTAATACGTGCGAACCTAGGCTTACATTCGTACGAACTTAAACCTTACATCCGTACGAACCTAGGCTTACATCCGCACGAACCTGGACTTACATCCGTACGAATCAATACTCATCCGTACGAATATAATCTCATCCGTACGGATGAATACAGACCCTAATTTGGTCGTTTTTTAAAGTCTTACTGGTTGCCTTATTTGTAAAATCGTTTAGCTTTTGGGGCGCTGCCCCAAACCCCGCGAGGGCGGCCTCCCAGCAAGGGGCTCAGCCCCTTGACCCCGTAAGGGGCGCTGCCCCTTAACCCCGCAAGGGGGCGCAGCCCCCTTGACCCCTGCCTTATTTGTAGTGGTCACCTTATTTAGTCACCTTATTTATATGTGACCTTATTATACTTATGCACTAATATTCATGTTTTCATCTTTTGTTGCCCAAAGGTCAAAGGTGATTCCTATGATTGCATTTTTCCTTTAGCATAATAAACACGTAGGATATTAATTCTGCCCAAAGGTGATTTAATATACTTGTGTGCTTGAAAGGATTCTTATTATGCCTTAAAACACGATGTTCTATTTTGTTGCCCAAAGGTCAAAAGACAAACATAGTGTTGCATAAACCTTATGCTCATAATTTTACTTAGATATTAGTTATTTCTGCCCAAAGGTGATGTAACATCTAAGTAGAGCCTTACTTTAGCTTATTATTTTGGTGTTTTTTAATAGGCTTACCTATCACTAGCTTCATTACTTATATGGTCTTAGTCTCAGGAACATTACTATTAGGTCTACTTATTTTAGACATTACTCTAGTTCTATTACTTTAAGGGACAATACTTAGTCTGCCTTATATAGCTAACTCTGTCACTCTAAAATCTTCTATAATTCGTATCATAATCTTATATCCTCCTTATTCTCCACTACAGTACCAAACTTCGGCATTGAGGCACTTACTGGTGCTAATTTCACTTCATGGAAGGAGCAACTTAACTTAACTCTGGGAATGCTCGACTTGGACTATGCTATTCGCCATGATGAACCCGCCGCTATTACTGCTGAATCTACTGCGACTCAGAAAGCGGACTTTGATAAGTGGGAAAGGGCGAATCGGCTGTCCCTAATGATGGTCAAGAACTCTATTCATTCCAGCATCCGAGGAGCTATCCCTGATAACGACAAAGTGAAAACTTACCTCAAATCTGTTGAGGATCACTTTAAGGGATCGTCTAAGGCAACTGCGAGTAGTTTAATGCTACAGATGCTAACCCTTAAGTATGAAGGTTCTAATGGTGTCCGTGAACACATAATGAAGATGGTTGATATGTCTCATAAGCTTAAGCATTTGGAAATGGAAGTCTCAGATGGCTTTCTTGTGCATTTCATAATGACTTCCTTGCCTGCTCGGTTCGACACTTTCAAAGTGAATTATAACGCTATGAAAGATAAATGGTCGATAAGTGAACTGATTGCTATGTGCGTTCAAGAGGAAGATCGTCTTAAGCACACTCAACCTGAAGCTGCTGTTCACCTTACTACCACTTCAAACTTCAAGAAGAGGAAAGGTAACTTCAGTAACAAGACTGAAAACAAAGTCCAAAATCATGGTGCTTCTACCTCTGGCCCTAAATCCTCGACAAGCAATAATAACTGCCCATTCTGTCGCTCCAAAGGGCACAGACAGAAAGATTGCTCTAAATTCAAGGAATGGCTAGCTAAGAAAGGTAACATTCTTTACGTAATATTTGATTCCTTTACTACTGATGTTCCATTTAATACATGGTGGGGTGACTCTGGTTCTATGGTCCATGTGACCAATTCCTTACAGGGATTCCTTACAATCCAGAAGCTACAAAAGGACCAAAGAAAGCTTAGAGTTGGAAATGGTGATCTCTTAGATGTCGAAGCCATGGGGACTTTAAATTTACATATGAATACCGGAAAGTGTATTAGATTAATAGATACCTTATATGTACCGAGAATTACTCGGAACCTTGTATCTATATCTAGACTTGATCTTGAAGGTTATGTAATTACTCATGGTTGTGGCAGGATCACTTTTACTCTTAATAATGAATTATTTGGTTGTGGTTTTTTGGATGGATTACTGTATAAACTAGAACTAGATCATAATTTCTCACAGTCTTTGTTGTCTCTTAATATTGATGACATAACTAAAACAAAGACAAAATCACCTAAACAAGCAGAGAATTCCTCCACATTGTGGCATAAACGTCTCGGCCACATCTCACGAGATCGCATGACACGACTCGTAAAAGAAGGAATATTACCATCTCTTGATTTTAGTGATTTTGAAACATGTATTCAATGCCTTAAAGGCAAAATGGCTAAAGGGAATAAGAAAGGAGCCACCAGATGTTCCAACTTGTTGGAAATAATTCATACTGATATTAGTGGCCCCTATCCCGCATCAATAACAGGACATACATCATTTATTACATTCATTGACGATTATTCACGTTATATGCACCTTTATCTGATTAAAGAAAAATCTGAATCCTTACAAACTTTTGTCGATTATAAAACTTTGGTTGAAAACCAACTTGATCATAAGATAAAAGTTGTCCGATCAGATAGGGGAGGTGAGTATTACGGTAAACATACTGATATTGGTCAAGCTCCTGGTCCTTTCTATAATTTTTGCAAGGAACAGGGCATAATTAACCAATACACCATGCCAGGTTCTCCTCAACAGAATGGTGTTGCTGAAAGGAGAAACCGAACTTTAATGGACATGGTGAGAAGTATGCTCGCCAACACTAACCTACCCAAATTTCTTTGGACTGAGGCCTTAAAAACAGCTGTTCATATACTCAATAGGGTTCCATCAAAATCTGTCCCTAAAACTCCTTATGAGATCTGGACAGGTAGGAAACCGAGTCTAAAATATATGAAAGTATGGGGCTGTCCTGCCGAAGCAAAAGTCTATAACCCTAACTTAAAGAAACTGGATTCTAAAACCCTTACATGTTTCTTTATTGGTTATCCCGAGAACTCAAAAGGTTATCGGTTTTACTGTCCTTCTCACTCTACCCGCATCATAGATACGCAACATGCCACTTTCCTCGAAAATTCAGAGATCAGTGGGAGCACGACAAATCCTGATTTAGATTTGCAAGAAGTACAAGAAGCGGGGGGAAACCATTCGTCGGTTATTACGATTCCTCCGATAATTCCTCTTGTACCCAACGCTGCTCCCGATATACCTGGATCTCCTAATGAACCGGTTGAACCTCCTATGCCTCCTAATCTAAACGCCGAAGAACCGCTTGTTCCTGAAGAACCCGTAATTCAGCTCAGGAGATCATCAAGGGCTCGCAGAAACACTAATTTTGATGATTTCGAAACTTATCTGGCTGAAGTCGAAAACATTGGGTCTACCTTTTTTGCTAACCCAAAATCCACAATCTTAACTTCATCACCCTCGAATAAAAGAATATTCTCAAGCTTGATGTCACAATGAACGAACCCATTCCCATGAATAAACTCGATACCTTTTAGGATTGATTTTGTATATCTTCGAACATCAGACTCCAACAACTTTAATTTGTCCGTATTCATAGTCCTTTCTTCTAAAGACCCACCCGAAGCATACTCCAATGCGATATTGTATAACTTGTCTCCGTTTTCGACAGTAAAACAGTCCCCGTAACATCTAATAATCTCGGGGCAATCCTTAAGTTGATCCAAAATCATACGCTCATTCATTAATGTATCAGAATCTGACTCTAAACAATACTTAACCGCCATTAACTCCGGAAAACGTGAACTCTGACTACTAACAGGTTTTGCTAAACTTACTTTTGCAAAGCTTCCTTCACCGATTACTTTAACTTTCGAAAACTCCATTGTCGACTTAATTTTTTTTTTGTTGAACGAATTCGGGAAAAAATAAATATATGCCGTGTATATATAGAGGATAGGATTCGTAGAATTACTTGCGTAACACGACAGCCTATTTACCGTTTTTAAATGCATTATATTAGGAGGCAAGATAAGAGAATTAATTATTATTTAGATTAAAAAAAAAAAAACATTCAAACAAAAATATTTAGCTAAATATGAAAGTTTTCATGAATCGGCCACGTCGTCAATAGAACAATATACTGTACATGTATTAGATTATCGATTAGAGCATACTCAATTGAGTGTTATGAGTGTCATAGTGGCCGATAACACCGTGGTACCGTTGACGCAACATATGTATATTCATTGAAGAGAAAGGAATAGGAAATTTTCTTTTAGCTGGATTGATTAGGTTTTCAAACTAATATGTATGTTTTCTCGCCTTGGCTTCGTGCTAACGTGCAACTTGAAACGAGGGTTTAAGTGATGAGCTCGTTTTTCAATATGATCAATCTAATATTCAACTCGAAAATGACATTGAAGTGGATGATTGTAATGATGAGTACGAGGAAAAAGATGAAGAGGTCCAATCACATGGAAATGCTGTTGACTGGTAATATATGATTTAGTTGCGAGAACAAATTGCTCAACAATTGATGCAAAATGTTGAATGAATATTCTTTAAGAATTTTTACCTTTTATTGTACTTCAAGTCTACTTTGAAAAATTTTGTGACTTTTGTAAAGTTGTAATTTGAAATCAAATATGAAAGTTTTGTTATATTTGATAAATTCAATAATGTTATATTATTTGACAAAACAAAACTGAATTATACATGAATTATACAATCACACAATTTCTTTTTTCATAAAACAGACAGTTTTTGTTTTTTATCAGATTTCAGACAAAATAATCATCTCTTCTCCTACAGACATTGACACAAACATCAGATATTTTATGTCCGAAAAAACAAACAACACCTTAATGTGTTGTTAAAGAAGAGGTATATAAAAAATGAGGCTTATATTTCAAAGATCTTTCACAAGGTAAGGCTAAAGGAAGCGAGCTAAAATTTATGTAATTTGTTGATTTTGTTGAAAACGTATATGATTAGTAGACTTGATTTAGTTAAATCTTTCAATATTAGTTCTTTTCTAAACCAGAATTGATTATTAGACCGAACTCTAAGAGGTATTTGACGAAAGCCAAACAATATGCTAGTCACAAAAGGTCGCCTACGAAGTCATGTGTCCGTCATTATCAAGGCTACGGGAGATACCTCAACGGACCATGACAAAATAAGTTGCTAGCTTATCAAAGGATCATCAAAGTATTATCGACGAAGGATTACAAATAAAGATGAAATTGTACAGAAGAACAACTAATGATTGTCCCCAGACGACAACCTCATTGGCTTGCGGAACCACATACCCCGTTGCTTTACCATTGGTTATCGAAAGCAGAGTACGTCACACATGGCAACGTGGTCGACACTCCACATACAAGCCACATGATCCAGGTCCGAGGCGTACGAAATACCCGAGCATAAGGCAACTGATGCAACCGACTTTAAGATGAGCACACAATAAAGGGAAAAGAACAATCAACAAGACAGAGATGCTTCTAAATCATCTATTCATCATCAACAACGCTCATGATGATGGTCAAATCACATCAACAAACGAAATTTCCAACTGTGAATCAGAAGAAGAAATAGAATCCGACCACAAATTGGAATCAAAATCAGCATTGGTATCAGAATCAGAAATATGCACCAGAGAAGAACCATGTACATCCAATGCAACTAGACTACAACAGCTCGTAATAGAAGAGAGACCTGACCAGTCTCTTTCAAGTGGTCTAGTCACGGTTAGATGACGCAAGTTAATGATACTCGTCTCTTTCACGCGTTCTGATGAACTCCTATGTTGCAGACAGATTATGAAATAGGAATTCCAATCAAGTCATGTAAGTGTACCCCTCCCAAATATTAAGTTAAAAGTGTTGCTTTAGATTAAGTTTTGTTTACTCATGATATTATTTTATTAACTGCAGTTACTCCCTCGAGTATAAATATGTTGAGAAGCTGAGCTCTAAAGATGAAGGAATCAACGCTTGGTGGCTGATCGAGGTAACAAAGATATACGAAGGAAATAGACCGGATACCACTATGATGAAACTACGAAGGAAGGAAGACGTGTAACCTTAAAAAAATATGAGATGTGTTTTAGTGAGTTATGAATGATCTTGATAAAAGTTTAGATCATAGTTGTATCGAATCATTATTTGTAAACATTCTCGCTTGATTGGGTAGTTTTATATACGCAATTACGAAGTTAGTGATATCGATTGTGTCCTTAATTTCAATATCCAAAGTTGTAAGATTCTAATTGTTTTAGTTACCCAAATCCTATAGTCAAAGAGTAAACAAACGCAATTTATAAACAACTACAATGCGAAGTTCGTGAAGTTACTCCAAGGCACCATGTCCATCTCCATCCCGTCCCGGACACCCGCACACCCGAATCAAAGATGATCTCCATCCACTCTGATTTATAAGCATTTGATTTGTTTGATTTATGAGTGATTGTGATTGTTGTGATTGTGTTTGTACCAAATTACCTTTCTAGCTATTTACATTTTTAATATTATCAAGAGTAAATTGAATTTTCCGTCTTTCGAATCTCTTGAATTAGTTGATTTCATCAATTTTTGATTGTGTTTGACTTATCAATTTTTCCGTCTTTCAAATCTCTTGATTGTGTTTGACTTATCAATTTTTGCATGACTTATCAATTTCGTATTATTCGTCTTTATCGTTAAACTTAACAAATATGTCATTAACTCGTTGAAAATTGACCAAAATAATATATTTCCCATATCTTTTTCAATCACAACCTAACCATGGTGTTCGCAGCGGCGCGAAGGCGAGAAATGAGTGATTTAATAGACAACTCGTGATATGATGAAGGCGTCGGCGATAGTGGAATATTGGAGATGATGGAAAAGAACGGTCACTCATAATGGTTTGATGTAGACGGTGAATGTAGTGGGTATACGTAGCGACGACGGCGGAGGGTCTAAAGAACAAGGAGAAAAGGGAAATCTTGTCAATTTACATTAAGCTAACGACATGTTTGTTAAGTTTAATGAAAAAGGAGAAATAACGCGAAAGTAATATGTTCATCGACGACAGTTGAAAAATAAAAATAAAAGAATGAAATCGAAGAATTTAAAATATTTTACAAATGAAAAATGCAGTTTACATTATTATTAAAATTTTTAAAGGTTCAAAAGTTATTATATTACATGTTTAAATTTATTGTAAATTATTCAAACAAGAAAAAGATTTAATTAATACAAGAGTTATTATACACCGCTCATAAATATGTTTTATTATTTTCCAATCTTGAACAAACTTTAGCAAAATTTCTTGAAACATCTATTATAGCGTGAAAATTGTAAGAACGTGGATAAATGAAAATTGGGTGATGTGGACTGGTGACCAGCCGCGTTTGCTATAATACCACGTTGTTTACGTCCATTTTGACATTTTTTTAGACACGTTTAATTTTTGGATTTTTAAGTGTTACTTTGGTAGTTGCACCGTAACTATAGCACGTGTTACACCGGTCCAGCCCTTCTTGTATTCTTAGTTTTCCAAAAGATTTGTTTTAAGAAAACGAATAAGAATTGTTTAATTATTGGTAGTTGTGTGACAAGGTGTTATGATATTGTTACGAAGGTTTTACCTAATATATTCAACTTTTGGGGTGTAGCCAAGAAACATGTTTGAAAACGATTAAAGGATAATCTAGTTAAATAGCGTATATATAAGTTAAAGACTAGCTTTCTGCCGTTAATCCGAACAGAGAATAACCTCTTTTCCTATACCATCATTAAGATAATCTATTGATAATCCGTTATGATTTGTTTTATAGAGTTGTCAATTAGTTCAAATCCCCTAAGATAAATATTTTGAAACTGTGGGAGAAAAGTTTAAAAGAAGTTCCCAAAATACCACGATTTTATCTCTTACATCTAAGTCAAAAACATGTCTTTTCCAATTTACCAAAATAGAAACAAATTCTAGACCGTGTGTTACAAATTGTGATTGTTTTAAGGTCCAGATAACTTTTGTTTATAAATAAAACCATATTGATAATCGTAAAAACTAACTGAAAAAACAGGTTAATAAATTACGGCTTATTAAATTATATCTTATGGAAAATGCAACTATTTAATATTTATATGACATGTATTAATACTGACACACAATTATTTCTTATTCTCATAAATTTTTCTATAAAAAAATGGAGATTTTATTAGATTATATAAACTTTCTTTTAGAAAAAGATTATATAATCTAATGTACGTCAATTTCGACTTTTTCATCTTATTTATCTTCTTCTAAATGATTAAAGTTGCTGGTCAAGTAGTGCTGAATCCATGATATTATATTTAATGTACGTATACAGATATTTGTATAAATGATTGATTGATGCAATCAAATATCAAATATACTAAATAATTAGCTATCATTTCAATATATTAATGTTCCTTAACAATACTAAAATAAAACCTTGTGAATCATAGCTACAATTGTTAGTTTTTAAGGGTCTTTAGACTATGCGGAGTGGTAAGTGATTTGAAGTGATGATTTGGAGTGATAGAGGTGATTTGTAGGAAAGAGAGTGTGATTTGTAGGAAAGAGAGTGTCATGATGTGGAGTGATAAAAATGGGTGGAGTGGTTGTGTGTAAGTGATGATGATGTGAAGTGATAGAGTTTAATTGTATTTTTATTATTTTGCCTTTTCTCCCCTCATCACGGCTTTATTCTGCTCACGTCGTGACCATTTTTCCATCAATAAAGCCCCCACCGGAGTGGAGGTGGGGCTTTATTGGGCTTTATAGGCTGAGGTGGCGGCGTTATTGGGGCAAAAAACGCCCCACTCCGCATAGTCTTAGGAATGAATAAAATAAATCATAATTGTTTTCGGTAATGTATCTATTTTTTCGGGCATCGATTTTACTCATAATCTCCATGCTAATGGTTCACGACAATACAACGAAGGATAATATTCTTTAAGAAGTTTTTGTTATATGTCGCGATTAATTAATAGTATAAACGAAATCATGTTCTTATTTCGTTTATACTATTAATTAATCGCGACATATAACAAAAACTTCTTAAAATAAAACAGTCTTTCCTAATGATATAAAAACAAAATAAAAAATATATAATAATTTCAATTCAATTAATCGTAATATTATCAAAATTGTTTCTATCTACACCAACTCTATTTACATCTTGTTGTAAAAACTTAACCAAACAAAAAACCAAAATTCCAGGTTTAGGAATTTCTGGAATTATCTAACGTTAATCCAACCACTTGAACCAGACCAATTCGGTAACTCGTCCACAACCAGCTGCCGTAATCTCGAACCTATTGACAAACCAGATTCTCTTTCGATCCATGATTCCGATTCCGATTCTGATTCCAAGGGTGTAACCAAAACTGATCGCTCTAGTTCCCATTCGACAAACTCAAACGGGTTCCTTGGAGAATTTGACGAGGTGGTTCGATCCTCACCGTCGATAATAAACGGATGATTTAAAAGCATCTCAGCAGTCCATCTTTTACTCGGGTCTTTTACAAAACATTTACCTAGGAAATCTTTTCCCGCGTTCGATAATCTTTCAGGAATTTCCGGGATTTCGGCGCCAATTCCGATTTTCATAAAAAGCGCGCGAACATCTGAATATTTCCACGCTGGCTTTCCGGTAAACATCTCCGATACTAAACATCCGAAAGCCCATATATCCGAAGCCGGTCCTTGCTCTCCGTTACAAACAGTCTCGGGAGCCATATACAAAGGCGATCCCCGTATTTCGTATTTCAAATTCGATTCTAATTCTTCAGCCTTCTTTGCTAACCCGAAATCCGCAATCTTAACTTCTCCACTCGCGAATAATAAAATATTCGCAAGCTTGATATCGCAATGAACAAACCCATTACCATGAATAAATTGAAGACCTTTTAGTACAGATTTTGTGTACTTTCGGACATCAGATTCCGACAATTTTAAATTGTCGGAATTCTTAACTCTGTCCGCTAAAGACCCGCCCGAAGCATACTCCAATGCCACATTATACAACTTTTCGCCTTTTTCGACACTAAAAGACTCTCCGTAACACTTAATAATCTCGGGGCACTGCTTAAGTTGATCCAATATCATACGCTCTTTCACTAATGTATCAGAATGTGACTCCCCACACGATTTAACCGCAATTAACCGCGGAAATTGCGAATTTTGATTTATGGGTACTGCTAAACATACTTTCGCAAAGCTTCCATGGCCGATTTCTTGACCTTTAACCCACTCCATTGATCTTTTTTTTTGTCTGAAAAACAATGATAAGAATTTGTGAAGATTTAATAATGGATTTTTGGTATAAATAGGACAGATTGGAAAGTTTGGATTATATGAAATTTAAATTTAAAATACAAATATGAAAAGGGAGAAAAGACCGCGTGACATTTATTGGAAACGTGGTTGATATCATATGATATGATTTTAATATCCGCGCTTAAAAAATTATATTCCTTTTCAGCTTTTTGTTAGGGACCATATAATTTAATACACAATGATTTAATAGAAAATATAATAAAACAATTATTTAATAGAAATCTTTTTTTTTTATCGGAAAAAAATATAAATGTTTGGGGTCAATTTAACATCTATTTTATAGTGTACAATCCACGAACTCATACATTATCATAAGAAACAAACCCTTGTGCAAAATTTGAACTCGTAACCTTTTATTTATCAGAAAAATCTATTATCATTCATAAATAATTAAGATTAACTAAATTATTAATTAATAGAAAAATTTAATTAATAATTTTTAGCTAATACAAACATATGGTTTGTGGTATCTATTTAATAATCTTGAATTTGTTAGGGTGACAACCAAACAATCCCTCAATTTATGGAGTTGGATTATTAAAGACTAGGCGTATTCCCGCGCTTTGCGCGGTGACAATTTTTAAATAGATTTTTCACGAACAATGATCAGAATCGAGAGTTAGAACAATATGAACCTGAAACTGAATTAGAATAATATTGATGTGACCAGTCAAATAGCTAAGGGATTGACTACAAAAGTCAAACTTTTCAAATACATATATAAAAATAAAAAGACATTCCTACGTACAGTATTAGATATTAGATTAGATACATATATAATTCAGCAAACTGCTGCATATTTTTAAGTAAGGTATAGAAAGAATATAACATGTTGTATCACTTGTCTAATCAACAACATGCACATGGACCCTATACCTGTAACAACGAAAACATACATTACAAAAGGCAATAAGTGGGTAGGTTAATACCATAGTCCCTACATAAAACAACTCAAAACACCAACCTTATCATAGGGTACTTGCAAAAGTCATTGCAAATATCATAAAAAAACAAACCATCCTTTACAACTAACTCTTTGCTGCACTCTCCACAACTCTTGTAGCACCAACCGGATTGAGTATATAGACGATCAACTGTTGCCAAAACAGTGAAAACATGACGACCAACTGTTGCCAAAACAGTGAAAACATGGTCAGTTACACATTTATAATATAATATAAAAGGTTTCCATCGTTGTACATAAAAAACATGGTAGAAATTATTGTATATTAACTGTTTTTGTGGCGTATCTTTTTTCCGGCTTTTAAAATTTTCAAACAAATTAAAAATCACCTCATCATCAGCCATAACCATCTCCAACCCAAGTAAGACATCACCGAGTTTCGTATTTACTGCCTCCCACATTCTACAAACCCTTACATGAACAACCCAATCTTCTCTAGTTGGGTCAAGGGCGCCAATCTTGGAGTGAGACATGTTTTTCGAAAGAGACATAATTGTACGTGGTTATGGGGTTTGTTGATGCAAAAGAACTTATATAGAAAAACATAAAACCACCATTATACCTTACATTATGATAATTAAAACACATGGCAACCAAAGAGTCGGCCGTTTCAAATGTGTTATTAACTTAGAGTAACTGAACAGTTTAAATATCATTATACCTCACATTATGGTAATTAAAACACATGACAACCAAAGAGTCAGGAGTTTCGTGTTATTAACTTAGGGTAACTGAACATTCTAAATATCATTATATCTCACATTATGGTAATTAAAACACAGGGCAACCAAAGAGTCAGAAATATCATTATAACTCACATTATGGTAATTAAAAGACAGGGCAACCAAAGAGTCAGAAGTTTCAAATGTGTTATTAACTTAGGGTAACTGAACAGTTTAAGTATCATTATACATGTCATTATGGTAATTAAAATACAGTGCAACCAAAGAGTCAGGAGTTTCAAATGCATAAGTATGCCATTAACCACATTATGGTAATTAAAACATAGGGTAAACAAAGAGTCAGGAGTTTCAAATGCATAACATTCCACTATTTTCGTTTTAAAACTTTTGAGAAACTCGATGGAACTTGTGATGTAAGCATTATATATATATATACCAAACACCCTATTACATCTGTAAACACATAGCCAGACGTCATTTGAACGACAACAACCCACAAAAAACTGGATATAGGAAAGAAAACATAAACACTTAGAGAAAAGAAAAACCGGCACCAGTGAGGAGGGAATTGTTGTTGATTCTTTGTAGGTGAACTTCGGTTGGTGTGAAACTAAACACATTCAATGGAAACTTCTCATGACCACCTTCAAGTTTACGAACCGATGTTGCAATGTTGAAACGGATGCGGTATTGATTCGGGACAACTTTATATCCCATTTGACCTTCAATCACTCTGAACCTCGAGATTTGATATACCTGGCCCTCTTCGAGAAGAGGCTTAAACTTTCGTATATGATTTCTAGTGATGAAACCTTGTATCGAACCGCCCTTTTTGGAAAAAAAAAAAAAAAAAACATGTAAGAAACTAATTTAACATGGTAGAAATTATTGTATCAAACAAATTAGAAATTGCCTCCCACATTCTACAAAGTCGTACATGAACAACCCAATCTTCTCTAGTTGGGTCAAGGGCGCCAATCTTGGAGTGAGACATGTTTTTCGAAAGAGACATGATTGTACGTAGTTACGGGGCTTGTTGATGCAAATGTAACTTTTCGAACTAACTTATATAGAAAAACAAAAAACCACCAACCTTTGGAATACCTCAGTAATTAGTATGCCATTAATCACATTATGGTAATTAAAACATATGGCAACCAAAGAGTCAGGAGTTTCAAATGCATAAGTATGTCATTAATCACATTATGGTAATTAAAACATAGGGCAACCAAAGAGTCAGGAGTTTCAAATGTATAAGTATGCCATTAATCATATTATGGTAATTAAAACATAGGGCAAACAAAGAGTCATGAGTTTCAAATGCATACGATTCCACTATTTGGAATATCTCGAATATTAGACATCCGACGATCCTCCATTATAAGTAAATATAGATATTGAAAGATTTACCTAATCAAGTTAAAAATTAAATTGAAAGATTATAGTTGTATTAATGCAAAGAACATGGTTCATCGTATCTTCATATGGATCTCTAAGGAAACATATGCTATTTATGTCATAAACACAACTCTTCACATGCATTAAAAATCTTGTTTAAGGATTTTGTTAATTATTGTTTTAATCAATGTTTTTAAGATCAGGATCTACATACTTATCTTGGATCATTTTCTTATTCGCCTTATCAGATTGTAAGATTAGATCAGGATTGTAATAGAAGAATTTTCGTCAACAAAAAATGTATTGTCATATATTAATAGATTATGTTAGTGTTGTATGAAATTCCGAAACAAACATCATAGTTATAGTAATAAAGCAATACATTCACCTTATAATCATTAGATTACCGATTTAATGGGACAAAAAAATACAACATGAGTCATAATTGCCAAATTTTGAAATTACGTAAACATACTAGTCTTGAAATGTCCAAAATATAAACTATCAATCTATTATTTCAAATAGTGCCTGAACTTCATTTTCGCTCCTCATTAGAATGATAGCAAAGTACATATCATGTGGTTATAAAATTAAACCCAAGGTGCATAACATATAAATATTATAATGATAAACTAGTTCTTATATTCGTGTATATATACGTGCATTTTAGGTTAATATTATTTATAAAGAAAATAAAAATTATTGGTATTCTTAGATATTATATAATTATAAAATCGGTTAAAGTATCAATTTATAAAGATTTTTTAATAAAATGGTGAAGATTTTTATTTAGAAAAAAATAAATGACTGATATGATTAAATTATTAAAATTATTAATTTAGAGAAAATAAATGACTAAATCGATTAAAGTATTAATTCACAGATATTTTTTAGTTAAATGATGAAGATTTTTATTTAGAAAAAAATAAATAACTAATATTATAAATTATTAAAATTAAAAAACTAAATTAACTTTATGAACTATGTCAAATGGTTGCTTCCTATTGACCAATAGGATCTAGATTCTCAAAAAAAAAAAAAAAATTATACTAGACCTTTGACAACTTTTTTTCCAAAAGTATTGGACAATGATTAAAATCTCAATCCAATGAGTAGGCTTTGTATTTGATAAATTATATACCAAAAATATACGTTTGATGTGCATTTGTTTTAAAGGGGATCTACTTATGGTAAATTGATTATAAATAATTAATTTGGGTGGTATTTAATTAAATTTTTACAAAACCTTAATGGGAAAACTGTGGTTACCATTTTCAGTCATGTCGATTTAAAGATTTACAAGTGGTTTGAATTTGTGAAAATCAACATATTATAAACGAACTTATATAAAAAAATAAAATATGTAACCACTTTGTGTTATATAGAAGTATATATCATTAGTTGTTTTGCTTAGAAATAGCTAGTACTATTGTTAACAACTATTTTTTCAGTCGATAGTTACATATTTAAGAGATACTAATCAAACAATTATAACTATTTTCATATTGAATACTTGTTTAAAATCCAAAAACATGTAACCACTAGTTACATTGCACTCGTTATAAGATCGTAAAAATCTATTAGCCATAACTATCATAAGTGAATAGTGTCTCATATACGAATACTCGAGAAAATGAATATCGGGGATTCATCATAGTTATCCAAAACAAAAGAGAAATGTGTGATTTGTATGGCGCTATATGATTGATTATGAAGGATAAAAGATTGAAAAGTTAAAAAGTCGATGATAATGGAGTATGCACCCATGATGTCATGGATAGGAATGCCATTCATTCATATAAAGTAAAATAGATAGTTAAATGGTATTGTTATATTATCAGCTCATGCTTTTCCCTCTTTTACACAAACAATCCTGAACCATTTTAGCCTATCATAGTGTTTAGTTTAAGTTTATTGGCAAAACAATAACATAAAAGATTGATTTCGGTTACTTGGAATTCTTTTCGTTTCGATAAACGAGCGAGCCAAGCTATATTCAAGTTTGGTTTGGACTTGCTTTAAACCAACAACTCCAGAACAAATAAAGGTGTAAATACGAGACATGTTACATATATATAAAGCTATATGCAAAACCAATTTAAATTAAATTATTTATTTCGAAATTCTTCAAATCTAAGTATGATTTTAATTATATTCATTAATATACTTAACTAATTTTTCTTTATTTACACATTTTTCTTAACATAAAGTTTTTTTTTCTTATTAATGAACATTTATCAAAGAGACTTTTAATATTTTTTTTAATAATAAACAACAACCTCTGAATTTCCGGAAACATCCCTTGATGAATCTATAACAAAGCAACAATCTATGGCTATGCGGAGTAGTGAGTGATGATGTGGAGTGATAGAGGTTTTTTTTAGGAGAGAGGGTGTAATTTGTAGGAAAGTGAGTGTGATTTTAGGAAAGATGGTGTGATGATGTGGAGTGATAGAAAATGGGTGGAGTGGTGAGTGATGATGTGTAGTGATAAAGATTATTTTGTAATCATTACTTTTTATTATTTTTTTTATATAAATGAAATTTAAAAAGTTGTATTTTTATTAAAAAAAAAAACATACTACAATTTATTAAAAAAAAATAAAAATATTACATATCCGAAAAATATTTTGCGATAAGCCTTTGCTTTTCGTTCTCCGCTATTCTTCGATAAGGCTCCTCGAGATGACTAATGTCCTTCATGATCGTCTTTAATGCTTTTGCTCGCATTTTTTCGTCGATTTTTTCATTAAATTCCCCGAACCGTTGTGTCATCAACTCGAGTTGTTCTTCGGCCCTCGAAGAAGACCCGGTTTTGCCCTTTCCTTTGCGCGTTTTTGCTTTTGCTTGATCTCTACCAACCGGTCTTGGTAGATCTTCCTCCAACACTCGAAGCTCATCATCATCATCATCATCCGATTCGTTGAGATCGAATTAAGCAAAAGGCGATATTGGAGTGGCGGGGCTACTAGACTCCGACGTTTTGGACCTTTTTGAGGACCCTCCAATAATTGGTATCGCTTGACAAACCGGGCTATTTTTCAATATTTCCCAACACGCGTAATGTGGGAAAGACGTACCCATTCTGGTGCGGTATGTCACCATAGCCTCTTCGAGCAACATTTGATCATTTTGACCGTTTCTTCTACATTGCATTGCTTGTCGCATAATCCCGTTGAATTTTTTTACTTTTCGGGATA
Source organism: Senecio squalidus (assembly GCA_910822075.1). Classification (NCBI taxonomy): domain Eukaryota; kingdom Viridiplantae; phylum Streptophyta; class Magnoliopsida; order Asterales; family Asteraceae; genus Senecio; species Senecio squalidus. The sequence goes on along the minus strand of CAJVGC010000589.1, from coordinate 43,171,771 downwards.
AATCGGTTCATTTGCTCGATATCATGTCCTTGGTACGATGATAATCGGGATCTTGTTGTTGCATCTTGAAGAAGAATTGTTCGCGAACCCTTTCCCAAAAAACGGGTGAAGCTCGATCTCTTCCATAAACGGGGTCTTCGGATGCCACCTCTTCCCGTTTAGAAATTGGTTGCGGTTAGGAAATTGGTTAGTGTTTGCACCAAAAAAATTGTTGAACCAATTCGGGTTGGGGTTTTGATTGTTGTTGGGATCCATTGGAAGTAAGATGATTGTTGAAAGAGATGAAGTAAGATGATTGTTGAAAGAGATGAAGTAGGATGATTGTTGTATGTATTTTTGATTGGTTTTGGGGGATTATATAGATTTTTTTTTTTTTTTTTTTACCGTTGAAGCTTTCAAACGGTCACATGACCGTTGCAAACACTCACCACGCTCGTGATGCAGAACACGCTCCGGCCTATAACGCCCCTATAACGCCTGTCCCGGAGCGGTGACGGGCGTTATAGGGGCGTTATAGGCGCTGACGGGGCTTATAACGCCCCTTTTTTTTCCCACTCCGTGTAGTCAACAAAGCATGCTTAACTTTTTTTTTCTTTTTTTTCTTTTAACTTTATTTTGGTTTTGTACTACTTTCTAACAAATTTTAATTTTTTTTCTTTTCTTTTTACCTTGTTACATAAGGTGGCTAGCTATTTATTTTAATTAATTGTTAATTTTTCGTTTAAGAATTTTCTTTTCGGGTTAAATTTTTTTTTTCTTCAAATTTTTCATTTAACCTTCCTTTTTGGATTACACCATTATATAAATTAGCTACATCATTATTATTTTTTTTTGAGTTTTTTCTTTTAACTACGTCTTTATTTGTGTTTTATTTAATCATTTATTTGCTCAAAGTATAAATTTTTTATTCTTTTTGCTTTTCTGATCAAAAATCTTTGCCCCACAACAACGCATAGATGGCAAAAAATCTAGTTTAAAACAAGAGGGAAAAACTACCAACTGAATTACTAAACAAGTGAAACCACAACGATAGCTTAATCCTGAGGTCGTCAAAGAGACAAAGTTATAATGTTTACTAGTTTAGTTTTAATAATTATTTTTTAATATTAATTTACAAACTAAGTTTTTATATAAATAGTGTCTCATCCCGTTAGGGACGGATGCATTCACGTGGGTGAGGGGGGTTTGAAATTTTTACTAAAATACTATGGTAAGTTATAAATATTATAGAGTATTGACCAATAGGCCCTCAACAAATATATTTTGTGCCCCCACAACCTCTGCATTAAAAGTCAAAATAGACTCTCTCTTAGCAATTTATATTTATTATTTTATATTCTAAAACTGACTAATGGAGGATATGGGATTTAATTTCTCACCCACTAGTACCATGCATCTCGTAACTAAATCATTGTATAAAATTATTTTTTCACATCAATTTTATAAAGATTATTCAAATGTGATTTTAGTGATCTAAATTAGAGAGCTTTGTAAAAGAAGGTTATAAAATTACACTGAGAATGCAACATAATAAATGTGAGGTAGTTATACTTGAACCCTCTTTTAGATGTAAACCCCGTGCAAGTATTCAACTTACTTTTTGCTTATAGAGAACGCCTTTTAGAATAATAAAATAAAATTTTTCGCTAATGATATGCATGACGTATAAAAAAAAATAATCCCTTGACTAGTATCTCGTTAACACAATAATTATTTATAAGGAGTTTAACAAATTATAACATTATTTACCCGACCCAAATCGTTTTTACACGCATAAGTAGTTGTCGGATTTGACCCAATATCCAATTCGCCTTGGTGTCTAGCACCTAGTGCCCCAAATGTATAAAAATTCTGAATCCATCACTGCATCCCGTTATATTATAATTTCTGTTTGGTTATTACATATATATCAAGAATATCTTCTTTTTAGACCATCGACTTTAATTATTTCATTTAACCCAACAAATATGTTTTATTAGAATTTTATTACTTTATTATTTCCACTCTGTTTAGCTTTTAACAAATATCTCTACGACAAAAAGCGGACAAATAGTATCTCATTAGAATTAAAATTTAAAATTTTATCCACTACTTATCTTATGGATAATAACAATCGATAATATATTGGTTAAACTTCATATAGGACAAACAAAATCCACTTTAGTAAACTTACCTAAATAATAACCTACGAATTATTGTTCACTAAGAGATAGGATAGAAATAAGGGTCTGTTTGGTATGTAAATGGGTTTGATAATAAATATGATAATAAGTTATGGATTTAGTTTAAAAGATAATTATTAATATAAATATATAAATATAAGTATTATTTAATATGAAAAAATAAGAAAGATAAAAATAATGGTATATGCTTGTGAGAGAGAAAAGAAAAAAAATTAATATTAGTAGGTTACAGATAATAGGTTTATAAAAACCTACTATTTATGTTAGATTTTGTTAAACTCATGGTTTACGGATTTTGTCAAACCAAATCTATGAAACAAACAAAAAGAATAACTTATATAACAATAACCTCAAATCCAAACTCTTCGAACAAACACTCTCTAAAAGTTTCACGTATAACAAATTAGATTTTAGTGTTAGTAGTTAACGAATCATAAAAGGTAATTCTATTATCGAAAGCCATAGATTTGATATTTTGAAACACGGGAAGGATACGATAAATAAATGATCTTTGATTCCAACTTTAAAAAGCATATCTTATAAAATTTGTCTAAGGCCAAAATTCTGAAGATGACACTTCTCTATCACAAGTGGGAAAAATATTTTAAAATGCGAAAAAGGTATATTCTGAAAAAGGACATATATTTTATTTGTAACATTAGTTTTATTTCCAACTATTATATTTATATTTGTGTTGAGAATATTTTATCGGTTCATAAAATAAGTTATAAATCATCATATTAAAAATACAGGAACGAAAGATGTGGATGCATGTCATACCCGAGAGGTACCTTTGGGTAAACCTTTCTTCGTTTTTGTGTTCGGATGTCTGACGATGTTATATTGTGTATTTCTTTTTCTTTGGCATGTAACGTTTTAGGTTGCCTTTGGATCTCCTTTTTGGGGTCATCTCTATGTATCTTGTAACTGTGTTGTCTATCTTATTTGAGAGGATGATTTAATTAATTATTAATGGAGTTTGCTAACTATAATTCGGGGCTATAGATAACGAATTCAGACGTATACATAATTAGGTTGTACGAATAGACGGGTTATTCATAAATGTATGGCACGGACAATTATTATCAATGTATAATATAATTATACGTGTCTGAACATTTTAAACATAGGTCTCTTTTGTTTTTTCAAATAAGTTCTTAATAAGAGTAATTTCTCTTATTCGATCAGATATAATGACATTAATACTGTTTGAATTTATTTGTTCTTAACCTCTTATAATCAGGGGCGGAGCCAGGAATTTTCGTCACTGGGTTCAAATGATACACAAACAAATACTAAATGTAATAATGCATTCATAATTATAATTTTCTATAACGATTTTTGTCAGATTGAAACCGACGCATAATCACTCCATTTACATAAACTAATAAATACATCCTTTTTCGATATAAGTAACTAAGCGAGAGTTCCATCTCGTGTCTGCCGGTCGTTGGAGACCCTTTCTCTATTCATACCTCGGCCACTTTTAAGTAAACAACTTTTTGTCTTGATTTTCACAAAGGTAATCTCGGTGTTTCCATGATGCTCCAACAACATTAATAAATCAAAGTGTGACAACTGACAACATATATACAATGAACCAACTGATATATCGCTTTTTGCAACATCTATTAAAGTAATTTGAAGTTGTTGGGCAAAACATCTCATATAATATGTTGAACTATTATGTTTTAAAATCAAGCTTTTTAGACCATTAAATTCCCCTCACTTACCGAGTCATATCCTTGGCTACTCAGACTTAACAAACTCAAATTATGAACCGAAAAAAGTACTTAAAGCTCTTAAACTCAATGACAAAGGACTAGTATTTGCAGCATGCACCATACCAAAGAAATGTTCAAGCACATTTCCCTCTATATTCCCATAACGTAACACCTCCACCATTTTTAAAAGATATGTCACAAGACTCGTCTATCAAAACTAAAAATAAATCATCTCCTAAATCACTGATAATAATATTAGATTATTAAGTTCGTAACGTGACCCGGGTAATGGACTGATTGTGAGCAGCTAAAAAATGTAGAAGCTCGAGAAAGTTAACTTGGTTTGTTGAAACTTCATATTCAACATGACCCAAAAACGCTAATCCTTGCCTTAAAAGGAACTCAATGCAATCTAGGGAGGGACACAAACGAGTTCTATAATTACTTTGTTCATCTCATCTTTGCAAAAAGATTTGGATAAACTGCCTTATATCCATAAGTCTTCACCCTTACGACTCGTTAATTTCATTTCCTACAAGTTCTAACTTATTTCAGAATGAGTCTTAACCATCTCTTGTACAACAACCACCCAAAATGTTACTGATTATAAGAATAACTACCTATGTTTGGTGACAATTCAAGATACTAAATTCAACTGAAATCAAATCAGAGGTTTAACTAACTAATTGTCAAAAAACTATTCCTAATTCTAACAACAACAAAAATGTTCCAATTTTAAAAATTAAAATACTAAACTCTATACAAAAAGCAACAACTTTTTTAATGTCGACCACGTGTTATTCAAAAAATCAATCAGGTAAACTAAAAGGAATTAAACCTGGTTATATGAGATTCGGATACTGATTGAAATTCAAACATCGACCATCATATGGTTCTGGTGTAGCGACTAGTAAGCAATCAAGCCCCGTTTTTCTTTCTTTTTAAATTAGGGATTTAGGGCAAAATTAATTTACCTAAAAATTAATTCCTCTAAGCAGTGGGAATTGGGTAAAAATATTAGTGGGAATTGAAAAGGAATTGAGAGGGTTCAATCAAATGAAATCAGAGGGTTCAATCAAACAAAATCAGAGGGTTCAACTAACCAATTTTTCAGAAATTTACAGCTATCTTCAAGAAAAATTGAACTTTGAGTGGGTTCAATTGAACCCTCTCATCGCATAGTAGCTCCGCCCCTGCTTATAATATCTTGATTTCCTCTTGTTCAATGAGTGAAAACAAATGTCTGAACATCCTCTTATTAAATAATTCATACCAATATCATGTACCCAAACTCAACACACAAGTCTTTATACATTTTAAAATTTATTTGTCATAATTTACTTCTTACACATGAATAAAACAAAAGAGGAAAATAATACTTTTTGAAAAAAAATGAAATCTCCTTGTTATTTAGATCGTTTAATTTTTTTTATGAAAATGATTAATTTACGTGAAAAATAACAGGATCAATTATGAAAATGAAAAATAATTGATAGAAAAGTTTTTATCATGTTAGTTTACGAAGAAAAAAGTACTGCATTTCCCACTTTTATCGTACTTTGCTTATTATAATATTTTCACTAACATTTTATTTATATTCGGTATTATTGTTGAAAGCACTTGTTTTCTAATATAGAGATTTTTTTTTTTGTTAAATTTTACATTCAATTATTTGTTATTGTTTTTATGCAATTTAGCTAGTTTAATATCATTAAAAATGATAAGAGGAACCAAAAGAGAAAAGAAAAAAAAAAAAATGTTCAAACTATTTTTCAAACAGTCTTACTGATTATGCTTTCAGGTTGCCTCTTATCATTTAGAACTGGTTTTCAGATTTCAGACTTAAGTATTTAGAAAAAACAAAAGACCCTATAATCTCAAAAGCTATGTTTAACAAATTACTTAATTTTATATTCTATCTTGGCTTTGCAAAAAAGGTTAGAACCCTCAAGGTTGTTACTTATATATAGCATAAATCGATAATGTATTTTAGTTAGATATTTCACAAATAGATGATTTAAATTTAACGTAATTTTTGTTTGTCTTAAAAGAATTATCGTGTTTTCAAAAAAAAAAATTTAAAATATGATAGTAATTAAAACTTACATGGTAGTTTACTCGTTTTTGAAAATAAGAACCATAATGAGTTACAACACGATTTACAGGCTTTTAGAATTGTAAAAAGATCCTTTATCAAACTTAAATTGCCTTTAATCGCACAATGGACCCCAGAATCCCAATTCATTAAAATCACAAGGGTCAAAACGAGACCACACACATATTTTCATTGTGGATCACGTGGACTTAAAATTATTCACAATCAATATAATCCATAATATATCCTATGATAATACACTTAATATAACAAAAAAAGAAGTAAAAATTAGATTATTCGACCTAAAACTAAATATTCATTTTTTGATACCAAATGGATATTGGATGCATAAATGATTTCTAATCACGCGTTTCGAATACAAATGGAATTCGGATGCACAAATATTACAAGACTCGCACCAAGACGGAACTATTGTTTTATTTACGCTAAGTTTTTTAGATTTCATCTCATATTATGTATTTACTACCGGAACTTTTCATATTTATTTCTGAAAAAAACTACTTTAGATGTTGAGGTTATAAAACTGAAACATTGTATCTTGATTAAAAACCACTTCTTCATACATTTGTTGTTGTCACCTTCTATATTCAGGCCTGCAAAATTTAATGGAGTGTCTTTACGTTTTAACCTCAGTTCATAGTTATCAAGACTCGACTATTTATTAGACGAGTGTACCTCCGGTTAAAAATTGAAAGTTTTTTGCTCAAAAATACTCACTCAAATTTATCCGTGTAATTAGGGCCCAATTAAAGCCTATCCATGACCATTTGTTAAACATCAATTTCTTTCCGAGTTCATTCATTTGAAGTTAAGTTGGATAAGCTTTGTTATATTTTACGAGTTCCTTACATAAAGAAAATAATAAGCTGCTCAAACATGTCGAAAAACTACAAAGTATAAACTTTCAAAATGATCCAACATTTTATTGGACTTATTTAACAAATAACACAATAAAAAGTAAATCATAAAATTACAGTTGGTCATTAAACTTAAAAAATACCTCTTTTATAATATGTAAGTTTAGTTTGTCTATCGTTGGTTATAAATTTTATGCACAAAATAAAGTAGAATAGGGGATTAAATGGTTGGACCATTATATAAATGGGCCGTTGGGTTGGGTTAAGTTGATTTAACAACACATGATGGGCCTGTAAAGGACTTACGTCGTCCAGAATGGTCAGTTTTAAAATATGAAGCTTAGTTTGAGCCTTCAACATGTACACAAAACTTTTACATTGTTATGTTAAAAGATTCGAATGTGATTTATACACGTATAAATTATTTTATACATACGATACATGTTCGTGTATAAAACATTTTTTCCTTGTAGTAAACTGCTATGTACTAGGGAACGTGTTCGGGCTAGCTTACTTAAGTAATTAATCTTATAAGTTTAATATCTTAATAAGCACTTCTTAAAAAAACAACTCAAAGATATAAATTTATTTAAGAGAAGGTGAAAAAAGGTAAAAATGAAAGCACGCCCAGTGGGACTCGAACCCACAATCGCCTGATTAGAAGTCAGACGCCTTATCCATTAGGCCATGGGCGCTTGTTGTAACTTTTTCATAATTATTGATTAAATTTATAATTAATTTAACCAACTTTTACATGATGATATCCATAACTTCATACAATTTTTCAAACATTCTTACAAATCCCATTATACAAAATTCCTTTTAAGATCTTAACATATTCTGATGATGTCAACAAAATAGGTACTTTACGCGCATGCATGCGCACTAATCATGATTTCAAGTCCTTCGATAGATTGCTTCAATAAACTTGCTTGCATCACCCCCCACTCATTCAGTTAACTTTTTCACATTTCACTCATCTCAGATTCAAAATGTGTAACTTATTATGGAAAAACAAACAGTTTGGTTGGAAAATGATGAAGTCACTGATGAACCAACTAAGTTTTGTATTTTAAATGGAGATTTTGGATTCAAGTTTCATCGAATAATGTGTCGAGTTAAATTAATAATAATAATAGACCTTGGAACTTTTCCATGATTGATGATGATGAAGATGAAGATGAAAGACACTGATTCCAATTCTTAATACCATTTTGATTCACATGAGGGGTAAAAGAAGAGAAGAAATTGTCAAACCATGTGGAGATGTCAGTGTGTTTATATGTGGATTGATTGTTTCCATTCAGAACTCATGGCAGTGTGTGTGTATTCTCAGGCAACCATGCATGTGCTTTTCTAAAGACACTTTTATCATTGTATTTACTACTATCTATCCTTCTGCTTTTTAGTTTACCCTTTTGTCTTAGGAACAACCGGCCTTCTTTGCTTCTTTGCTACCATTCGATCATGTCGATATCAATGCAGTGAACCTTTCCATAGATTTGTTACCGCTGTCTTTGTACTGTTGCACCAATGCTCCTTAGTTTAGCATAAATCTATTGAACGGGTATTTTTTTTGTTAATTACGTACATCTCTCATGAACTGATCGACTTCATGTTTTTATTCAATAAATACTTAGACACGATTGTTAGTTATGAGACTCGAACCTACTAATAATGTGAAATAGTAGAAAGAAAGACGGAAACTTAATTTAGGTTATAATATTTTTTTGTTTGTATTGAATAGTTGGGCATCACCTTTCACTAACTATAATATTTATGGAAAATGCTAAACATGTCCTTGAGAGGCAAGGATAACGGGGACATTGGTAGTTACTTTTCTTTTTTAGAATGTCAAAGACTCACACTCCTATTATACGGTTTTTAAATCGACTCATTAATCAAGATGTTATGTGTATAGTGTTCTCCTACAACTATTGTCGTTGATTAAGAAACATATAAATACATGGTACATGAACTTTAGACTATGCTACATCTAAAATGAGTGTATTTTAAGTGCAAAGAATAGGGTTCTCTTTAAGTGCCTAATAAATATTGAAGTTTGCTAAAGATAACACTAATGCTTAAAATGAGTGTATTTTAAGTTTTTAACCACCAAAACTCTACCACTCAAAAACCACTAACCAATTTAGGGTGGTTATGGTTAATATTATGTTCTTTAATTATTAACCCGTCATGTCTTTGGCCTAGAGGTATATATCGAGGTGACACATCAACCAAAATGTTGTAGTTTTAGGTCCCGTTATAGAACAAACGTGTATATAATCGTGGTGCTAGACCAAAATCCAAGATTAATGTAAACTCTTAATTCCATCAATCCAAGATTTGAGAGTTAGTTGGTAGTAAGTTTGAATTGTGTTTTGCAGAGAGATAAGAAAGAGAAAATGAGAAAAAATGGAGAGACAATCTGAAAAAGATGTTAAGTCTAGTGGTGGAATAGGGTTTATCCAAATAAGGTAACCAAATTAGGTGTCTCTTATTCACAAGGAAGAACACCCATGAATGGAAATAATTTGAAAGCAAAAGCCTGTGTAATCAAGGAAATTGGTATATTGGACCACTTCTTCTTTATAGCCTCTACCATTTACTACTGCTACTCTAAAAGATTACATTTAATTGTCATCTAGTTTGCTGTTTCTTACAAAAGGTATCAACTCAAGATTTGTGATTTTATTCACTTTGTATCTACTTTTTATGAAATGGGAAAACTTTTCCCTTCTTTTATTACATGCTCCTTTTTCCATCCACGGTTTATAAGTCATAACTTCGGTTCATATTCACATTATATATTGATGACACTTTGTTTGTGTTTGAGACGTTACAATTATAGCTTTAGTTCGAGTTTTTTTTTTTCTTTTCAGAAAGACAATTAACATCTTATATAGTTATTATCTCTTTTGTTTCTTACGAGACTCTTTGGTTAGTCATAATTTGCTTGTTTTTGGTGGTGTAAAAGTATATAACATTACATGTTATGGGATAGTGAATTGATTGGATTGTTGATATAATAATAAGAAAATAGACCCACGTGGTATAGAATGAGATAGAAATGAAAAAGGGTTGGGGATTCATTTAGTGATAGAAAAGTAGATTTTGATTTTAAAGTTGTGAATGGTACAATGTGAAAGTGAAGTCTTGATTAGGGGGTGCAGCCATTATGCATTTAAGGCTTGAACAATATCATTGAATGTTGAGTTATCATGATTTGAGTGGGACAACTAGAAAATGGAAAGCAACAGAGGACTAATAAGTCAAGGGCACCAAGGACAACTTTCATTTTTAGTTTCTTAGATTCATACAATTCTTTTGTCCCTTTTTAGTTTTAACTACCTTCCAAAACTACTATTCTACGGATGAAATGTAACTTATTCTAATCTTTAATCTTTAATATATAATAAAATAGAAGTCTTAAATGTTATATGGCAAAATAAGGTCCCTTAGATTGATTTACTTCTTTGATTTCAAATTTTAGATTAGATTGATGATTTCATTAAATACTATTTTTACTTTACACCCTTTTAGAATACATAATTATATTCTATCTTTCATTCGATTTCCACTAAAATAAAAAACATAATTATAATTTATTTATAAATCAGTCAATTTGAACTATGATTTACTTTATTGTTATTCTAAAAACTCCTAATAAAAATATCAAAATATGTGTATAATTGTAAATGTGTATATGTTATTATAACTATAAACATGTATAAACGTAAAAGTATATATGTTATTATGTGTGTAACATTGTGTTCTCATAATTACTTAAAATATACATAAATATGAAATTTAAGATTTAGTTTTTATCTTTATCCGTGTTATCGCGGGACAATAATCTAGTACTGTAACACAAGTGTTTTTTTAATAAATACGTGGTAATGGTATGCATGACTTTACAATGACTAATACATCTAAGTGATGTTTTGAAGTTTATTTTTTGTTTTTTAAATTCTTCTTCACCTGGCATATAGGTGCTAAAACATCAACTAAATATGCTAAATGATGTATTGGGTATTTAACCACTTGGTAGTATGGTATATGATTGTTGTGAGGGTATGATTGTATGATTGAATGTGAAGAATATTCAAGTTAGAGGCGAAGCAAAGATTGGAGATTGGCGGGGCCGATTGCTTAATTTTGGTCCGTTATATAATATTTTGGACTCATTGAGAAGGGTCGATATGTAATATTTATGATGTTTTAGGGGTCCGACATATAAAATCCAAGTTTTTGTATAAAAAATGTATATAAAATAGGTCCAATAGATGGGGGCAAATACCCTTGAGCCCTCTTGTCTCCGCCCCTGATTCAAGTGTTTTAACATCTTTATTTATTAAAATCAATCGCTTACTAAAATTATTATACATCTACTAAAAAATGTATTTGTGTCATTTACATCAATTAATATGGCAAAGAATTAAAAGAACATGTAAAATGACTAAAATGCTCATATGTTTTCTTACACATTCAAGAGTTTCTTTATGAATTTTTAAAATAATTTTTAGCTTTTAAAAAAATGTGGAACTTGCATCACTAATATACATACTTTAGTAGTCTCTATGATAGCTTTATTCATTTATTACAAGGGGATCTTAATATATAGTGAAAACATATAAATAACTTGGCGGCATGCACATACATTGTTACAATATTTTAGTGAATATTTATATTTGAATAAAAGATGTAAAATGAAGTTTTGTTATTATTATCTGGCGCTATCGAGGAAGAGGGAAAGTTTTCTCTGAATTCCCCGGAGTAAATTATAACACGAATAGTGTTAAAGTAAATTTTTGCACACGTGACCCTTCGTCCGACTTCAGACGAAGGGATGATAGTATAAATGATTAAGTGTTGTTGTATTTAACGAGTCCACGAAGGCACTCAATATTACAAATGATTGGAAATTGAATACAAGGAATGTTAGATAACCAAGATCAGTATCTAGGAGTAAATGTGTTACTAAAGTTTTCTTTCATTCGTTTTATTCTTTTGTCTTGCCCTTATATAGTATGCGTCTGGTTATTACCCTCCGGGTAATTCGTAGAGACCGGTCCGTTTCAACAGTCACCTTTCATCCGTGTCAGCGACGTGGCCCACTTACCTCGGTCAGTCAACTGCCACAGCCATTAAATGAAGAAGCGCGTGGGCGGCGCTTTGTCTCCCACGCTCCTCTTCATTAAATGCTACCATCATTCTGTCTTGTCCGCAATTAATGCTACACTCCCTTCGATGTTCCTGCTCCCAAAGTCGTTTGAGTGCCCTTCGTCCGTCCGTAGCCCCTGTTCCATAAACATCAGCCTTATCGGTACATGGCCGGACGAAGGCTCGGTCTTTTTGTGAGTAATAGATACCCTATCCCAACATCTCCCCCCTAGCCTAGGGAAGTGAGTGTGAAAGTGGGGGCCTACTTCTGATCGAATCTTCCCTAGACTATGATTGCCTGACGGTGCTACTCGCATTTAAGGGGTAATTATTGCCTGTTAGTCATTAATGCCTCTGATTTGACGGGAGGAATGACTGATTGATGTGGGAAGTTATTAACTTCCCTATAAATACTCCTTAATAACCTCATTTTGATTACCCTTTCAATTCATTTTCTTCATTCATCGTGTAATTATTGTTCGCTGTTTTTCTTGTTTTGATTTCATCGATTATGGGTAAGAATGACATGTTAACCTCTCGCTGTACCGTTACGCACGCTTCTCTCTCTGATCTTATCACCGAGTTTGGGTTGAAAACGGAATGGCGGGTTCGCAATCCCTCTGCTAACTCTAACGTTACCAGCTGCCCTGAGGGCTCCATAGCGATGTATACTCGTTTTTTCGATGCCTCCAATGTTCGGATCCCTTTTACTCGTTTTTTCCTTTCTGTTATTGAATATTACCAGATGTGCCCAATCCAGATGAATCCCATGGGGGTTTTGAGGATAACTAACTTTGAATTACTGTGCCACGCCTTGGGTTTTCCCGCCACCTTGAACCTCTGGAGAAGCTTTTTTAGGTTAATCCGTTCAGGGGATTGGTTTACCCTTGAGCGTCGGCCGAAGGTAGAGAACGAGGGGTGGGAATGCTTTCGCCCAGCGCCCATTAGTGTGAAACAGTGGAAGGATAAGTTCTTTTGGCTAGATGCTTCGGTGGCACCCGTACCGATGCATTGGAGACCCATTCTGCCAGGTGCCATACTTGATCCCCCTCCTGCTCTTACCGAAGAAGAGGCAGAACGTTGTCGGCTAATTTCTAGGAACAAGATTCCAGCCCGGACTCATAGCGAGGCTGTGCTGGTATTGGGTGGTGTGAGCCGTCATTGGGCTCCCTTAAACCTTAATCCTTCCATCCAATTGAATGGCGTTCGTAAGTTTTTCTCCCCTCCTCTTGTTGTTGTTGTTTTTTTGGTGGACGAACGCATGATTCTTCTGTATTGTAACTTTTGTTATGTATATCTTTACAGCTATATCTCTGCTGGATTACTTGAAGCTTGATACTTTAACCGGAGTTACATTCCCCGTGGTTTCTTTGGAAGAGAACGTCGCCCATATTCTGGAGCAGAGGGTTGGGGACTTTGTCTTCCCCTCCACTGAGGTGCACTCCTTGATACCTGGTGTACCAGCCTTGGTGGTTGATCTTCCCCCTACGTCTGTTTTTTCACCGATGTCGGAGCCACCATCCGGAGGTCCTGGTACCAGGGTTAAACGAAGAAGGCTTTCTCTTGCTAGTGGTAGACTTCTATCTTGTGTCCCGCCTCTCTTTTTCGTTTTTTTTTTTTTTTTTTTTTTTTTTTTTTTTTTTTGGTAATCTTAACGTACCATTTGGTAGGTGGCCCCGACATTTTTCAACCCAAAAGGCATCTTTCTGTAACAGAATATGCCGAAATCCGTGTAGAATGCCGTTTTATCCTCGTCTTCCGGTGCCATTTGTATCTGATGATAACCCTTGTAGGCGTCTAAGAAGCATTTGTATCTGTAGCCCATCAAAGAATCAATCTTCCAATCTATCTCCGGTAGTGGGTAGTTGTCTTTCGGGCAGGCCCTGTTGATGTTCTTAAAGTCTACGCACATTTTCCAGGAATGGTCACTTTTTTCGACGAGGACTGGGTTAGCCACCCAAGTCTGATATCTTGCTTCTCGCAGAATCCCTGCACCCATTAGCTGACTCACCTCCTCCCTGATGACCTGACTACGCTCCGGAGCCATTCCCCTTTTTTCCTGCCTGATCGGCTCCACGCTGGGGTAGGTCTTCAACCGGTGTTCGGCTATACTCCTTGGTACTCCCGTCATATCTGATGGTGTCCATGCAAACACATCCATGTTGCTGCTGAGCAATGTGAACAGTTTTTCTTTACATGGTCTGGATAAGTGCGACCCTAAGGTAATAGTTTGCTCCGGGAACTTGGGATTGATGACGAGTTTTTCTTCCGGATCATGGCTTGTCTCTTGTGGGTTATCTGTCCTTTCTGCTGAAGCACACCACTTTTCCCTTTGTCTCTTGGTACGAACCGTAGCGATACCATGGGGAGTGGGGAATTTCATCAATCCATGGAAGGGGGACGGTACCGCTCCCAACAGGTATAGTCCTGGCCTTCCCAGGATGATGTCGAACGGGGCTGGTGTTTGAACCACTGCGAAACTCATCCATTCCTTCCTCATGCGCGGGTATTCTCCTAGTGTTAGAGGGAGGGTTATCTCCCCCAGCGGCCACGTCATTTCGTTATCTAATCCTTGGAGTGCCGATTCTGGCCTCCTTATACGTGCTTGAACAGACCTCCGAAACCGCCGGAAGAAGTGCTCATAAATGACTTCTGTGGAGCTCCCAGTGTCTACATATACCTTTGGGACGATGGTATTTCCTATCCGTCCTTCCACTATGATGGGGTCCAGGGTGGGGCAACATTCGCTTCTGGGGGGAAAAGCTATTTCTTGATTCATCCACGCTGGATCAGACTCCTTTCTTTTCATGGACAGTGAGTCCCTTCTTATCATGTTAACGGTCAGGCTCCTGGTCCCCTGAGAACCGTCGTCTTTTCCTCTACGGTTGCTTTTGTTACCTTGTGTTGCTCCCTTCTTTATATCCTTAATCAGATGTGCAAGTTCTCCAGATTTGACCGCCTCCTCGATCTTCCTCTTTAGATGATAGCAGTAGTTAGTGTTATGACCATGGTCTAGATGGAACTCGCAAAATTTATCCGACTGCTTTCTTTCCGGGTTTTCTAACATCGGATGAGGGGCGGGGAAGTTTTTTCCTACCTCCTCTGTTGAGAGGATCTCACAGGGGGTCTTTGTGAGTGCTGTGTACACCTCCTTTCGTCTGTAATCGGTGGACGCGTTGGGTGTGTAGGGATTAGGATATGGGCTTCGGTTACGCTGCTCTGGCTGTTTCGCCTCGTTTCTTTGTGGTCCCGGTCCTTCCGTCCGGGTATGGTTTCCAGATTTCCCGCTTCGGTCTTCCCTGTTAGTCTTACTAGAACTGGCCTCTCTGCTAAGGTTAGCCGCTTCTTTTCCCCTAATGAAATCTCTTACTCGCGTCATCATCTCGTCTACAGTGTCAGGAACTTTATTATTCAAAGCTTCTATGAGTTGAGTGTTTTTTATGGCATGCATGAAGCCGGAGACTCGCATGTCCTCCGTAGCACCTTTTATCTCTAAGCTTTCCTTATTGAAGCGTTCTATGAAGGTTCTGAGGCTTTCGTGCTCCTTCTGTTTGATGTTGTGCATCTCCACCGACTTTCTTTCGCACCTACGTAGTTGCATGAAGTTGTTTTTAAACTTGTGTTGCAGGTCTTCAAAACTGTCCACGGACTCTGTGGGGAGGCTGTCGTACCAGAGTCGGGCCGATCCCAGGAGAGTTTGGACGAACATGTGGCACCAGACGGGCATTGACCACTGTTCCACTTCTGCGGCTCCGGAGAAAATACTAAGATGATCGTCTGGGTCCTGCGACCCATCATACATCTTAACGTTCGCCGGCATCTTTATTCTGGGGGGAAACTTGAAGTTTGGTGAACTTAGTGTCCTTCGACCTCTGGTATGGTTTGGATAAGTCATCTATTTCAGGAACCAGTTGCCGGATGGTCTGTGATGGTTGCCACACAAAAGGGGGACCTCCCGCGTTGGACGTTGGCCCATATAGCTGTTGGCTGAACTGTGGGGGCTGCACGGGCTGATACTGAGGAGGTTGCACAGGCTGATACTGAGGAAATTGTGTCTGCGGATGTGACATACCGAAATTAAACGTTCCTGTCTCGGGCCGGTGAACTCCATTCAGGTGTTGGGCGTTGAGGAGGCTAGCAAACGTTCCCTCCTGCCTGATATTGGGTGCTACGATCGTTGGTTCTCTATCAGACACCCTCCTGGACCTCAATATCCGACTCTGATTCGAGTGGCTATCTGGGATAGAGCTTTCCTCCTGCTCCATTTCCTCGGCATCTCCGTAGGAGAGCTCAACGGGGTTTCCTCTCCTGCGTTCCTTCTGAGCGTGCTTATTCATCATGGCTTTTAGGCTATTGAAGTTTTTGCTCACAAACTCCGGTGTGATTGGGCTTGCTTGCTCGTTTGCTCCTGGGGTGAATGTCGGGGGTGGCCCTGTGTCTTCAACAGACTCTTGGGTAACAGATTGGGCTAGTCCTTCCTCATGCTGATCTACGGGTACTTTCTCCATGTCTTCCCAGAATCTGTCGCTGATTAACAACAAGGTCCCACGGATGGCGCCAATGTTAAAGTAAATTTTTGCACACGTGACCCTTCGTCCGACTTCAGACGAAGGGATGATAGTATAAATGATTAAGTGTTGTTGTATTTAACGAGTCCACAAAGGCACTCAATATTACAAATGATTGGAAATTGAATACAAGGAATGTTAGATAACCAAGATCAGTATCTAGGAGTAAATGTGTTACTAAAGTTTTCTTTCATTCGTTTTATTCTTTTGTCTTGCCCTTATATAGTATGCGTCCGGTTATTACCCTCCGGGTAATTCGTAGAGACCGGTCCGTTTCAACAGTCACCTTTCATCCGTGTCAGCGACGTGGCCCACTTACCTCGGTCAGTCAACTGCCACAGCCATTAAATGAAGAAGCGCGTGGGCGGCGCTTTGTCTCCCACGCTCCTCTTCATTAAATGCTACCATCATTCTGTCTTGTCCGCAATTAATGCTACACTCCCTTCGATGTTCCTGCTCCCAAAGTCGTTTGAGTGCCCTTCGTCCGTCCGTAGCCCCTGTTCCATAAACATCAGCCTTATCGGTACATGGCCGGACGAAGGCTCGGTCTTTTTGTGAGTAATAGATACCCTATCCCAACAAATAGTATTCATGATATACACAACATGTCAACTACTCTATTCAAGAGTTGAGTATCTCCGTCTAGGTCTAAAGTTGCAATTCTATCTCAAAACACAAAGGCACCTTCATCATACACAAGTGTAACAAAAAAAATCGCCAATTTTTCTATCAAATTGCCACATAATGTGTCAAAGAAGTACAAGGGTAGAAATGCCAAATCGTCAAAATGAAGTTACGGGGGTTAATGAATAAGAACAAATGTGTACATGCTGTTAGATTTTTTTATAGACAATTTAGTCAATTAGTTGTTGGTTTTAATTGTGTATATGTTTATCACTCCATTGTTGATTGATGAAATATACAAATATCCCAAATGTTGTTGTCCTTTTCTTCTTCTTCTTCTTCTCCATATATATATATATATATATATATATATATATATATATATATATATATATAGGGGTTAGATCGTGTAAAAAATGCAAATATCGTAAAAAGTGTGAGAAGCGATTAGAACCAATCATTAATACTTAAGAGGGTTTTTATAAAAATCAATAGAAAAGGGTATTCCCGTCATTTAACAATTACATAATACACTAATAGAAAACCAAAAATCAATCGTTCTACACACACAAATCCCGCCCAATTCACAAACCCTCCCCAATTCACGAAATTAGGGTTTTTAGAAATCGATTTTTTCCTACAAATCCGCCATTGTTGTACATCATAATCACTCAACACTCTCGATTCTTTGTTAGATGAAAGGAAAAATGAAGATATCGGATGAAGATTTAACTCGTAAGTGTAAAAAATTCTATATCGTGTATCATATCAGTTAATATTTTGAAGTTTTTTAATGTAATCCGCCATTGTTATACATCATAACCAGCATAACGTTTTCGATTTAATTTTGTTTAGCAAAAAGGCGAAGCAATAGACTGATGAGGTTATCAGCAACTTTCAAAAACACAGAAGACACTGCCATAGAAATAAATGAAGATGAAGATGAACCAGAGAAGAGTGTACCCACTGAGAGACGATCAAAGTTCAAAAATGATCGTCCAGCTCCAAAAAAAAAGTAATTTTTTTATTTTATATTATAAATTTCTGTGATTTATTTCATTATACATATGTTAAATGCATATAAAAAAATGTTGTTTATTGTAGTATAATTTTTGTTTGTGTGGTACATATTTGTTGATTCACAAAACAGTTATATATGTATAACCATTGTGTATCATAATTGTTGATACACAACAGTTTTTACACATATATGTAACACACAACAGATATTAACTATATGATACACAGATTATATACTTAACTGTTGTGTATCATATTGTATGAAATTTTGTATATCATGAAACTTAACAGGATATGCATCTAATATGTATATAAAAACTATATGCAGGTCCTAAACAGAAACTAACTTATCAACTTAAGGATCTTCCCATTGAATCGGACCCAGATGACGATTTTGTAGAAAATAAGTTGGTAGTTAGTAAGAAAAAAAAGAAGTTAAGTCCAATGAGGGAAACTGAAGTAGTAGAGAATTTAGAAAATTTGAAACGCATCAGACAACGAAACCCCCCTAAGTTACTGTTTGAGGCACTAGAAAACCTAAGTGACGCACAAGTAAAAGATATTAAAAGTTTGGGGTTTAAAGAATTGGTAAACTTTAATATTGAAAGTATACCAGCAAGATTGGGGTACTTAGTTGTTAAGAATTTCGATCCAAAAACTTTGACTTTGAAAATGAAGAATGTATCATTCACAATTACAAGAGATGTTGTCAAAGAAATTATTGGATTTCCACTGGGAAATATTCCAATAAAGACATATAAGAAGAAAAAATTGGTTGATGATCCATTAACTAAATATTGGAGAGAACAATACACCGACACAAATCCTTGTAGAATTTATATGAAAAATGTGACTGATAAGATGAAGAGTCAAAGGGAGGGGGGTGCATTATACAAGCTGAACTTTTTGGTCGCTGTTATGACGGTATTAGGAAAAACAAATAAGTGTGGAACAGTAAACCAAACCTTTTTGTATACTTTGACAAACCCTGCTGAAGTGAAGAAAATGGACTGGTGCGGGTTCTTTATAGATTGTTTGAAAAGTAGTCGAGAAGAGTGGGATGAAATAAGCCATTTCAACGGCCCACTATTGTTCCTTGAAGTAAGTAATATTTTTTTGCACATATTAATAAATTAGTAAATATGCACAGATTTTATGCGTATTAAAAATAAGTTTTCTTTGTGTAGCTATTGTTTGCAGAATCCAAAAGACCAGAACCTGAAGGTAACGAACCATTAATTCCACCATTGCAGTACTGGACTGCTGAAAAATTAAAGTTGTTGGAGGAGGAAGAATTGGGAGTTACGGGAGTTAAAAGACTGAAACGAGAGGCTGAATTTGTGAAGCTGATTCAAGAAGAGCTTCAGATTAATCAAATTGAAGATGTACCAATTTCAGAAGACGCACCACATCTGCATTCAAAAGAAGATGCACATCCAGAAGAAGAAGATGCACCGCTGATTTCAGAGGAAGAAGCTGCACATACAGAAGAAGCTGAAAAACCAGAATCTGCACATGTTGATTCAGAAGACCCTGCACATCTTCAATCAGAAGAACCTGGACATGTGCATTCGGAAGATTCTGATCATTTTTTCCAACAAGAACTGGAGATACCTTCTCCAAGAAATGCAGCCGTGGAAAGTGAGATAATCAAAAACAATGAAAAAGCCACTGCAAGTCAAGGTACAATCAAAAAATTAATTTTATTATTCGTATTAAGTTTTATAAATTATAAAAAATGATAATAACTTCTTTTACCAGAATATTATGCTCCAAAAACACGTGATGTAACCTCTCCAAGAATGACAAAGAGCATCGCAAAAAGAACTCCAACAGTGGCAATTGAGGAACCTTATCCAAAAAAACAGAAATTATCATACACAAACGAAGAGGTAATATTCTAAGATTAGTATCAATGCATTATACTAACATTTGATATATAATAAAACATATTTTGTCTTGTTTAGAAGGAGTGTATTTTGGAAATCCAAGAAATATATAGAGAAATTGACGAAAAGGAGAAGCATGCCAAAAAATTGATAGAAAAGGCACTTCTTCAATTCCCAGGAAGTATTCATATTGAAGACTTGAAGAAAACAAGATTGGATATGAAACAAAATGAAGGAGGTTAGTTTAGTAATTTTTGCTTCTGTTATTATAAAGTTTTGGACATATTATAATGCACATCTAATCACTTTTTGTATATTGATTATGAAGATGCTGAGACGTTGGAAACAAACAAAGAACAAGGAAATGTTGCTGTTGAGAGAAATGAAAGTTTTGAAGGTCCGAGCTTCAGTTTAAATATCACACAACTGAACGAATCCCCTGTTAAAAAACCAAACACAACAACTCCCGAACCACAAAAAAATCAAGATGAAAATAACCAATTCAAAACGCCAATTGCACCAATACCCCAACAGTTATCAAAAACCAAAAGTACAACACATAAACAACTAAGCAAGATGACTCTGACAAGAAAGAAACATTCAGCAAAGAAAAAACCCCGAAATTTTAAAGGAAAAGAAATCGTACCACTGGTTGAAGCACCAAAAAAAATTGAACAAATCCTTCCAGAAAAACCGAAACGAACATTAAAGCTGACATATTCAATGAGGTCTCCTTACGTGAAAAGAGTTGTTCAATTGGGGAAAAAGTTGATTGATGCGGAAAATAAAATTTCTGAAAGCATTTTCTCTGCTACATTTGGAGAACAGTAAGTATTAGTTTAATATATATGTTTAGTTAATATAATTCTTATCTTTATGTATTGTTTAATGTTAACTACGATGCACTTTTGTATAAAAGGGATATCATCTTTAAAGATGAAAATGGAATTGAAGCACAGAGGGGAATGTTCGAGAGTTTAATTCCAGACATGCTTAACCATGAAGGTTCAATCAGGGTTTGGGCGAATATTTGTAACCAGGAAGATGAAAAATTAAGAGGTCCCGATTCAGCAAAACGGTTTTTTTTTCATACTGATATCATGGTATTTTTCTAAACTCAGTGTTTTAAAATACCGTTATAGTTAATATGTGTATAATGCACATTTATAATTCATTGCAGAATGATAAAATGGTGAGTCAAAGCACAAATGTCGAGGATCTATTTGAAGAGTTTTGGTTTAACATTGTTGACTACGGTAATTGCTACAAAAAGAAAAACCTTCATGAGTTTGACTTGGTAAGAAATCCGTCAAAGTTTAAACATATACATAATATATATTAAAATGTTAATGCATTTTTACTGACAAAAGTTGTCCAAAATAGGTGTTTTTTCCGGTGTTTTCTCAGTTAAAGTACTATCTCGTATGCTTTAACTTGAAGAGTCCAAAAATTATGATTGTTGACAACTGTGGGATTGAAAAGGAATTGAAAGATAAATATGAAACTGTACCATTGCTTTTGGTAAGAATGATTACTTTTATATAATGTTTTCAGTATGAATAATAGATATTTGATATGTATTTTATAATGTTTTTTACAGATTAACTTGTTTAAAAATTACTTGGATTCGGAAAAACATCCAAAAGCTAAAGAAATGAAGTTGGTTGAGCCCGAGATAATACAAATGCCATGGAGAACAAAACAGAAGAATTCTGATGGTGGGGTATTCCTTATGAGGCATATGGAGACGATCAATGGCAACAGTTATGAAAGCTGGGCAACTGGATTCCGTGAAGAAGGTCCTTGATGAGGTTAGTAGGGATTACCCTATGCATATATATAGGTAATCCCTAAAACCTAAATACGAACATGGGCTTTTATTGCTGAAGCCTGATGTTACAGGCAAGCCCATTGAGCAAGACACGCATGTTACAGCCTGTATACCATCGACAGGCGCCCGCCTCAACATGAGATCAACCTGCAAGGCAGTTTCAGCCTTGCGTCATCCTGCAAGGCAGTTTGAGCCTTGCGTCATCCTGCAAGGCAGTTTGAGCCTTGCGTCATCCTGCAAGGCAGTTTGAGCCTTGCGTCATCCAGTTTGAGCCTTGCGTCATCCTGCAAGGCAGTTTCAGCCTTGCGTCATCCCGCATGGCAGTTTCAGCCTTGCGTCATCCTGCAAGGCAGTTTCAGCCTGACGCCAGTCTGCAAATAATAAAGTGGAGACGATTAGTATACCACTGATTGATTACTATAACAGTTTAAACATTCATGATCGTCATTGATTAATGGACGTTCCCCATGCTTGAAACGGGTAGTATAAATACGTAATCTAATCAGGGTAGACGCACTCCACTTCAATCTCATTCAACACCTACAAGCTTTAACAGAGTTCATATACTCTCGCTTTCATCTTCAACTTTGATCACCCTAGGTTCGTCAAGAACTTACTGGGTTTGCACTGTGATCATCACAGGAGATTCAAGGTTGACATCACCAATCCTCGTGTTTGACAACCACTGCTCGAACATTGGCGCCATCCGTGAGACACGTTTTTAACGGCGTTTCATTTTTTCAAATTTTTTCTTTTTCCCATACCTTATAATCAGCCGTTTCCATGGAGGCAACAAATGCATCCCAAGTCATTTCTTCAGTACCAGAAATAACCACTGTGATTACCACCACACCGGAAACGGTGACGACCTTACCTCCTGCTATCCCTCTATCCCATGGTCGCCTCCCACTGTCAGAGCCATACGTTGACTCTGAGTGGACGGTGTCGGATGTACGGTCGCGTGGGTATCCCTCTTTAACCAGTCCCCTCTTTTCCACAAGGTTTGCCGGAACAAGTACGTTTACTCCACCACCGCTAGGGACATCTCTCCCTCAGGCTCTTTTTTCCAATGGGACAAGCTCTCAGGAAGATGGCACTGATCAGGTAAGACAGCATGTGTCGAATGCTCCTCCGAATGCTAGTCAAGGGGTTCGGGAGGATCCAATTGTGGAGCTGCTTCGCAGGTTGGCTCAGAGTACCCAGCCGCCACCACCGCCTCCTCCTCCACCTGCTTCATCAGACTTGCTGTCTCAGTTGGTGGCAGCGTTGCGCCAAGCCCCGCAGCCGGCGCCTGTCCAACCAGTAGATCCATTGTCACAACTATTGGAGCAGCTAAGGCAACCGCCCATTCACACCCCACCACCTCCTCCACCACTAGATACATCTAATGACATGTTGCGAGTGTTGCAAACACTAGTAGCAGCAGCCGCACCACCACGAGCAGCCACTATGCCCTTGTCAGTGGTCAGTTCGAAGTTCTGTGATTGGGTGGCCAGATTCCCACTTCCAGATAAGCAAAAAGTCCCTTCCATCGTTGGTACTTATGATGGCACAAGAGATCCCGATGACCACTTGGCTCTTTTTGAACAGGCCATTATGACAGAAAAATGGCTAGACCCAGTCGCTTGTCACATGTTCCCTGGCACCTTGCAGGGCTTTGCTCGCGATTGGTTTGCTGACCTACCAGACAGGAGTATTCAAGATTTTGCGGATCTAAAAGCGAAATTCGTGACTCATTTTGTACAGCAAAAGAAGCAGCAGCGAACTCACATAGAAGCACATCTGATACGACAAAAGGAAGGGGAGGGGTTACGTGACTTCATTCAACGTTACACGCAGGAGTGCCAGAAAATTGTAGCGCTACCTGAAAGTCAGCAAATCTCGGGTTTTACCCTCTCTTTGCTCCCAGGGCAATTGCAAGAGAAACTGATCAAGCGCACTCCAGTGACTTTCAAGGAAGCCACTGACCGAGCATACGATTTTCTCAGATCCAGGGAGACTGTTACTCTCACAAGGGGAGTTCTCAACAGGAAAGACAAATGGGGGAGCTCATCAAGCGCTAGACCTGATCACCGCCAAGACAGGCAGGATAACAGGCGTGACCATCGCAGGGATTACAGGCGAGATGAGAGAGACAGAGGTAGCAGGAGGCCTACTCCGTATGATCGTGGTACAGGTCCCAATCTCAGTAAAAGTCCAAGCGAGATATTGAAGACAGAACAGGTGGGAGCAACTTTCAAGGCACCTCCTCAGATGTTACATAAGTCTGGGAAGAAAAACATGAGCAAACGTTGTGATTTCCATGAAGACTATGGTCATGATACCAATGCCTGTAGAGAACTAAAGGCTGAAATCAGGCGCGCGTTAGAGGAGGGGAAGTTAGAACACCTAGTCCCGGGGGCAAGACAACAGGCAACAAAAAATCCAGCCAAAAAAGCTTATAGTTGGCAGAAGAAGGGAGACAATGGTGATAATCCCGGCCCGCCTGATGGCCAAGTATTCATGGTTCGGGGGGAGACATCGTGTAAGAGAAAAGCAGTTGTCCTACAGGACTGGATGATGGTTCCTATCTCATTTCCCCCTGTGGCGGCCACTTCTAATAATCCCATAGTCATTAAGATCCGATTATCCAACTATGAGATTAACAAATCTTATGTTGATACAGGTTGTTCTACTGATATCGTATTTGAGCATTGTTTCAGGAAGCTACCCCAAACAGTCAAAGACACCAAACGACCAGCGCTTGCACCATTGGTCGGTTTCTCTGGAGAAACACACTGGCCCGTGGGAGAAATAACTTTACCAATGATGATGGGCGAATATCCACTGCACAGGATTGAAATGGTAGACTTTGCCATTGTCAAGGCCCCATCAGAATACAACGTTCTTCTTGGCAGACCATCCCTAGAGAAGTTCAAAGCGATACCATCCACTATACATGGCATGGTGAAGTTTCCTACACCTTCAGGAGTTGCTACTATCAGGGGGCAGATGTCATGGCCACAAGAATGCAAGCAAGTGGAGAACCCAAGACAAGACGTCGTTCGGGCTAATGGGCCAGCAGAGGTAACAGAAGGTTCAGAGACCAAGGTAATAATCAATGACAGTTTCCCTGATCAACCTGTCATCATTGGCTCACAATTACCTTCACAGATAAAAAGCAAGCTCATTAGTTTGTTAAAAGCAAGCCTCGATGTTTTCGCATGGCAGACTTCTGATATGACAGGTGTTCCTAGAGCCTTTGCCGAGCACGCCCTGAATGCCAATCCCAACATTGTTCCAATCAAGCAGAAAAAGCGCGGGCTTGCCATGGATCGCAGCAAAGCAGCATGTGAGCAAGTCAACAAGATGGTAGAAAGCGGCATAGTCAGGGAGGTAAAGTACCAGACTTGGATTGCTAACCCGGTCATGGTCAAGAAAGGTGATGGTTCATGGCGGTTATGTGTCGATTTCAAGGATATCAATAAAGCATGTCCAAAAGACAACTACCCGCTGCCAGAGATCGACTGGAAGGTAGAGTCCTTGGATGGTTTCCGTCTGAAGTGCTTTTTAGACGCTTACAAGGGTTATCACCAGATCCACATGAAGCGCAGTGACGAGGACAAGACAGCTTTTCATACAGACCAGGGTATCTACTGTTTCCAAAAAATGCCTTTTGGTCTAAAAAATGCAGGGGCAACATACCAACGCTTGATTGATCAAACATTCAAGGATCAGATCGGGCGAAATGTGGAGGCTTATGTGGATGACATTGTCATCAAAAGCAAAGCGGAGGATATCATGCTGGCATACATACAGGAAACATTCGAGACACTACGGAAGATCAATATGAAACTTAACCCTTCCAAATGCAGCTTTGGAATGGAGGAGGGTAAATTCCTGGGACACATTATCACGCCAAGGGGTATTAAGGCTAATCCAAAGAAGATACAGGCTGTTTTGGACATGGTCTCCCCATCTACCAAAAAGCAAGTGCAAAGTCTGAACGGTAAGTTAGCAGCGCTCAGCCGGTTCCTTTCAAAGACCGCTGACCGATCTCTCCCCTTTTTTAACACTTTGAAAGGCTGTATAAGGAAACAAGATTTTGCATGGACACCTGAAGCAGAATCCGCATTCCAAGAGCTAAAGAAATTTATGACCACCCTGCCTACGCTCACAGCTCCTGTACCAGGAGAAACATTAGCGGTCTACCTGGCCGCTTCTATGGAATGTATTAGTGCAGTTATGACGGCACAGCGCGGATCCACTCAAATGCCAATTTACTTTGTGAGTCGGGCATTGAAAGGGCCAGAAATAAATTACCCATGCATGGAGAAATTAGCCCTTGCCTTAGTACACGCGGCTAGGCGTTTGAGACGTTATTTTCAAGCTCACCCCATTCATGTCTTAACAGACAAACCAATTAAGCAGATACTGGGAAAACCCGAGGTGTCAGGACGCTTAGCTAAGTGGGCAGTTGAGTTGGGAGAACATGAAATCTCCTTCCATCCTAGAACTTCAATGAAAGGCCAGATCTTGGCTGATTTCCTTGCAGAGGTAGATGGTGAAGACAAGGAAAAACAAGCAGAGGAGGATAAACCATGGACGCTTTTCACTGATGGTGCCTCTAACTTGGAGGGATCTGGAGCCGGTTTAATCCTTACAGACCCTGATAAAAATGAATATACTTATGCTCTCAAGTTTGAGTTTCCCACAACTAACAATGAAGCAGAATATGAAGCTTTGTTAGCAGGCTTGAAAATCGCTAGAAAGATGGGGGTGAAGAGCATATCTGCATTTGTAGATTCCCAACTGGTTGCTAATCAAGTCAATGGAGCATTCGTTGCCAACCAAACCTCCATGCAACTATACTTGGAAGAGACTAAAAAGGTAATCTCCGAATTTACAAAGTTTACCATTGAACAGGTGCCCAGGAATCGTAATAAGTTGGCTGATGCACTGAGCAAGCTGGCTTCATCCGCCTTGCCCATCTCAAAAAAGACTTGCTGGTGGAGATCTTAAACGAAAAATCCATTGCACGACCAAAGGAAGTTACTGCTGTTACAGAAGAGGAATGTTGGATGACTCCGATCTTTAATTTCCTCCAACATGATGTACTACCAGCGGATCCTCAGCTCGCACGGAAGATACGTATGAAGTCACCAATGTACACGTTGGTGGACAACCGCCTGTTTCGGAAATCTTACTTGGGACCACATCTACGCTGCGTTGGCCCCATACAGGCTAAAAATATTATTCAAGCTGTACATAGCGGGAGTTGCTCCCTGCATGCTGGTCCACGCTCCGTCACTGGTAAAATCATGCGACTGGGGTACTTTTGGCCAACAATGCATCAAGATGCAAGGGACGAAATCGAAAAGTGTACAGCCTGTCAGCAGCATGCTTCTGTCGCCAAACTGCCGAAGCAAGACCTTATCCCCGTTACTACTGCATGGCCATTTTATAAATGGGGAATTGACATTGTCGGGCCATTTCCACCCGGTGTTGGCAACGTCAAGTTTCTCATTGTGGCTGTTGACTACTTTACGAAGTGGATCGAGGCAAAGCCCTTGGCAACCATCACAGGAAAGCGGGTTATCAACTTCGTATGGGAACATATAATTTGCAGGTTTGGGGTACCACATGTCATGGTCAGTGACAATGGCAGACAGTTTGCAGAAAATCCCTTCAAAGCCTGGTGCTCTGACATGAATATACAACAAAAATTCACCTCGGTCGCACATCCCCAGGCCAACGGCCAAGTGGAAGTCATGAACAAAGCTATTGTCAAAGCAATCAAAGCAAAGTTAGGCAAGCGCAAAGCAGCATGGCCAGATCTATTACCAGGTATCCTCTGGGCTCATAGAACTACACCAAATACAACTACATCTGAAACACCTTTCAGTTTGGTTTATGGTACTGAGGCAGTTATTCCTCCAGAAATTACTCATCCGACAAGCAGGGTCATGGACTTTAATCCGGAAGCTAATGAGGAAGCCCTGCGAGAAAACTTGAACATCGTGGAAGAGCGCAGGGAGATTGCTCTCATCAAGCAAGCCGCCAGTCATAGGCAGATGGCAAAATATTACAATCAGCGAGCTCACCATCTCTCATTTCAGCCAGGCGATTTGGTGTGGAGGAAAAATGAGGCCAGCAGGGTGGAAAGCCAAGGCAAACTAGGCCCTACATAGGAGGGACCTTATCAAGTGCTCACAACACATGGCAATGGATCTTACACCCTGTCAGATCTTGACGGGCAAGTTATTCCCAGGACATGGAATGCCATGAACCTGAAGAAGTGTTATGTTTAAAAATTTGGTTTGATAATGTATTCCAACTTTTATTCAATACATCAATAAAATAACACTTTTCCTTATGTACAATGTTACAACACGTGCATGCACAAATGACATAGTCAAGAACATAGTTCAATATATCACCCCAAGCCAGACAAATTTTGCTTGGTGCATACACATGCATTTATTTTCATCTTTTACTCTATTTGATAAAAGATAAGCACTTCCTACTTGGAAGCGACATCCTCGCGAGTAAAACATTTTTTCAACGGTTAACCAACAAATACAGACATAATTTCTATAGCAAAGTACACGCATAGAAAGAAAACAAGTAATTTCAACCATAGAAATTCACACAATCATTCAAAGCCTACAAGGCCATAATCCAATCACAAATAAACCAAGTCACAAAGTCATAACATATCAAGTGCACGAATAAAGAAACTAAGGTTGCAACTCTGACTGTGGTGACAGTAAGTTAATAATAGCTGCAAGTGATAGCTCCAAATCTTGTACTAGGGTACTCATAATGGGAAAATCCCTCTCTGCAAATACCTCGCTTGCACGAACCATGTGGGCATGTGTTTCAGGATTCAAATGAGGCAAGACCTCCAAGGGAGTATGGGGGAGTGCATCCTTCACCTTCTTGCTGGCAACATGTCTTCCAAACATATGAGTAGCACGGTTGAAGTCATTCAAAACACTAGCAACATCCGGATGCTTAAGCATCAAATCAAATAGCTGAGGCAGCGCGGCAACCAAATCTTTTCTTCCCTGCACGGCAACATCGCGCTCGGCACGCATCTTGACAACCGCTTGCCTCTCAATCTCTAACTCAGCATCTTTCTCAATTAGTCGTTTCTCTTTCAGAGCCAACTGCTTTTCCCGGGCACTCAAGGCTGCTGACAATTCATGTTTCTCCATCTCAACCTTAGATAAATTTATCCCTTGTTGGGATACTTTCTCAGTCAGCACACGCACCTCCCCTTGATAACGACAAGCTTCAGCCTGTTCAAACGTTAGATCCTTCTTTAGAGAGATAATATCCTCCTTACTATTGTCTAGCTCTATCTGCAGCTCGGCGCAAGACTTCTTTAATTCCCCCTGCTCATTGTTTACAACCTGTCTGACATACTCCATAAAGTTATTGAACATATTCACATCCGCTGCATTAACTAAACCCCCTGTACTGTTGCTTATAGATCCGGTAGCAAAAGGCAGGGTAACATATTGCAGGTTGGAACACTGCGCCACGCCAAAGCTTTGGTTAGATGGTAGCATTGTAGATTCAGAAGAAGCGCTGATCGTTCCAAACATGGTAGAAGTCTTTCCAAATGTCGTGTTAGCTACGCATGATTTGGTAACCAGAGTAGCATCAGAGGGCAAACTAGAAGGAAAAGACAATTTTGGCACCTTCGGCAAAGGGATCTCATAATCACTTAGATCTAAACTCGTCCCTCGTTTGCCCAGTCCCATCATATCTCGACCATCCAACCTGGGATCTGGAAGGGACGTTGCTCCCAAATCATCATACTCCTCTGCATGTTTATAATAAGAACATTAAGCAACCGGTAATAAGTTGGCAATGACTACAATTACGATGTTACCTATTTCGTCATCGTTGTCAGTGTCAGAAACAGCATGTGATGTCGACTTCCCATTTCTAGCAACACCTGTGAAACAAAAGCAAAAAACATGATTATGTATTTATCATGATAAATACATATGTATAAAGTTTGCATACTTACTTAGAGTGGTGTTTGATACAACATCAGTGGTTGACGGCACGCGCACCCCTGCCGAGTTAGAATGAGAGGTGCTTCCAAGTTCTGGGGCACCAGGGAAAACATCAGCAGGATGAGTTTCAATCTCATACTCCATACAATCAGGATCTCCCGTCATAAAGTCCATCAAACTCATAGCTGCAAGGAAACATACAATACATCAGTATATGGAACAAGCTAATATAAAAGTATGTCGAAGTAATAGTAGGAACCCACGTTTCCCAGTCTCCGAGTCCCTTATCACAGGCTTCATTCCTTCATCCCAGTTATCCGAAATACCAGCTAACACCAAAGCACCTTCCTCATACACCCTAAACTTAATTGTCTTTTGTAAAATCTTCCTACACAACCTTGCGCTAGGAGGCTTCAGATTTGGAAGCTCGTTTATGCGCTTATCAAACCCAATTTTCCAATTAACCAGGTTACTAGCCCAAATATTTCTAAAAGCCGGGTCAACAAACACATACCTAAATCTCCAATTCCTATGACTACTCGCACAATCATAAATGAATTTTTTTCCTATCTCTCACCTCTACTGAATACCAATCATGGGATTTAGTCAATTTATAGCATCTCCTAAACAAGGACACTGTTGGTTTTATCCCCATTGCCACCAACAGCATCTCAAAAGTCACGACTTTTGAACAAGCTACCGGATGTAACTGTGCAAAGCCCAGCTTGTAATAGTTCAACACATTCAGGTAAAAAGGAGTGGCAGGCAATCTAAAATTGCAATGGGAAAGGGAATGGATATAAACAGCTACTTTCCCTGTCGGAGGAGTATTGGCTCGTTGGTGTGCACTAGGTGCGATAGAATTATATTTTCTAAGGCATGGGTACATTTCCTTAAGTTTTTCTAGCATTTTGTCATCAATTCTGCTAGGGCTACAATCAACGGAGGGCACTTCTTTTACTGACACTGGCTCCCCCATGTCAAACGAAGGTAACTATGGTATGCCTAATAAATACCAAAGTATATCAGTTATTACTAGCCGTCTCAAAGAAATGAATGCAAAGGACAAGTAAGTCACGTACCTGCAGGATAGCCTCCTAACACAACCAATCAATTACTCCTGCAAAAACACAAACACTTACGATTAGAAGGTTTACCCAGCTAAAACTGTCGATACCCGAGCAAAACAGCCGGTACCCGGGCAAAACAGCCGGTACCCGGGCAAAACAGCCGGTACCCGGGCAAAACTCCCGGTACCCGAGTTAAGCTCCCGGCACACTGGTCAAAACTCCCGGTACCCGGGTTACACTCCCGGTATCCGGACAAGTTCCTCGATAACAGGCGGCATCACCTGGATACAGCCGGTACTCGGACACATCACCTGGATACAGCCGGTACTCGGTTAAATCACCTGGATACAGCCGGTACTCGCCTGCCTGTCCGATCAAACCACCCGGTACCCGGGCCAAATACGCCGGTACCGGGACTCGCCTGCCTGTCCGATCAAAACACCCGGTACCCGGGCCAAATACGCCGGTACCGGGACTCACTGCCTGTCCG
The DNA here is from genome assembly GCA_910822075.1 of Senecio squalidus. Lineage (NCBI taxonomy): Eukaryota > Viridiplantae > Streptophyta > Magnoliopsida > Asterales > Asteraceae > Senecio > Senecio squalidus. Next base: position 43,140,224 of record CAJVGC010000589.1, on the reverse strand, counting down.
ATCAAAACACCCGGTACCCGGCCAAATATGCCGGTACCGGGACTCGCTGCCTGTCCGATCAAAATACCCTGTACTCGGGCCAAATGTGCCGGTACCGGGGCTGCCTCACTCGATCACAATTCCCGAAAAAAAAAAAAAAAAAAAAAAAAAAAAAAAAAAAGAAAGGGAACGTAGACTTACGAGTATAATGAGTAGTTACGACTTGAAAACTTGGTGTTTTGACAAATCCTAACTCGGGGGCATGATGAGGTTAGTAGGGATTACCCTATGCATATATATAGGTAATCCCTAAAACCTAAATACGAACATGGGCTTTTATTGCTGAAGCCTGATGTTACAGGCAAGCCCATTGAGCAAGACACGCATGTTACAGCCTGTATACCATCGACAGGCGCCCGCCTCAACATGAGATCAACCTGCAAGGCAGTTTCAGCCTTGCGTCATCCTGCAAGGCAGTTTGAGCCTTGCGTCATCCTGCAAGGCAGTTTGAGCCTTGCGTCATCCTGCAAGGCAGTTTGAGCCTTGCGTCATCCAGTTTGAGCCTTGCGTCATCCTGCAAGGCAGTTTCAGCCTTGCGTCATCTGCAAGGCAGTTTCAGCCTTGCGTCATCCCGCATGGCAGTTTCAGCCTTGCGTCATCGTGCAAGGCAGTTTCAGCCTGACGCCAGTCTGCAAATAATAAAGTGGAGACGATTAGTATACCACTGATTGATTACTATAACAGTTTAAACATTCATGATCGTCATTGATTAATGGACGTTCCCCATGCTTGAAACGGGTAGTATAAATACGTAATCTAATCAGGGTAGACGCACTCCACTTCAATCTCATTCAACACCTACAAGCTTTAACAGAGTTCATATACTCTCGCTTTCATCTTCAACTTTGATCACCCTAGGTTCGTCAAGAACTTACTGGGTTTGCACTGTGATCATCACAGGAGATTCAAGGTTGACATCACCAATCCTCGTGTTTGACAACCACTGCTCGAACAGTCCTGAACAGAAAAAACAGCTTCAGGAATTGCGAAAAAAATATGTTACCAAGATGATTCTCTCGGATGTGAACATGATGAGGAAAAAAGCAATCAAAGAGGCAGAAAACTACTTGAACATGCCTGAAGAAACCAGAAACAGGCTAAAAGCCGATGCACATGAAAGAATTCAAGAACGTTTGTGTAATCTGTAATCTGGATAGAAATTTAGTTTGGTAACATGTGGTAAAAACAATTGGATGTAATGGGATTAACACTGACGTAATGTGGGTAGAAATCTTTTGTAATGGGATTAAAACAATATGATGTAATTGGGTAGAAAATCTTTTGTAATGGTATTAAAACAATATGATGTAATCTGGGTAGAAATCGTTAGTATGTACTGATTAATATGTTTTAGACGCGGTTTGGTTTTTGCTCCAGCTGTTGAGTATCACATGTAAAATATGTTGTATTATTTTAGGTTGATAAAATGTATGATGAAATCTCGAAATTAACTTGGTAAAAGATTCATAATGTATAATGCACAAAAATGATTCACAAGAATGATGCACAACAGTAAAGTGTATTGTTATGATGCACAAGAATGATGCACAAGAATGATGCACAACAGTGAAGTGTATTGTTATGGTGCACAAGGATGATGCACAACAAAACTCCACAACAATGATGCATACTCTCATGATGCACAACAATGATGCATACTGTTATGATGCACAACTATGATGAATTCTACAAAAGGAAGTGTACATCATACATTTTTCGTACAAATTCTGAAGTTTTTTTACAGAATCTTTATTTTCAAAACTAAAAAAATAGTACATATAGAAAAATATAAAAGAAAGTACTAAACACAAAATCAAAATGAAAAAAAGAAACGATCAAATTTCGACTAAGTCCGTGTCACAATTTCGAGAATCATGACGCTTATATTGGTTGCATTTTCTGCAAAGTCTTTTCTTTTTGATCTTTATTTTCTCAGCCACTCCAATTAAACGTTTCTTCTTTCCACAACCTTTGTTACGGATATTTTTAGGATTCCCAATAGTAGCTTTATTACCTTCCAATGGTTTTTCTACACCGAGGAAAGAACCAATGAGATCATCTTTGTTCAACAAAGGGCAAGCTTCAATGTCTTCAAGAACCTTCAATGCTAAATCCTTCTGCTTGTCGAGATAAGAAATTAACTTCTCATTATCAGCAACTAGACGGTTAATGCACTCATCTACATTCTGATACACTTGGCGAATAATGGCTTCCCTTCCATCATTTCCAGTTCCATTGCTTGAGGAAGGTGGTGTCGTGTGATTCTGATCGGTTCCATCATTCTCATTTGCAGTTGTAAATTCAGAACTCGAGTCATCAGATATGGGAGGAACAACATCCCTTTTCCAGCGCGTATGAATGTACCTCTTGGGAAATTCTTTGACTCTACAAATCCTCAAAACATAGAAAATATGTCGACATAGTAAGCCATACCGCTCATACTGTTTGCACGCACATGATATGATACCACCACCACGATTAAAATCAACCTACAAAAATAAATATAAAAGATCTGATGAAACGGTAAAAGAATGATGTATATTGTTATGATGCACAACTATGAAGTATATTGTTATGATGCACAACTATGAAGTATACTGTTATGATGCACAACTATGATGTATATTCTTAATTTCATCATACAGAATTTTTCTTATTACTGTGTATCATATAAAATTATATAAAAAAATAAAAGAAAAAGGACAAATGAGTATGTACCTCAAATTCATCATGAGAATCCTTTGCAGAATAGATATCGCGAATTACATATTTTTCATAGCTTTCCATTCTGGTGAAATTAACAGACATGCATTTCCAGAACGAAGCATATATCTCCTCTTGAACTTCGAAAAAGATGGTTCTTGTGTAAATCAGAGAAGCTTGTTTCTCGATTTCACTATTAGTTTTCAAATCGGGATTAGTATACCTTGTATCATGATCATTTTTCCTATGAGTATATCTATGAGCATCCATCGCCGTATCAAAATGACTTACAAACTCAACCAGTGTCAAATCAGAAGAAGTCAGCTTCCCAAAAAAATGATTCTCGCTCTCAGACCTTGAAGATGTACGCATAAGTCCAGATAAAGGTGTATCACGGTAGTAAGCTGGGATCCATCGTTCCTTCATTTCGAAAATGTCACTAAGCCATTTATTATCTTGAAGAAGGAACTCATTGATAATCTCAACCCATTTTTCTTCAAACTCGACAGGCTCTATACTATCAGTCCAGACAATGTTGCAAAGTCTTTGTTTGAATGTCGTGTTATTACATATACTTGTACCCACCTGTATATAAATCATGATAATAATAATTGTAAAAAAACACAATGTGATGCATATAAATTGATATTAATAAATAAAAACTTACAAAATTAAATAGTTAAGATGCACAACTGTAATGCCTAAAAAAGGTAACATAAATACCTTTGTCGTGAGTTTTTCCATTATATGCCACATACAATAGCGGTGTCTAGAAGAAGTAAAGATCGCCTCAATAGCTTGTTTGATGGCAGGGTCTTGATCAGTAACTACGACTCGGGGTTCTGGACCAAAAGCGTCTTTAAAAGACTTCAATAACCACTTATACGACTCGATATTTTCTTTTGAAACCAAACCAGCGCCAAATGTCACGCATCTGTTATGGTTATCAATACCAGTGAAAGGTATGAAAACCATCTTGTACCTGGAAAAAATAAAAATCAGTATTATAAAAATGAATTACCTAAATATATATATAAAAAATAGAGTTAAAGTTAACTACTTGTTAGTCCTGAACGTAGCATCGAATGACATGATGTCCCCAAAAATCGAGTAATTGCGCTTAGCTTCAGCATCTGCCCAAAACAAACCACTCAAATCCCCTTCTTCATCCGTACAGTATTCAAAAGTGAAGCCTGGTACAAATTCTGCCTTGTAAGTCAATTTTTGAATTACCATATCCGCATCATAATCACCGATAAAAGTATTTATGTCTCTTCTGAAGTTCTTACAATCAACTGCAGTTACACCTACTTTCTCAAATCCACCATAAAGCTCTTTCATTATTTTAAAACCCCTTACTGGACCAATGTTGATCTTCGACACATTTTGCAAAAACTGTGTATGCAAGTAGGTCAAATCTCGGGAGGAATTCAAAAAAGGCATATCATCTTTCTCAACCAAAATATGGTTATGCTTCTCTTCAAAAAAATATATCTCATACAAATTACCAGGAATCGCCTTAAGACGGATCTCTGCCTTACAATTTGTTCTACAAGATGGCACTTTTCTCTTATTGATCGTCTTCCCAACATTTTTCAAAGTATCGATCTTTAAATTGTTAGTCTTTCTTCCTTGCTTTGAACACACAAAATACTTCAGTAACACCTTTTTAGTGGAATTGCAGAAGTGTTGAGCAGATTTCCGAACAGAAAAACCACCGTTCTTTGCATAAGTTTTATAGAACTGGTAGGCTTGATCCAAAGAAGTAAAATGTGCACCTTGAAGAGGTTTCAAAGATACATCAGGGATCCAATATCTAGACGTTTCCTCGTAACCTGTGAAGTAATTTTTACACGTAAAATTACTATAGTATGATGCACAATACATAATTTCTGTTTAAATTAGTTAAATCACACACGAAGAACAATTAGCCTAAAATTACTATAGTATGATGCACAATACAGAATTTAAAACTAGTTAAATCACACACGAAGAACAATTAGCCAAAAATTAAACAAATTAACCTAAATCGAAATCAAAATTAATATATTTACAGTTATTCTATATAATTAACAGAATTTGATTTATTAAAAATTCAAAAAATTAAACTATAGTATGATGCACAATACATAATTTCTGTTAAAATTATAATTTTTAACAGAATTTAAAACTAGTTATATCACAACGAAGAACAATTAGCCAAAAATTAAACAATTTAACCTAAATCGAAATCAAAATTAATATATTTACAGTTATTCTATATGATTAACAGAACTTGATTTATTAAAAATTCAAAAAATTAAACTGAATCGAAAACAAAATTAAACTTACAATCAGATTCATTAGGCTGAATCGAAGCTGACATTGTACTGGATTGTTGAAGAATTGACCAATCCGAAGAGCAATTAGCCAAAATTGAAGCTTGAATCGACCAATCCGAAGAACAATTAGCCAAAATCCGGAATTGAATCGAACAATCCGAAGAACAATTAGGAAGAAAATTGATTTGAATACCGCCATATATATAGAGAAAAGAAACGGTTGTAAAGAAAACGATGATGAACAGGGGAGAACAAAGCAGTTGATCGATTGAATTAAATTAGGTGAAAAGACGATAATACCCTTCTGTTAAAAAAGAATAAAAAGGAAAGGAAGAGACACATGGCAATATGTGATTGGTTCCTACACTTTTTACAAAATATATACTTTGTATATGATCCTACATCTATATATATATATATATATATATATATATATATATATATATATATATATATATATATATATATATATATATATATATATATATATATATATATATATATATATATATATATATATATATATCACAAAAATAGTAACAAGTTTGATTGTAAAGATTAGCATCCGCACCAAGAAAAAATAATATACTTTTTAATTCTCAATTGGATTTTGGTAACAATAGCTCTGAAGTTATGGTTAATATTTAAAATATACATTAAAAGATTGTATTTTTTATCTTCAGAGAGATGTCACCCTAAATGTAGGCGACGATTTTTTAAAATTTCAATATTTTAAACTGAATAATATTATATTTAACATTGCCTTGAGGCTATATTTAGCAAAATAAGTGTGCTTGTCTTGAATGATCAAATATGATTCAATTAGTTAAATATTGGCATGATTATCAAAGTAATATGGAGAAATAACATTATGGGTAAAAAATGAAATGTTAGTTATTGAATTAAATTCTACCCTTGTATCCTGCAGGGAATGTCATCTATCACAATCACATCATCACCACAGTGCACATATACGGGCACTATATGTATCATTGTATATTTTTAGAATCTTAAAAGAGTTATATTTATTATTAATTTCATTCTATTGAATCAACCAAATAATCATTTATTCGGAATGAAGATGTTAGGAACTTTTAAATAAATATTGCCACTTTTAATTTGTGCTATCAAACATTCAATATATATAATAGGTTTATTGTACGAGTTATTAGGGAAAAAGTTTTGAAGATTTTAATGATTTACCTCAAATCTATAACCACAACCCGTCTAAACAATTAACAACAATTGTTCTTTGACAAATGAATATGTATCGATAAGTGATTCATGGTTGGCAATCTTTATGGAAGTTACATTTATATCCGGTGTGACCAACAATCGACCTACAATCTGAATTATCCGAACAACCAATTACCAATCCACACAAACATATGATGGTGTAGATTTTGGTTAATGTTTGTCCATATTATTAAATAGAAAGCCCTCTTGCTATTTATCAATAACAAACACTACTTTTTTGTGTGTCGTCTAACATATATAAGCTTACTTATATACACATGGTCATCTTTTTCTAAAATTTATTTGTACGGTTTGGAAAATTGACACAAACACTAAACTCCTTTTGAAACAATTCATGTTTAGAGTGAGAAATTTCATCACTATAAGAGACTTATATTCTCATTAGAAAAGTTAGTTACATTAAAGGGAAAATACATGGTTGACTAATGTTCGTGCAAGAAATAGAACATGGGCAAAGGGGTGGCAGCCGAGTATCGTTTCTCTTTTTGTGAGAATCCTAAAACACGAAACCAAAATGAGTGTTTATTGACATGGCCCTCGTATTGGACTCCAATGCTTAAATCGGATGATAAAAAGATGAGGTAATGTAATAAATATGTAGAGAGAAAAAGTAATGATTGAAAAACGTATAATTAAATAAATTAAATGACAATATATAATTTATAGACACAACTTTTTTGATAATTTGTGCGACGTGATACTTTATGATTGGATGTTGTATATCGCCTTTTAGACTTCCAACGAGGAGATGACTCGCATCACATGGACCACATGCTCATATGTGCGTGAGTAGCCGAGTTTTCTAATTTTCGACATTTTATTCTTTAGTATCTTGCTTTCAAATTTTCGACCTCGTGACTTAGTGCACTGATTCACATTTGTTGAGCTAGATATGTGACCGACATACATCTAGAAAGATTGTAGTATATGAACATGGTAAGTGATTTTGTTGATAGTAGATGTGGATGGTCGAGATACGTACATCTTGAAACATGCACAAACATTTTAACGTGTCACACATTTCTAATTACGATTGTTATTGAAATTTAGAGACGAGTATATTTTTGAAAACTGGTCCACATACATAACATGTGATAGTGGGGTTTTCTTAAAGCAATCACAACACTTTTAAAGTTGCCCAAATTTACACTTTTCTTATTTCACCCTCTTTTTTCCTTGCTTCATCTCACTTGCTACATTTTTCACTTTATATTATATCATGACTTTCAAAATCAACATGGATATCTTATTTTCTTAACAAGGAGAATTAAAAAAATTTATGAGACTTACAAAACGTTTCTATCAAAACATAGGCCATTAATCTCGTTTAACCTATAAAAATTTTTGAAGTATAACTTATAATAAAGGTATATGTAAAAAACATTAACCTCCAAAAGACCAAATTCGAAATTAGTTACAAAACAAAATTTGTTTTGACCTTTGAAATAGTAACATATATGTGGAATTATTCAACTGATTAAGGAGAAATATAACAGATTTTTTAAGTGTATGTTATTTTTGGAACGACTATTTTATAGAAGTCCAGCAAGTAGCTAGAACAACGAGTTACAAGGACTTGACAATTGAAGAACTCGGGTCGCAAGTCCACTCAATTCAAGAAACGTTCAATTTGTAAGTGTATGTGTGGTTGTTTAAATTTCTCCAATTTGAGTGATACTATATCATGTTCAACAATTTTAATAGAAATAACTTTCATTCCTATACCCTCACCAAACGGTACTTCTAGTTGCTCATCACTATTAATAAAACCTTTTAAAAATGATTCAATTCCTGACCCTAGATTATTTGAGGTTGTAGCAATAAATACTAGCCTTAATAAAAGTCCCAGGCTTTGAAATTGCTATTTATACCCTTCCACTACCATATTCTTGCACCACTGTTCTATTCATAAAACCCTAATTTTCTTGTAACAACTCTCTCTTTGCTAAACATCAAATGGAAATGATGCCTATGGTGGTAGAGTTGGATGAGCTTCCTGAGCAATTCACTCTTCCTTTCCAAGATCTTTCCGACTCACCACTTGTCGAATTCTCCAGCGGAAGCTCCAATAACCACCACACACCACCACCACCACAATCACACTTTCTTTACCGTTATCCTCCTTCCGTAATTATGCCATCACCACATGTGAGGAATTTACAAGGGAACTGGTTTCAGCAGAAGCCGGACTCAGTGGAAGCGATGAGGGAAATGATATTCAGGATGGCGGCGTTGCAGCCGGTACAAATAGACCCGGAATCTGTTAAGCCACCAAAGAGACGAAACGTGAAAATATCAAAGGATCCACAAAGCATAGCTGCTAGACACCGGAGGGAGAGGATTAGTGAGAGGATTAGGATACTTCAGAGATTAGTTCCTGGTGGTACGAAGATGGACACGGCTTCCATGTTGGATGAAGCTGCTCATTACATGAAGTTTTTGAAGAAACAAGTTCAATCATTGGAACAAGCTGCAACTGTCGGTGGTGGTAATGGTGCTGGTGTTGGTATGCCAACAAAAGCATCAATACCACCACCGAACGATGTTGGCCGTTGCACCACCTCAAATGGCCATCATGGTACTAATAATCATTCGAATTTGGTTAGAGCATGTGGTCAGCCTGCTGCTCATATGATAGGTTCTATGGAATTACTTAGATGATTTGTGTGGTGGAAGATAGAAGATGGAGGGTAGTTTAGTAATTTGTCATGGGATTATCTATAATGTAAAAACCTTGAGGTAATGAGTTATATATATGCTAGTAACTAGTAATTACATTTGTGTAGTTTGAATCAATTAATTAATTAATTATGGATGTAGTCGTGTAGAAACCAATATAACATATGTATGAGTTAGTTAACCTCTTCTATTTAGACATGAGTTATTTCATAACATTCCGAACATAACATGCCACCTTCACAAGCTTCTTCATGTAATGGTCATGCCGCTTTATGGGTCATTTGGCGTTTCAGAAACGAAACAATTATTCTGTCTTCAGCAGCCAAGGAGGGATACCCTAGCTGGTTATGTGAAACTTCTCTTTTCTGTTTGGAGCCATAAAAGATTATTTTAAATAGGAATGTTTGGGTGTTTAACCCAACTAGATTGGAAACCTTCATATGTAATCACTTGTCTTGCGCTTGGCTTCTTGACTAAGCTCGTTTCTAATATATTTTCTCTTTTGCTTGTATAAAGAAAATTAGCGATAAATTAATTTGCTTCGAGCTAAAACATGGAGTTCGAGAGCCTTTCTATTACTTTTGATATTTTTGTAACCAAAGCATTCTCTTTTAAATAATAATATTACAAAAATATTACAATATATTAATTATTATTGTTATAATGTTATCGAACCTAGACAAAATGAGTCCTATCTTATATATTTTCAAAGGTTGCAATGTCAACCAGACATAATGTGAAACATTGATAACCGTAATTTTTTGTTCTGTTACCTTTTTAAAGGTACAAAGGAGTTGAAACATTATGAGTACAATGGTGATGGAATTGCTCGAACAAATTATGATATATAATAAAATACCATTAAATAGCCATTTAAGATATATGAACTTGGTAGTTAGTGGACGGTATATGTGTTAGACACACTAATTTACATATCATCTCTTCGAGTCAAACAATTAAAATCATCTTTAATTCTAGAAATATATAAGAACTTAGTTAAACTTGTATCTAGTTTTTTTTTCTTGAAAAACTTATGTACACTGCATTTTTTGCATGCTCATTAATTGTAGGAAGTTATGTCTTATAGAAATTATAATAATTACTCATTTTGTCCCATGTTATTTGTCCACTAATCCATTTTAGATTGTCCAAACTTAATTATCTATTACTAAAAATAGATGAAAAAGCACCTCATCATTTATTGAAGTTATTATTACATATTTTTTTTTTAAATATTTATTAATTAACTGAGGGTAAAACCATCATTTTGTCAAAAGTAAAAAAAAATCGATAATAACCATATTTTTCTAAAATTTTTTATTTTTTATTTGAGGATAATAATTTTGGGACGTTTGTGAGTATTTTCATAAATAAAATATACAAAGTATATTATATAGGACTGAATTTGGGTAAACAAGGGAAAGAGTATTTTTATTGTTTATTTTCTGTTATGAGGATGGTGAGACTGAGATGACGTAGGGCTTCCCTTTAACTTCAAGATTGGTGTAAGATTGAGATTGGTTATGCTTGTCTGTGCCAAATATTGTTATTTTCTTTTTGACTATAGATTATTAATATGTACACATTCTATATCTAGACATATATAATCTATTTATATCGATGTTTTATAAAACAATTCTGTTTGAACTATTCATAATGGTTAAGTTAAATGACAAAGTCATTTTTGTTAACTAATATCATGTTAACGGACCTCAAACTTATTAAAAGTTGACTAAGTCCATATCAACAATAATTCATCATTTAATATTTTTGAACGCGCACAATATTTTTTTTAAACATAAACGAACTAAAGAAATTGATTTTTTTTTATTGAGGCCCACACGGCAACAAATCTTGTCTCTTAACTCCTCGATATACTGACCAAAATTCAATCGACGCCAAATTGACGTGTTTGGTGTCAAAGGGCATCGGTTATCGACGTATAACTGGCGCTAGTCGGTTCACACAGTAAGCACTAGTCTTATAAGTTATTAATAGGTTTTTTTATTGATTATTTCACGTAATAGAATCTTAATATTTTGTATTGAATAAGCTATAAAGTTAATATGTACATGAGTTTTAATGATATGAGTTAATGTATGATAACAGCTTATGTTGAAAAGAAAATCTGAAACAAAATAAAATTATTACGTACAAGATAATTTTGTGACGTAAGTTGAATAGTTATTTTTGGTGTAAAATAAAAGGTTGGCCATGTGACGTTTAGGCTATGGGGTGTGGTGGGTGATTGAGAGTGATGATGTGGAGTGATAGAGGTGATTTGTAGGAAAGAGAGTGTGATGATGTGGAGTGATAAAAATGGGTGGTGTGGTTGTGTGTAAGTGATGATGATGTGGAGTGATTGAGTTTATTTTGATATATGGATAAAGCTAATTATAAGTGTTAAATTTGATGACATGGCGCCCTTTTTCTCCCCCTCACGCCGTGATTCTGCTCACGCTCAGACCCAAAAATCGCCTATAACGCCCCCTACGGTGTGGTAACAGGGCGTTATGGGGCGTTATGGGGCGTTATGGGGCGTTATTTGATGACATGGCGGCGTTATTGGATAGAATAAAGCCCCACACCCCATAGTCTTACAATAAGAATGTGGACAAATATCATCTATAACATGTTGGTGATACTGATAATATGTGTTGGTGATTGTGTCACCAATATAATTTAAATGAAATGTGATTGATTTGTTAACTAAAATATAATTTTGATAAATATCGAACAAGTCCGAAAAAGTGTGTGGTGAACGCTTGTTTGAATTTATCTTGATTGTTTAGGAGCGAAGCCCCTAAACGACGGGGTTATAGGGCAGCGCCCCCGATAGTGGGATACAAGGAGCTGAAATCTGACCCGTATTTGAACCTAATTTGTAGTTGATTAAACTGCTAATTAGCAGTTTATGTTTATCAAATAACTCCCTATTTTGGTTATTATCATTTTGGTACGATTTCAAAATTTTCTTACGTAAAACCATACATAGATCATCGTTCCAAAATACTGAGTTTTATCCGATTGAAAATTTCGATATTACCTTCAAAATATTTTGATCTGAAAGTGAATCACGACTCTTAGTAATCCAAAATCGAAATCCCCAATATACAACAACATGCATGTCACTAAACAAACAAACTATGAGCTCGTTTGTTTATTTTGTTGTTTAAGTACTGTATGAATATAATGTCTGTGTAGATAAATATTATTTGTATACAATAAGAATCAATATCGTTCGTTTTAGGTGCCAAATAACGAGTGTGAATAATATAAAATTAATATTTAAAAGAAAAAACATTATAAATCAGTGACTTAATCCCTCAAATGACTTTTTCTGTTAAGTCATGTCTCCTTACTTAAATCATAAACAAACACGCATCTTATAACCTATCACATAAAATCATTTTTTTATTAAATCAATTAAATTTAAATCAAACAACACCTATATTTATTAGTTTATGTATCATATCAAGACCGTTATTAGATTCATATCATCCACATGCACAAGAAAATTTAATGTAAATGTGTTTTCTAATGTTAATGTATTATAATAAATATGTCAAAAAGATATCTAGAAGAAGATGTTAACTATATCTCCGAACATGTTGTAATGGATTGTACTTCCTAAAAGAAGAAGATGGTTAGCCGACTTGGCCCAGATATAGGGGACGATATTTTTAATGTATAATAAATTTATGTGTGTAGTGTTATATCTTATATTTATTTAAACTTTAGTTTGGAAAACTTTGAATACATTATCTCTTGAATTTTACACTTTAAGTATTAAAAATGGTTTAGAACATGATATTGGTCAAACCAAATCTAGGAGGTTTATGTTCAAATCTACTTCGAAATACAAAATGAGTTTTTAACCTTCCATTTACTAACATATATTTCTAGCTAGGAGTTATTCAAATTAATAAAATATGCAATTAGTAGCATGATATTTTAATTCATCTTGAACAAGTATGGATAGTAAAATGCGAAGGCTATATTGATTAAGACATCTAGAAGATTTGACAACACATTTCATTTGTAAATACATACTTGCTTGAATTTAACTTACAACATTGAAATTGAAAGTAAAACACTTGAATTGACCTTGATTTATTCCTAATTTTTTATTAATGGGTTTGACGGGTTCACTTATATATGGAATTAGTATTTTCTACTAGTCTAGCGTAGCATCTTTTCCACTTCGTCGTTTGGATCCGGCTCCTAGTGTAAAGTGTCCAAATGCATGTCCGGCTTATTCTTTAAAGATAAAATTTGTGTGCTTGGTTGAAAATTGCTTACGGTTTTTCTTGTTTATTTGTAGCCGTTGCAATACGAGCACGAGGAGCATTATAGAGCGAGGTTAATATTTTTGTTAAGATGTTTACAAATTGGTGGATCGATGGAACATTAAGCTCTTATATCATGATAACGAATAAATCTCAATAAGGATACCGTGTTTATATTTATAATATATATGTAAGTACATTTAGTTAGGTTTACATAACCGACGACCTGATGATAAGACACTCTGAGTCTTTACAAAAAATCTTGAGTACGAACCTTCAAAGATAAACATCCTGAGGGAATTCATGAAAATTGTTCAAATTCTCTAACCGGAACCTGAAAAACCTTAACCTTTACCTAGTCAAGCTAGTTCAAATGGTTTAGAATATGAAATTACTAATAAAAGGAATGTCGAAAGCTATTATTAGCTTGACAGATCTGATGTGCAAAACGGGCTTTAGCCCTAGCCCATCCGTATGACCAAAAGGCCCAGACAATAAAACTCCCCTTATTTACAATAAACAGAAAATGTAAAAAAAAAATTGTTAATGACTCTTTAAGTCGATAAATGTGAGTAACAAGATTCGAACTTGCTATTTCTCACATTTGTTTCATGAATAACGCAAATCGTAACTAACCAAATAGCCACTCTTTAGTTTGCCCATATACAATGAAATTGGGTGAATTATCTAAGTGTACATATTAGATTGGTCATTATATATAATTAGATGAATTAAGAGTTCAACCAAAGGATTCTTTGCAAATTTCGATTTACGTTTGTTTGTGTTTGTATACAAGAAAGCAGTTTGAATTTTGTAGTTACTTATATATGTATTCGTTTATCCAGAATACTTGAGAACTGGTGCAATCCATAAATTGGGAGTTATGTTCTAAATTCGGACATCGAGTGTAACCTTGACATATTTGATGATGTTAGTATATTACTTGCATACCTATTTATTAGTTTGTAGTTTCTTAGACAGGAATCGACATGTTTAGACTTTAGAGGCTTAGAGCAATGGTTTTCATAGATTCATACAAAAAACATTGTTCAAGACGCAAATGTCCTTAGGTTGGTAGATCATGATTCATGTACCTCAAACTTAAAACCTTGATACATACATATTTACTCGGAAGATAGTCCATTTGCTCTCAATGTACGCCGTTGGCCCTTAGATTACATTCATGTTGATATGAACCAATCATAAACAAAATTGCATGAAGATGCTACAAACATGCTAATAGTCCACCGTTTTCATATTGAAGCACATAGTTATCTACCTTGACACTGGTGTCTTCACATTCCACTTGCGACTAAGCTGCAAATACAAAAACAAAATCAATACACATTGACGTTTACTTGAAAAAAAGAAACCCATCTTAAGGACACTTAGAGATATAAAACAAAACAATTAAATATTTTTGTTTTTATGCCAAAGGGGTCGACGACAGAGCAATTGGTAATAAACTATGCTCCTACTATGAAAAAAGATTCAACTTCAAGGTCAAGCGTAACAAATTTGACCGCAACAGTTAATATTCTACTATAATTTTTGTAATATAATTCACTTACTTTGCTCACAACAATGTAATCTTTCCAGAAAACGTGCAATAAATCAATTAAAATTAAAAAGAAAGGAGAAGGAATAGTAACAAATATAAACAGGAATTGAAGTTCACCTGATTCAAGGATGATGGGAACGAAAACAGCGGGTGAGAGAAATCTTTGGATATCTGTGAAAGGAAATAACCTTGCTGGAAGTTTTGGAAGCTTGATTCGCTGACATCGTGTTTCTCATCTCTTGGGCTTTCAGTTGCGACTTTCTAAGCTTGCTCATGATTTTGTCCATGGATGCTGATTTCTTCTTCTCCAGATTCATCTGCAAAGGAAATAATATATCATTAAAGCCACTCAATTAGAATCTCTTGTCGATAAATATTGCAATTGTTACAGAAGCCTTATATATGAAGTCAGGCCAAGAGAATAGATTAATAGGTGGTTATTTATACTGGTGAACGAACCTCGAGTTTCCGAATCGATGCCTCTGCTTTCGCATTCTGCAAGTTCTCCCAAGCTGTAATCCTTGCTTCCTCTTTCTCGATCCTGTAAACACATTCCAATAGAAAAACCACTTACTCATGTACCTATAGGTAAAAGCTTCAGATGACTCACTTATATACCTACTTTGACAATTCCATTGCTCCTTCCGTAGAATTCCACGTCAACGCTAAGTCCTTAATTTCGGTTGGCTCGTTCTTTTCTATTCTCTTTGCTTGTCTTTTTGGTTGCTTTGTCATTGTGACCCGTTTGTCTACCTGGACATCTCTGACTTCCACTCTAGCAGAGCGACGGTTTTTAGGCTCCACTGGTGAAGGTAATGGTGGAGGAGAGGTAGACAACAGCTGCCTTTCCTTTGGAGAGGACTCCGGGCTTTCCACTGGGCTCATCTGAGTAGCCATATCTCGTCGTGAGACTAAACAGTTAACGTAGTTATCATCAACCTTTTCATCTGCCCAATCACACAATCTTATAAGTTATAACTACAAATAATCGAACAAAATTAGTATACATTCTAGGAAAAGAAATTATACCTTGAGACTCGAGATATGAAGGTTCAATCAACAAATCAGACCAAACCGGTGCACTACCAGAAGAAGCCAATCTATACTCAGAATGTTCATCAATTCCATCATCATGATGAAAAGAATATCCACTAGGTACTAAAACACCCGTAGTAAGCGGCGAACCATCAAAACAATTATTCCTGCTCCCACTTTCCAAAAACGAAAAACCTGGTGAATAATTTGAAAAATACACATCTCCCGGACTCGGCCCCAACGGTCCACTCTTCGACTTAGCTCGTCTCTGCGTCACTCCACCTTGTTGCACCAAATTTTTAGAAAAACCCGAACCAGAAACAGGACTAGTAATCCACCTCTCAGCATCATCCCATTTCGAAGGCATTGTTCTTCCATTATTAAAAGGCATCAACACATTAACACTAGTTCTTCTCTGGTTACCAGTACTCGACAATGCTACCCGTTCCGAACACCAACCCTTTTGAATTCCTTTACCATTATCCGGACTAACCGGGCTCGTATACGCACCCGAATTACGAAACGAAGTCGAATCCTTATTCATTGATCTCTAATTCCAGATTCTTTTACATCTAGGGTTACATAATTCACAATATTATCAGATATATATATATAACTAAGTCAAAAGTTTACAAAAGCATGGAGATTATAAATTTATATAAAAATGTGGTACAGGACCAGTGGAAAACTTGTGATGGATATAGAATTATAGATACATAATTATAGATACAGAGACTGCCAACTATAATACCAGTATATAAACGACAATTCAAGTATAAAACATCAAATTAAAGTTAGTTAAGGTTTACCTAATGAAAATGGTGAGTGAGATATTATTGGTAAATTTGAAAATGCAGAGAAGGTGTTTGATGAAATGCGTGAGTGGAAGGAATCTGGTAATGGTCAGGGATTGTCTACGGATGGTGCTAAATTCGGACCAGGCTACGATTTGAGATATTGGAGCCAAAAAATGTCGTATCATAATTACATCATCCATGTGGTTTTGGACCCATCGTTTTCAGACTCCCTCTATTTTCTCTACGTTCATATTATGACTAAGGGACCCTCTTTTGATACTTATACAATCATTATTATAAGGAAAATAATAATCGGTGGGTTTAATAATAATCGGTGGGTTGTGGATAAAGGCTTTAAATACGTTATATTTATTCATATTTTGATTAGTAACCGACCTTTATATTTATAGAATTATCTCTTCATAACTAAAAATAAATGTTTTTAATCCACGTTAACCACATCCACAAGACTGTTGTTAACAATACTCTATTATAGTTAGTCTTAAAATAAATATCCAATTTAAAATAACACACAAATTTGAATAGCTTTAAAAATTTGTAATTATTACATTCTTTAATTAAAAATCATGTATATCAACTAAAATCTATTTTAATTGGTTAAAATTAAAAATAAATATTTATTTCGAAATATCATCAGGGTAGTTCAAAACATTACTCCATCTGTCTTCATTCAAATGTCCACACTCCACATTACTATTTTGAAATGTCTCAAGTAAATATTCGTTTACATTCTTTACCAATCAAAAAGAGTCAGCCCACATGTTGGTAGTGGACTACGTCTAATACTCACTGGCAATGTTGTGAAAATCGCGTCTGAGGCGCGCCTAGGCGCTAAATCGCATGAGGGGCCAAGCCTAGGGATTTTTTTAGGTCGAGTCGCATGACATGCATGAATCGCAAAAAAAGAGCAGCGATCCGGGCTTTTGCGCAAAAAAATCGCACAAAAATCGCAAAAAATCGCAAAACAATGGGGAATTTGAAGAATTCGACTGAAATCTCTTGCATTAGTTTCATTAAGTTTCTTTATGAAATATTATCATGAAAATGTGGCAGTATGCCTTGAATATTGACACGTTTGCTTTATATTTTGGGTTTAAATTCAAGTTTTATTACATATGTATTAGTTATTCAGTATCTCAATATTATTATGTGCTATTTAAATTGCATAATTTTGACACATATGTTATAGAAAAACATAATATATATAGTGCGCCTCGTGTTTATGAATCCCACGATTTGGTATGCGCCTCGCCTCAAGGCTCATTGACCTCCTTTGCGCCTTAGTGCGCCTTGAGCCTTTCAGAACATTGACTCACGGACAGTTCGAACGACGAAATCATTAAAGTTTGAACTGTAGAAGAAACACTATTATTAAAAAAAACAAATAACAAACTAAAACTATAGATAGATGCTAATAAAGACTCGTTGCTTGTAGTGGCGCGTGACGACGGGTCGGAGCTGCGTTCGTTACTTTTCTGATTTGCTTTTCTCTGGAATTTAATTACGAATCTACATCCGTTGACGACATCAGCTAACTCAAAGCAGTTTAAGAATTATAAGCAAAACTTTGATTTTTTTTTTCCGAATATGAACCGACTATTATATCGGCGCGTGACGGCGCATTTTTGGTTCTTCTGCTTCGATTCCGGTATGCTTTTCTTTAGAATTTAATTACGAAGCCAATGGCGCTGACCTCATCAGTTAACTCCAAGCGGTGTGGAAATTATGGTCAAAACAGTTATCGGCTGAATTTCAAATCCGAATTTATTTTATTTTTTTTTATTTTTTTTAGGATTTGGAACCTAGCCAAACTAAATGGCTCATCGCTACACCTATTAGAAGTTTGACGGGTGGCAAAGAAGTTAGGTCTGAGGATCAGACCCGCTCTGATACCATATTAAAGAAAGAAGCTCATTGATCTTTATTATTATTATCAAAAACACACACACACATATATATATATATAAATGAGTACAATAAAAACCTTAATCAGAATTTCTAATGGACTAAAGTGGACGGGGTTGAACTAGGGCTAACACTATTTCAATAAATAAAAAGTATATAATGATTACAGAATTGTAAATATATAATTTTTTAAAATAGACATTTATTTTAAAAGGAAACAGATATACATTAGTTAACACTCATATTTCGAAAAGCAAGTCACATCTATATATACCGTCATATCAAATGTTCTTTACTCTATCCGTAAGGATTTACAAACTAGATATGATGTTGATATATAAACTTATAATCAAAGTGTTACACTGTTACTAATCTAATCTCATCAATGACCAAATGTCATTTTCAAATTATTCAATTTCCATTATTAAATATATATGCAATTTCCAAATGTTACTTCGTGTCTCAAACTATTCAAATTGTGTAGTTGGGACAACATGGTCATGGACTTTTTTTTTCACTTTTGACAAATGTTAGTGTAAGAAATGCACGATAAAGATAAAACAGAAGATGTACTCAAGATTCTCTATTACTTTATAAAAAGCTGTGGTCAATTAAATATAGTAATCAAAACATTTGTTTGAAAATATAACTTTTATAGATAGTGACAAACTTAGCTTAAACCAAGAAGACAAAATTAAATTGTATAATTCATATTTTGAAATTAGGAATTTTATTTAACCCATATGTTTTTTCTGTTGCTCAAGGTTTTTGTTTCTATCAGAAAACCGTTTTTTACAAGGTTATTAAAATCGAGATCGTTTTTGTCTTTGTAAGATCGGGATCGTAATTCATAACACTTGGTTTATGTCACATTCTTATAATATATAATTCATGTCAAATACTAAAAGTATGCCATAATTGTTAATATATAAATTGATTAAACGAGTTTAATAAGAATCATAGAGATTTAGATTCTCAATCCAGTTAGTATTAATTTTGTTATATATATTTGTTGATTGAAGTAAAAAAATTTCTAAAATTTCCTTTATTTACTTATCTTAGTTGGTTATACGATTTTTTTTAGTGTATTTGAACCCAGTTAGTTAATTTATATTTTTTGATTCTACAATTAAAGTAAAGTAAGATCGAATATGATCGAGATTCTATGATTTTATGATCAAGATCGTTATCCTACTAAGATTTTGTGCTTTTAGAGATCCTATAATGAGTCAGATAGTTTTTAAAAAAAGAGATCGTAAAATCGTAAGATTTTAAGATCTAGATCGGGATCTTAACAACTATGATTTTTTGCTCTCAATAGAGAAAAATATAATTAACCTCATTTACGATTTAATAATTAATTATTAGTACCCTATATAACTAGTGTAATACTCGGGCCTTGACCGGGTTCCATTTATTAATTTTGTTGGTACCGGATTTTAATGCAAACATTTGAAGTCTATAACGACTTCAATCAACTTACAATAAAAATATCACAAATTAATGTTTAAATTGTCCTAAAAAGATACGCTTCAACTTTAACATCGGAATCTATCTCACTATTTTTCTTTTACAACCATCTTCGTTATGGATTTAATATTTTCTTAACTTTATACCCTCGGTTAAGTTTCACCTCAATTACGCTAGACATATTTACAAAAATATTTGAACTTTTATATGATATGCAGGAAGTAGTTGTTTGATAATGTGGTAAAAATTATGATAACAATACATGGTATATTAAAGGTAAAACCAAAATGAAGTTACAAAACAATTTTTCCTTTCACATTGGACTTATTCAAAAACTAATTTCAAACACACACACACACACACATTCATTCTACCTAAAGAAAAAGAAATTGTGATTTCTTTTACAAAACATGCACAAAAAAACATAGGTCTTCATGACATAACATTAATTTATTTGACAAATAATTTCATTTGGATCAATTATTTTATCTTTTCAATTCACCATATTATAAATATCGATAAGTGAGAAAACGGGTGTGTTGGCTTGGGTTTGGTGACGATTCCTAATGAATTCGGGTCAAAATGGATCTTTACAGGACATGAATCAAATTTTTATTTGGATCCAAACGGCTTGGGCGACCGAATATTGTAACAACAACATACCAAACTATTAGGGGGTGTTTGTTTCATGGAATTGGGCGGAATTGGAATTAAATTCCTTTTCTATAACGTGTTTGGTTGACGTTTTGGACGAAATTTAACTTTTCCTTTACTTACGGAATTGAGATTCCATAGGGTTTGGGAAAGAATTAAATTCATCTCTTTGGTTGAATCTCTAATTGACAATTTTATCCTCTTTTATTCACTAAAACCTAAACACGTCTCTCTCTGCCTCTTGTCTTCGTCTCTCTCTCTTCGCCATCCGC
The DNA here is from genome assembly GCA_910822075.1 of Senecio squalidus. Lineage (NCBI taxonomy): Eukaryota > Viridiplantae > Streptophyta > Magnoliopsida > Asterales > Asteraceae > Senecio > Senecio squalidus. The sequence continues at coordinate 43,119,221 of CAJVGC010000589.1, read as the reverse complement.
CTTCACCATTAACGCAATCGGATAAACAATTGTTCGAGTATATTTACTATTTAGGGTTCGATTTTATTGGGATTTAGGAGATTTTGTTCCGATTTATTCGTCGTCGATTGGCATTTTATTCCCATCAGATATAACCCACTTCGTTTTTATGTTTAATTGTGATTTAGGGTTTGATTTTATCCATCCATCGTCGATTAATCTCACTATAGATTATAGATACACGTGCTTGGCCACACATGATTTCATTATATACATCTAGTATCCGATTAGTGAAGTTGGGAAATTTTTTTCTCAAACTTATTTGTATTGAATTATACTCAAGTTTGTGAGATTTTTGCCCAAAATTGTTTTTTATACAAATAAATTAGGCTAATTGTATTGAATTATTTGAGTTGGTTTTTGTAGAAATTATAAATCGGGTTTTGTGGAAAAATATTTGTATTTCATCACTTTAAAACGATTACATAGGACACCTATTTATAAGAAAATAGTAACCTAACGGGCCCAAGTCCACATACGGACTTGGGATTACATTTGTTTTTGGATTCCTATGTCTAACATTCCCCCTCAAGCTAAGTAGTGGGATTTCCAATGCTTAACTTGTCAAGACAGTGAGCGAAGATCTTTCCGGTAACCGCCTTTGTAAGGATATCTGCAAGCTGATCTTTTGATGAAACAAACGGAAGTTCGATAATCTCATCTTCAAGTTTTTCTTTGATGAAGTGCCTATCAACTTCAACGTATTTTGTGCGATCATGTTGAACTGGATTTCCTGAGATCTGGATAGCAGCTTTGTTGTCACACATGATCTTACTGGCTTCTTCTGAGGGATACCCAATTTCTGACAATAGTTTTCGCAGCCATAGGACTTCAGCTAATCCTCGTGCTATTCCTCGGAATTCAGCTTCAGCACTTGAGAGGGCGACAACTTTTTGCTTTTTACTCCTCCATGTAACAAGATTTCCTCCCACTAGGGTAAAATACCCAGATGTAGACCTCCTATTACCTTTGTCACCTGCCCAGTCAGCATCGGTATAAGCATCAATCTTCAGGTGCCCATTTGCTTTGAATAGAACACCGTGTCCAGGAGTTCCCTTGAGATACCTGATAATCCGTAAAGCTGCTTCCATGTGCTGGACTTGAGGTTGGTGCATGAATTGACTTATAACCCCCACAGCGTATGCAATGTCTGGCCGAGTATGAGCTAAGTAAATCAGCTTTCCCACCTTTCTCTGATATCTTTCTTTATCTGCCAGTTCAGCTTCATCTTCCATGAACAATTTTTGGTTGGCTATCATGGGAGTATCTGCAGGTTTGCAATCTAGCATTCCCGTCTCTGCTAATAAATCAAGAACATATTTTTGCTGGCAAATGAAGATCCCTAATTTTGATCTTAGAACTTCAATTCCGAGAAAATATTTGAGTCTTCCTAGATCTTTCATTTCAAATTCTTTGAAAAGATTAGCTTTCAATTTTGTCATTTCCTCTGAATCATCCCCTGTAATTATCATGTCATCAACGTAGATTATTAAACAGGTTATGAGTTTACCTCTTCGTTTCAAGAAGAGAGTGTGATCGGAATTGCTTTGTTTATAGCCATATTTCTTCATAACTATGGTAAACCGACCAAACCACGCTCGTGGAGACTGCTTCAAACCGTACAGAGATTTCTTTAGTCGGCAAACTTTCCTGGCCTCGGAACTATCATGAATTCCAGGTGGGGCTTCCATGTAGATTTCTTCTTTCAATTCTCCATGTAGGAAGGCATTCTTGACATCGAATTGGTGTAATGGCCAATCCTTGTTTGCTGCAACTGAGAATAGAACTCTAATAGTATCAATCTTGGCTACTGGAGAGAAAGTCTCACAGTAGTCAATCTCGTACGTCTGAGTATACCCCTTTGCGACTAATCGAGCTTTATACCTTTCGATTGATCCATCAGGTTTATACTTGATAGTGAACACCCACCGACATTTAACGGGTTTCTTTCCTGGAGGCAATTCACATTCTTCCCATGTTTCATTTCTTTTCAGGGCTTCAAGTTCAGTTCCAATTGCTTCTTTCCATTCTTTATACTTGAGAGCTTATTCAACACTTGTTGGTATTTTTTCAGAACAGATCGCATTTGCGAAGGACTTGGCTTCCGGAACTAAATTCCTTCTTGCGATATTTGCCACTGGATATCTCGACCCTCTTGAACTTCTTTCAGGTGAGTATCTGTTAGGCGGAATTCCCCTGGTTGATCTAGGTGGAAGATCATACCGAGGTGGTTCAGTTACACTCGGAGTTTCCGTCTCGACCTGTTGTTCATCATCACACATATCAGAATTATTTGGAATATCTGGAGATTCAGAACCACTTACCTCGGATATCAGTTGAGGAGGATCATTATTGGTGGCATTGGTACTGTCGTCAGAATTTTCCGGATTATCAGTTGGAGTAGGAGTATCAGTATCAGAATCTTCAGGATTATCAGTCGAATTAGGAGTATCAGTAGGAGATTCATGCACACGTGGTGCCCAACTTATCCATCTTAATGCGTCATTGTCATTTTCCCCCTGACCAGGAAGATGGGTATGATAAAAGAACTCTGTTTCGATAAAGTCACAGTTCATTGTGGTGAACATGTGACGTCTACTTGGGTTGTAGCACCGATACCCGTGTTGATTGACACCATACCCCAAAAACACACATTTCTCTGCACATGGATCAAGTTTTGAACGCTCTATTTTTGGTATATGAACAAAAACAGAAAATCCAAACACTCGAGGTTCAAGGGTTAGAGTTGATGGCAATTTATGGAAATGTGAAAAAGTTTGGAGAGGAGTTTTGAGTGCTAAGGCTCGGGTTGGAAGTCGATTAACAAGATACGTTGCAGTGACAAGGGCTTCTGGCCAAAAAGACTTTGGAACTTGGGATTCAATCATAATAGCCCGTGTGATTTCCAATAAAAAACGATTTTTTCGTTCTAAAACTCCATTTTGTTCAGGCGTGTGAGCACACGAAGTTTGATGGATAATTCCCCGTGTTTGACAGAAGGTTTTCATGGAGGTGTTACAAAATTCCCCCCCATTATCTGACCTGAGAATTTGGATTTCACTTTTGAATTGGGTTTTGACCATGTTACAAAAGAATGTGAACTTCGTAAAAACTTCAGACTTATTTTTTAAAAGATAAGTCCAAGTCATTCGAGTACAATCATCTATAAATGTCAGAAAATAGCGGAAATTTTGTCCTCCTTCAATTTTAGCGGGACCCCAAACATCAGAATGAATTAACAAAAAAAGTGAATCAACTCTAGTATCATTTGGTTTAAACGTATGTCTATGACTTTTTGCCAAAATACAAGTGTCACAATGAAAATCTTTATTTTTAGGAAATAAATGCGGAAATAACTGACGTAAATAACCAGTGGACGGATGTCCCAATCGTCGGTGCCATAACCATTCTTTCCTATCGTTTGAACCATGAGTCAGCATAACTGAGCCTTGTTGAGTGACTTCATCTACGTAATATAATCCTTGTCTCTCAGTACCACGCCCAATGATCCGTCCCGTCCTGATATCCTGCAAAATGCAAAAGGTGGGGTGCATTAATACCACACAGTTTAATTCTTTCGTAACATGACTAACGGATAATAGCTTGTGTGATAATGATGGCACATAAAGGCATCTCGATAGTCGTAATTCTTTCGATATTTCAATGGTTCCCCCTCCTTTAACTGGGAGAGTTTCCCCGTTAGCTGTGTGAATTCGTGTTTTGTCAACTTTCGAGTTTGACGTTAGATCGGTTATATCAAACGTCATTGTATCAGTGGCACCACAATCAAAAATCCATGAATTACACTTGGCGTTTTTTGTGGCAACATTAACTTCTCCATATCGGGAAGAAACGTTCTCCTCTTCGAAATCATGCACGTTTAACATCAACTTCTTTCCTCCGCCGTTAATCTCTCTGCTGCCTGTGACGGTGGCAGCTTTTCCGGTCTTGGAGGTTTTGTGGTTATCACTCCACCATTCTGGATATCCAACGATCCTAAAGCATTGTTCTTTGGTGTGTTTCGACATACCACACTCTTCACACTTGAGCTTCCTCTTATCCACCTTTGACTGAGTTCGAAAAAACGGCTTGTCTGACCGATGATTCTTGAAAGGAGGTTTTGGGTTTTGAAATTGGTTCTGAGCTCTGTTACGAAGCAAATTTATTTGTTGTATGGCAAGGTTATTAATTTCGTCGTCCATATTGAGTCGTGTAAGTCTGATTGAGCAAGACTGATTTTGTAATTGTTCGAACACCTATTCGAACATAGGAGTTCGGGTGTGTACAAGTTTGGTTCGAATGGTGATTATTCGAATATTCAGTTCGTTTAGGAACAAGTTCTAGTCGAATGAAACAATTCTAATGAAACAACTCTAGTCAAATATTACTGGCCGAATAACACATACACACTTAGTGGGCTTTGGAGTTCTGTTCGAATGGCCCAATTCGTGATAGGCAATTCGTGGGCTTTAAAAGATTGTTCAAATGGCCCAGTCTGTGTAACACATACACACTGAGTGAAACTTGGGAGTCTTATTGGTAGTGTTCACTGTCCTGTTCGTGTACCTAAAAAAATCAGTTCGAACAGCTTAATTGACTCTATTAATTCTGCGTTCGAATAGCTAATTGGTGTAGGATAGCTAATTGATTCTGCGTTCGAAATATCTAATTGGTGCGTTCGAATAGCTAATTAATTCTGCGTTCGAAATCTTTGTTTTTTTTTTTTTTTTTTTTTTTGTTTTTTTTTTGTTCGAATAGATAATCGAAGGTGTTGATTTCTATTCGAAGATTTCTATTCGAAGGTGTTGATTTTCTATTCGAGTGGAAGTTGATTTCTATTCGAAGGTGTTGATTTCTATTCGAAGATTTCTATCCGAAGACTTCAAGCCTTTGGTCGAATGGTGGTTCGACTTCCAAATCCGTGTCAGGTGATTTTCTATCCGAATATACTAGTCGAATAAGTTGTTTTTCTGGTCGAATGAACTAGTCGAATCGACTAGTTCGAACAGGCTGCTCTGATACCATGTAGAAATTATAAATCGTGTTTTGTGGAAAAATATTTGTATTTCATCACTTTAAAACGATTACATAGGACACCTATTTATAGGAAAATAGTAACCTAACGGGCCCAAGTCCACATACGGACTTGGGCTTACATTTGTTTTTGGGTTCCTATGTCTAACAGTTTTGTTATACTAGTATATAAACAACAATAAAAAAAGGCCCAATAATAGTTAAAATGATGACCTCTTTGATGCATATTTCATAGTAGTATATATAATAGTTAAAATGGTTGAGGTTCTTAAGTACTTGCATACAAATTTTTGTGTTTGTTTGTTGTTGATGTTGTATAAATATATACCTTTAAATTATATTTGATGTTAATTTGTTTCTTTTGTTAGTGTTCAATAGGTTGTTTGTTATTGTTGTTTTTGAGTCTCGTGCTTATAAGTTGTTTCATGTGTGTAAGCTTACCCAAACGACACCCCTAAAGTATATTATGAAGATTGGTGCATTGTTTTTAAAAGATAGACTTGGAGATTTTTTCTAGATGGAAAGTTGTTGTTAAGCTTTTGTTGTTTACTTTATGTTGTTGTTAAGTTGTAGTTGTTGTTGCTGTTTTTTTTTTCTTCTTTTCTTGTTAATTTATGTAATTTGCCAAAGTACTCTTGTTCGTTTCTTTTTAAGATTTTGAAGTGATCGTAATCATTTATTTTGTATTTGGTGTTAAATGTTGTAAATTATGTGATATACTTGAAAATAATGGCTCGCTTTGTAATCTTACAAAGTAAGCAAACACTATTATTTTAGGGAATAAGAAACCAATTACAATAAATAAATAAAAAGATATTTTGGTCATTTTACAAAATTACATTCCAATTATGTTAGCAGATATACAAACCAAACACAAAATATGAAGGGAATTGAATTGAATTCCATTTCAATTTCTGACAACCAAACGCGCAACAAAATCACATTCTGTTGAATTCAGTTCTTTCAGAATTTTCACATTCCATTCTATCAGAAAATATTATGTGAACCAAACGGACCTTGATAGTTAAGTGTTTTTATATTTCAATCAGTTAATTTACTGAACAATCTTTAAAGTTTAAAAGTGTAGTTTGTTATGTTAGACTATACGCATCCTTATATTTTAAATATCCAGATAGACTATTTTATTTCACACCAATAGTTGTAGATGGTCTTTCTTTATTGTATATTTGTCGTGATAATATCTGATCAAAAGATTATATATAATTATATGTTCATGAAAGAAATATAATAGTGTCTATGATAAAAAAAAATGAAAAATGAATTTGAAGTATTCACTTGGATGTATCGTAGTTAGAGACACTTTAATTTTATTTTTAATTTTTAGTGACCTAACGCAATATGTTTTCATTAGTTAATATTATTTTTTGTTTAATTTAATTGATTATTTATTTGAATTTGAAGTTGTTTTGTTGTTGAATTGGATAGCAATAAGTAATTGTGATTTATTTTTTTATTTGACTAAGTATACATGTGCGTGTGTGTGTTTGTTTGTGTTTTATTTTATTTGTTTGGGTTTAAACTATTTTTACTTTTTTTGGTTTGATTATTTTAGATAATATTTATTTTTGTCTTTTATATAGATATTAGAAATTGGATTCAAAATCCAATTATACTACTTTCTTCTTAACCGTTTATGAAAACCACTGTATAACAAATGGCTTAAAAGATAACCAACATGATTCAAAGGCAATTAGAAATAGGCAATTATGACGGCTGAGATTAAAAATAAACAAATTTGACGGTCAAGATTAGAAGTCGACTCTTGACGATTAATTTGCCAAAAACCATAAATATAGAATAAGAAGCCTTACCAATAGAATAAGAAGCCTTGCCATACCATATTTATAGTTTATTTTATACATTGACCACCGAAAGAATAATTATACATATCATATGATTAAATAAATACAATACAATAAAATAAAGTTTAGTTCGTCAAGCACATCAACAATTCTTTAGGAATTGACCACCGAGTATGGTTTAATTAGAATCTAAACGAGAAAAAACAGATCGAAAAAACCAAACCAATATAAATATCGATTGTTTTTCGGTTGATTTTCTTGAAAACAACTTACTTTGAGCCACTAAAATAAATAAATATCATTGGCAAAGAATACTCGGTTGAAATGGAGCTCTAAACCTCACATATTTGATATTTGATAAGAGATAATCCAAGTTTACATTTGCCATCGGGATAAACCTGAAAAGAAAAAGAAAAACGTTGATGGAAAACCGAACCAAAGTCTAAAACCAAAATTTTGGTTCGGTTTCAAATTTATGGAAAACAACGAGCTAACGGGACCATATCCACCCCTACTTGAATATATTCTTATGTAAAACAATAAAACATTTGACATCAAACTTAGATATATTCTCTGTTGGTAATTTTAGTGTAATTGGGATTTATCGAGACCAAAGGGATTTCAAATTAAGTTTTACTACGAGTTAGGAGGTGCGGAGTGCACACTCGTATAAGTTAATTTGATTTCGGTATATTGAATGTTAACCTTGTTACTATTTATTAAATAGTGTAATTATTTATTAAATGTTGTAACCATTCATAAGGGATTGTAACTTTTACCTAAAGACACATTTTCATTTGTCTATTATAAATAGACATCATTTGGTCTTTCAAAAGACACATGATGAACAAGATAAACAAATTCAACAAATTACTCTTTGTTTTGATTAGTGATTCTATTGACTTGAACACTAATTGTCATTTCTTGAATTATCCCATTTAAAGATTTCGTGGTAACCAAAGACAAAGGAATTGGGATAAAATACTTTATTGAGAAAGTGAATTTCATACACGATTCAAGGAATTATCCAAGAAACCATAAACCAATTTTTCCAACATTCTCATGTAAAACAAAACAAAAACATTGACATCAAACTCGATATCGATTGGAGACGTGAAGCTTGTTCAAAGATCTAATGGTTACTAAAGCTACAAAAGTTAAGTAACACTAATGTTATTGGGTGCAAACTGTTTCAACATTGTTGGCCATGATGACGACGTTATTTGAAAAAACATGCTAAATATATAAATTTCATCATTGTATGTCATAAACTCGAAATTGCAAGTACCGAAAGTACTGATCGAATTCGTGTCAACAGGTCCTACTATGTGAACTTCGAGCGATTTATTAGGTCATGAAGTTGACCCCATAATGTAGTTACCTTTCATTCCTAACATTACTAATTTTCCTTTAATATACCGGAGCACACAGGATACATATTTTGTTCCACACTTCATTTTCACTGTTTGGTTGATAACAATTTTTTTGAAAATATCAAAACAAACATGTCTACATGATATATAGTTATGTACTAGTATATAGTCTTCATTCGGGTACACTTGGTATTTATTGTCGAACATAACAAAAAAATACGTCCAAATAGATAAATAACATAAAAGTCTGGATATGAAATAGACATGAGATACAAAAGTCGAAAAAAAGAGTTCAACACCTGTTACAGCTCATATAACATGCAAACCTGCTGCAACTTCATTTTACTTGATTAGTATTTCGAGCGACTTCTCACCCTGCAAATTTGGCTAATATTATTTTCCCTTAAACTTCAAAAATGATTTTTTTTTTATCAATTATAATAAGAAACAGCAGTGTTGTTACCTTGGAGAGCGAGAGTGAGAGTTGGAACGGGAACGGGTCCGCACAGGGGATACAGAAGGAGAACGAGACCGTGAATGGTGTCTTCTAGAACTTCTGCCACCCCTACTTGGACTTTTACTCCGCCTATATCGCCTGAAAATAAACACACATCTTAGCACCACAAAAACATGAGAGTAAACAACTCTTCAATTGCATCAACCAAAGTGACAAAATGATGCAGAAACCAGTAACATTATGAGCATAAATAGGTTGGAGAAGACGATACATCTGAAAATCGTTGCATCTTTTCCATACACCACTACAATGGTGATTTTTAAACATTTTACCGTTCCATAAAGCCGAATGGCCAGTTACAATTATCAAAGTTTGTAAGATACCACCTTGGAGGTGAACGGCTGAAACTTCTGCTACGGCTGCGGTGCCTGTATCTACTCAGTCTGTTAGTTTCTGCAAGTTTCTCAAGCCTTTGTCGTTCCTGTTCTCGTTTCTTAGCCGTTTCAGCAGCAGTATCTTTCTTGACTGTAAGGGCAAATAAATCATAAACAATTATGGTAAGATTTAGCCTAAGAAGAAATAACAAAAGCAGTGTCGTATTAATAGCAGCATATGATAATAATTCATTTTGTTTGATAAACAGATCTACACAGAATATAATACATACTTTGCTTATTCAGTTGTTTGCTCATAATCCGCTTAAGTCGTTCCTGAGGTGTTTCTTTTTTCTCTCCCTGTTGTTTAACAAGGCTTCCACTACCCGAAGGCTTACTTAACTTTGCTAATCCGGATGAAGATCTGCCACGATAACAAAGAATATAAGAATCTTAGGTACAGTAACTTGCTTTTAAAGCTAATAACAATTAAACAGAAAGAGCAAACAAGCGTACCCCGCAGATGGTTTTGACAATTTCGAACTCCTTTCACTATCAAGAGATACACCAGATGCGGGATCTATATGCAAAGCTTCAAGAATTTGACCAGATGAAGGCCTGCGGAAAAGAAGCATTAGATGAAAGCTATCTCACCGCTTAAAGTGACGATGATACAGGGTTCATTAAACAAAAGAGTGAGCTTATGAGTTATGAAAGCAAGCTTCCTCCCTCTATCCTAAAACACAAAAAATTCGCCTCATCTAGTAGCTATGCAATAGTTAGAAGTGTTCTCCGACCGGTTTATGGCACCAACATGGGATGGAGGAGATGATGGAGGAGTATATCCAGCGAGCTTTGGTCCATCGCTGTCTGCTGAGCCCCCAAACTCCGTTATGTATTCTATTTTTGGAGCCCTGGGATTACTCCGATTACTATCATCAGAATGACCACGTCCATGGCGCCTTGATGACGGGGAGTATGACCTCGATCTAGATCTACAAAAATCAAGATGTTTGTCATTTTTGAAAGCCTCTATATGTTACATTTTAAGTTTCAACACCAGAAACAAATATCCAGAAAGTTACCTTCTGGAACGTGAATAAGCTTCGTATGTTGGACTTCGCCTAGATTCTCTGCAAATAATATAAACTCATGGTTACAATTACACTGCCATAATAACATTTATGGTTCACAGATCACCACATCAAAGTCCCTCTTTACAAGTACAATACCTGTACGGATCATGAAGAAGTACTCGACTTCCAGATACCCGTGCTGATTCCCTCTCCCTTTCTCTTTCAATTTGAGAAGCCTTTCTTCTTTCTTTACGGCTTAGCTTCCTCTGTAGTTTCAGAGTGAACATTTTTCATATAAATTGAGTATTTTCAAATGTATAATTTCAGATTCAAATGTACCCAGTTGATACATACAATTGCGGGATCTCCCTTCACCACTTCTTTTTGTCTTCTTTCCTCCTCCTTAGCCTTTTTATCCATGTATACAAGCCACCCGTATCTCTTAACTCCAAATTCCTTGGCAATTATATCCATACCTTCATCATTGCTATCATCGCTGTTGAAATCATCTTCATCCTCGTCATCATCATCGTCGTCGTCATCATCATCTGAATCTTGATTTACATCTTTTACACCACCATCATATGAGAAACCCACTTGTGAATACGAACCCTTATTTGCTGGAGTTTGGGTTGTTTGAGACCTACCGAATATATTAATAAAAATAAGTATAAACCTCAAAACCCTTGTTAGAGATTATGCAAACATGGTTTTAGAACGACTACAAACCTATCTAATCCAAGTAAAGCAGCACTTTTAGCCTCCATCTCTTGGTTAACATGTTGTAGACCTTCCTCATCGCTAACTGTTAATAGACAACACCAGCTTTGAAATTTTTGCAACGAAATAAATCAATAATGCCACCTTTTGGCATTTCAGAAAAGTTTGCCTGGTTATTCTTGAAGATTGCGTTGTAGATAATATCTAAAACGACAAATGTTTTTTTAAATATTAATAATTTGAAAACATGATCATCAAACCAAAAGAAGTACCGACATCCTCTGCGTCGATGCTTAATTAAATCCCGGTAACGCTCAAAACTAACAAACTCTTCTAACTCTTCTTCTTCCTCCGTCTTCTCAACGACACGAAAACGTCTAGAATCAGGATCTCTTATAAAATCAAGCAGAGCACGCCCATCAAATCTACAAAAAGCAAACAAAAAAAACAATAACATACATAACCCTTCCCAAACCATCACAACTTTAAGTAAAAAAATATCAAAAAATCCAGTACCTGTCAATCATAACATCTTGTTTCCCGTTCCATGGAATCCTAATACACAGTAGAAACAGAAGGTAGTTTTGGCATAATCAATTACGAATACATGCCATACATAAATCACCAAAACACTCATCTAACATAACCATATATTCTCCTTTACGATATAAGCAAATACGCGTTATACAAGTTACTCGGATTTCGGATGTATAAACCGTAACTGTAACTAACTTATACTAACTTAATTGAATTAGGTAATTTTATCCTCAGTTTCCATATATTCTCCTTTCGAATTAAACTTACAACACTAATATGAGATATATCTAGTCTAGCTAAACAATAAAATCAAAATAATAGAAATTGAGAATAAATACGGAACATACAAGCCTTGTTGATCCTCGGTGGCTTGGTAAAGGCCATCGTCTCGGTACATACGGCACCGAGAGCCGGAGACTTGTATGGATTGCTGTGGATCGCCGCGGCGTTTGGCTAGGTACACCGCACGCCGTTGTGCTCGTTTACGAGCGGCGTCCATCATGTCGTGGACCTTCTTTTCGGACCGGCGAGCCTCGTGCCACATGATTTCAGTGAATGGGTTGGTTTGATTGTGGAGACTGTTGATGAATGGAAACCTAATGCCCAAAATAATGCTGTGTAATGGAAATTTTTATTTGCTTAACTATCTACGTATTTTATAACACCACTTTTTTTTGTTCGGACCAAGGGTGTTTGATCGGTTTGGACACCTAAGATGTGCCAACTTGACCCGATCGAATGCTTTTATATGACTCGGGATCAACTGTTTGTGTTACTCGAGTAAACTTGGAAATTATTCGCGGGATTATAACGAATTTTCTTTTTTTTATTCAGAAATTGTTGTTAGAATTATGCAAAACTTCAAATGTGCTAAATCGGAATGGAAAACTGCAATACGTAAAATTAATTAATACTTTTTGAGTTTTCCTTTTCTTTTGTAGCGACTACATATTTTAACGACTTTTCAATGTTTTCTAATAGCTAGACATCATGTTACTTTTTTTTTTCCTTCAAAAAGCGATATCTAATGTACAAAAGAAAACGAGAAGGATAATACGCTCCAAGAAGGAGCCTAACAAACATACAAGACTTGTAGTAAAGTAACCGGAACGAAACGATAGGGGTGAGCATGGGTCGGTTTGGGTCGGTTCCGACTTCAACCCGAACCCAAACCGAAATTTCGGTTTCTGAAAGTTTCAAACCGTTTGGTTCGGTTTCTACATTGGTTCGGTTCCACTCGGTTTCGGTTTTTTTCGGTTCGGTTTGGTTTTTTATTTCGGTTTTTGGACATGGGCAAATTCATAGATCTGTCAAGGAAAACTTGTGAAATAAATCTCAAATGGAAGCGTATGTTACGCAATAATTGGCGGAGCAATTCACAACTTATAACATGAAGTTGTGCATATTACTAAAACATAATGATATGAATCGGAAAACTTTAAACACAAATTTAAGGGGGGAAAAAATACTATATGTGGCTTAGTAAACTATAGCCTACATGGCAACAAAAAAAAAAATCAAAATGGAAGAAATAAACCTATATGTTGTTGAGTATTGTGGCCTACATGGCACCAAAAGATTACATATTGATAAGTATAAGATTGACAATTTAGAAAAGAAAACTTTGAGTATTCACTATTAGCATCAAGAGTTTGTGTGTTTAGGGAGTAATTAATTAGGATGATTTGGAATTTTAGACAAAGGAAAAAAATAAAAAAAATAAAACTTAAAATATCTACTAAAAGTGAACATATTAAAATTGACATACATATAATGGTTCGGTTCGGTTTTTTTCGGTTTGGTTTTACCCTCCGACCCAAACCGAGCCGCTTTTTTCGGTTTCTCAAAAATCGAAACCCAAACCATCGGTTTTTGTATTCGGTCCGATTTTATGGTTCGGTTTTTATCGGGTTTTGGGTTTTCGGTCCGGTTTTTGCTCACCCCTACAAAACGAAACAAAACTCAAAACCTACCTAACACATGACTATATGTTGAGGGTTTAAAATCAAGTGCTTAGAGTATGTCCAATGTTGACACCAAACCTATCTTTTACTTTAAATTTGGTGTAAAACATAAAAAAAAACTCCAATGTGTGCACTAAACACTATACCAAATTTGGTAATGTCCAAATTACACCAAACTTGGTTTAACAATATTCATTACACCAAATCATAAAATACCATATTTTAAATCCCTTGAATTGTTTATATATATTTTTAACCATTATCGTGTTTAACTATTTTATGTATTTGTTAAATAATTAGCATAAGAGATTAAAAAATATACTATAAAATTACAATATATGACATAAATTTATCTACATAAAACTTATAGAGCGAAAATAAACTAAATTATAAAATAAAATCACAATAAAAGTTTTGAAACAAATTTTGATAATAACAATAGATCGAAAAGTTGTCAAGTAACACATTATTTTGTTGTTAGAAAGATTTGTTAAAAGTGTAATATTTTTCAAACATATGTTGTACTAAAAAATAGGTCAAACTTTTTTTATTATGCATTTTAACCGGTCACACAACAAATAGAAAGATGTAAATCACATTAAGAGCGGTGTTTAGGGTATCAAAGGGTAGGAGTTGTCTCTCCTAGTATCTTTCTAGTTAACGTAAAATTTATAAAATTATGATAGTTTTAGATTTCGCCACTCTAAGAAAGCTTATAGAAAGAAACTAGTGTAAACGAATATCAAATACAAATCACCACCTAGTCGGATGGTTGGAGTGCACTTTTTTTTAACATAGAGATAAGGATTCAATTTTTCCGTTTGACATTGTTTTTATTTTTTTTTAAACCAATCTATTTCTTTTTCTTTCTTATATTAAATTTTTTTTATTATGTTTTATCTTTTTTATTTAACTTTTCTGTTTTCAAATTATGAATGAACAAGAAATGATATTTCCAAAGGGATCCCACCCGTTGTAATTTTATTGGGATCTTAATTGGCTTAAAATTAGTCATTAACAACAACAACAAAAACTCGGAAAGAGACAATCTCGTACTTAGTTTGTTTGTCTAACATTGTTATGCTTAACATTCTTCAAATATCATCCCAAAAGGTGAAGACTCGACCCGATATACATTCATACTTCAATTATTTGTATTTAATTTCGATGGTTGAGTAGTTGAAACATTAATAATGTTTCCTATACGCTACATATCTAAGATTAAAACATGCTATCCTTGATTAATCTTGACCGAAGCCTATATGAACTGATAATGTTAATTAATATGTTCTAGATATGATTTTTACAAGTCGGTTATAAACGCCAACCGTCCAAACAAACGATAAATCTTGATATTGTAAAGTAAAATAAACTTTTATATTTGACTTTGAGTGAGTCAAGAACACGTATACGTTTTATCAATATTAAACTATTTTCATTTCAAAAGTAAAACATTTGCTATATAAATTTATGACATCATTTGTACTCATGTGTACCCCATTCCATAATCTAGGCTACTTTTTGCATTCTTTATTCTTATTGGCAATATTTTAATTTAATTATACGTGTCATCCGTATTTGAACGTGTTCCGGGTATTCTTGTGATTTTCTTGTTTAGAAACTTATAATATATTGAGTTTTGATGAACATATGAGACAATACATTAAAACATTATAAGGTTAAGACATGTATAAATTGATTTTTTTTCTATAAATATAGGTTAAACATAGTCATGTCGCTATATTTATCTTTTGAGAATACACTATTATTATAGTATGTTTCTTTTAGTTTTTGTTTTGACTTTGTGTGATCTCATTAGTTGTATTAAGTCTCTTATTAAAATCTTTAATGAGTTCGGCCGCTAACATCTCGTTATATTGGTTTCGGACTTGAGTGAATGTTATATATGTACGAATGTAAAAATTCATAACCTACATTAAAAGTATGGATCCAAATTTACAAAAAGTTTACACCAGGTATTCTTAAAATTCATAAAAATTACTTATTGCAATTAACTCTACACTGAACTGGGTGCATACGTTATATTTACGAATTAGTATTAAGCTTCTTGATAAAGGGTGAAATTAAAACATAACAACAATACATTAAAACTTATACCTAAATTTCAAAAATGAAACCCAACATGAAATCTTAGCTGGTGCATTGATAGAGTATGCAATTGGCTCATTCTATTTTTTTCGTAATTTAAAAAATAATTTTATTTATATTATTTTTGAATCTTTGTCCCTGTAAAAATATATCTAGATTATTTTGCTTCTATATAAACAATGAAAATTTATTTATATGAAAATACCCTTATTTTTTCTCATATTAAATATTTCACTCCTACAATCATATACAACATAAATAGGCATTTTTAATTTCTAACCATATCCCTGAAAAATGTTGTATTCAAATTCTAATATCAATAACATAAAGATTTTTAATAACTATGAAAAATAATATCATGATTTGATTAGTGCAAAGGGACGACGACTAATAATTTACTTCGTGGACCCAATTACATAAATAACGACGTCACTAATTTTATTTATATTAAGTAGGTCCATTTCATACTTGGTCTCCACTCCTTTATATACACCCCCACTCCGCAAATTTGCATTTTATACCCCCAAATTACGCTCCTCCATTTCAAACCCCGCCCAAACGGGTTTGGGCGCGGCCATGCCTCCGCCTTACTCAACCAAACAACCGCCACCGTCTCCGTCTCCGTCTAAGCATCTTTTAGCCTCTCCAGTCTACACGCAGAAGTCGTGGTCACCCGACCTACAACGAGACGAGTCATGGCTTCGTCGAAAAGGCAAACAACATCATCGGCGAAGTAAAAGTGTTACGGATGAAGATATTGATGAGCTTAAAGCTTGTATTGAGCTTGGGTTTGGTTTTGAACATTCTCCTAAATTAGATGACCGGCTTTCGGATACTTTGCCGGCTTTAGGGTTTTACCATGCAGTAAATAAACAGTATTTTGATACGGTCACAAAATCTTCGTCAATGTCTTCGTCTTCTTCTTTGAGTTTGTCTACATATGCTGTTTCCGAGCCGGAGTTAGCTTCTCCTTTGAGCAGCCCTCACGCCATCTTTGGTCGCGGTAAATTTTATTTATTTAGGATTTTGCTAATAACAACCTTTATTTTAGTATGCTATTTGCATTCATATATTTGTACCGTCAGACTAAAAACCATTTCTCATGGAATGTTTTATGTTATGATTATGTAGGTGATAATCCAAAAACAATGAAGACAAAGTTGAGGCAATGGGCACAAATTGTTGGATGTTCGGTACGCCAATCATCGTCGTCAACATCCTCATCATCATCAAGAAGCTGAATAATACACGATCGTCAATTTGTTCAAACACAAAGGACGAATCAAACCCAAAACCACGGCTACATCACGACTAATAAACGTAACCCAATCAAGTTATAGTTGACAGAGTGAGATTGATCTAAACTGATGATACAAAATTTACATCTCTAACTTTGTTTGAATCTGGCATGTACATGGTTTGCTTTTGTATCATGGTATGAGTTAGCTTTTGGTTGTTTTAATTTGAATTTAGTTACCTTTTTTGAGTGCTATTTGTCTTTAATTCAAGGGTTTATGGGTGATTTCTTGTCCCCTATAGAACTTTATGTAAACGCGTTAAATTTTATTTTTTGTTCATGATTATATATTCTACTTTGACACCTGGATTTGATACAATTTGCTTTATTCTACCCTTCAATACCTCACTACTTTATGTTTAAGACTCAATGACTTTATGTACTACATTTGTGAATTTAGTTGTTGTGGTAATGTGGTGTCTATTACTTGCCTTTTGCTTACCCTGTGTATGGCCTAATTTTAGTACACTAAATCTACGATTCGATTGTCGCACAAACTTTCAACCATTGGCATGACTTTTCAACGACCGATTGTACTAAGGCTATCTCCAATGTAAGACCAAGTACATAGCTACTTTGCTATATTGTGTCGTTTTATACCACTTGTACGGTTAAATACATTCTTTAGATTGAAATGTCCATAAACTTTTGTTTTGAAACTCGACTTTGTAAGCAGAAAGTTTTGAAAAATATTGAACTTGTAGCTTTCGGAAATAGTCAAAAATTCTATTCCATAAAGTCTCATTGCAAAGACTGAACAAGTGGATGTTTTAAAAGATCAATCAACGCCTAACCGCTTTGGTCTTTTGGTCATTTCGATATTTATAAGTGGAGTTGTTGATACTTTTATCTGTTTTAGTACATATGACCTATTCGACATAAAAACGTTTAGAAGTCATCGGTTAATTTTTAGTGATAAATGTTTGTCATATTATCAAACTTTACTTTAAAATATGTTTAGTATGTATTAAATCTTATATTTAATTTTTTAAAATCGTTATTGTTATCATATCTATGTTTACGTTATAAGTTGTACCACGAGCTGTTACTTCATATTTCATATATTTGAATGATCTAACGGTGAATAAAACAACGATTTTAAAGTAAGTTTTATATATTTACATATATTTTTCTTTAATATTTTGTTTAACAGACGGCTAGTTGCTTGGTGATAGATAGAAAGTAACTTTTACTAACTCATTTTCTTTAATAAAAAAATATAAAGAATTCTAATAAATTAGTTGTTTCTTAAAATAAAATAAAATAAATAAATAAAATTTGTTCAGATTTGACCGTATGAAGTCTTTGCTGGTAGACTTTCGTTTTCAAACGTTGTTTCATAACATGTGGGAAAGCTTGGCGACGTGGCTTCGATTAACATTCAATAAAATATTACTTTGATCCGTATTTAGTCTTTTATTTTAATTCAATATAATTCTTTATAAAAACAAGTCATAATATAATTTATGTATTTAGTCTTTTATTTTATTGCTCATTATTTTGATCCGTATCAAGTATGTAGCATATGCTAAACTTTGATTTATATTATATTTTTTTAATTAATTGTTTTATGACTTATGTTAAATATATAAGGGCGTTGATATTTTCTTACAACAAAAATAATATGAGGAGAACAATTTATTACTAGTTACAAACACGTTTGTACATATTACATGTTTCGTCCTTACTTTATAAAAGTGAATACATCATTCATGTAGAAATTTTTTTATGCAAATATCGCTAAAGACAAGTAGGACTGTGCAAAAACCGGTTTGAACCGGGTAAACCGGAACACCGAACCGGAACCGGTTAAAACCGGTGACATACGGTCCGGTTTGCGGTTCTTAGATTAGCGTTAAACCGGTTACCGGTCCGGTCCGGTTAACAACCGAAGAATATTTCAAAAAACCGGAACCGAACCGGAATTAAGAATATTTTTAGAATTTGTTAATTGTTCATATCTTTTCCTATTTTCTTGCAGATTTTGTTTCCCCACTTCAATACGGTTATGATTTCCAAATCTTCAATAAAGTTAATTATAATTGAAATTTTAATATAATAACTTTAAACATTAACAAGTTTATACCCTAATAACAATCGCAGACAACAACGGTCATCATTCATCAACAATAGTCATGAGTCATGTAAGTGTTTTGATGATAAAAGTGCTATTTGAGTTATTTATTTTGTGTTTTCGTTGCATCTCTTTAAGCTCAATAATTCTGACAAATTCTTGATGGTCTGTCATCCCCTGTCCATCCATTATGCTCAATTAAGTTTTTGTTGTGCGTAACCAAAGAAACTTTTGTTAATATACCCAGTAAAGTTATCACTGTCATGTTTTTCAAATATACTTGAATATGTGCATGTCTAAAATTTCCGCTGTGGGACCATCATTTGAACTTGAAGACTTTAATGCTCCTTATATGTGCGTGTCTAAAATTCCAATCAATCCACACTGAATTCATGATAACAAATACAACAAGAACTTAAGGAAAAGATGAGTTGTACATTTTACACCTATAGATACATAGATACATATATAGATATATAGATACAGAGCATTGTACAAGTAAGCAATGCATAAAAACTATATATAGTACACCATTATTATGTATTTAGATACACGTCTGTGTAATGTATATAGTACTGTTGAAACTGTGTTTTGTCGTTTTGGTTAAAAGTGGGTCCCACACTGTCAAAACTGGCATACATTATTGATCTATATTTTTGTGATCATTGAACCATATGGTTTATCATGGAGTCTTTTTGAGCAGATGCTTGCTTTATGTCCGTTTTCTTTTCTACCTGTATGTTACTTTAGGTTCGTTTGACTATTTTCTTTCATAAAATGTTACTGTAGGTATATGAATGCAAACTGATTCTTCACTTTTATGCTATGTGGACATGTTTTGATCTAAGTTTTTTCATTGTCTAATTTTATGTATGTTTATAAATTATAGGTGGAAAAAGAAACGGTTGAGCTACTTAGTGATGAAGTAAACAGCGGAAGTGACGAAGAAAAGCCAAGTCCACGAAATGATAAGAAGAGAAAGAAAGCTACACGTATGCCTAGTATGCGAAAGACGAAGAAGTCCAAGGTTTGGGAACATTTTGATGAAAAGAAAGATGAAGAGGGCAACATAAAAGGTCATTGCAAATATTGTCCTAAAAAATATTGTGCTGATCCTAATTTAAATGGAACAACTGCAATGAAAAAACATATACCTAAATGTCCTGAAAATCCCGCTAATAAGAAACATCAAACTAATATCTTTGTTAGTAAAAATGATGATGGTGTCGGTGGAAATGTTAAGACATGGAAATACGATTATGATGTATCCAGAAAAGCCTTAGCAGAGATGATAATATTGGACGAACAACCTTTTTCTGTTGTTCAAAAAAGGGGATTTATACGGAATAGTCAAAGTCTTTGTCCAAGTTTTAATCTTCCTTCCCGTTTTACCGCATCAAGGGACTGCATGGAACATTTTCTTGAGGAAAAGTCTAAGCTCAAATCGTTTTTTAAGAAGAACACAAGTAGAATTTCTTTCACAACCGATACATGGACATCTATTAAAAAGGTGAATTTTATGTGTGTGACTGGTCATTATATAGATGAGAAGTGGTGTTTACACAAAAAGATAATCAGTTTCAAACAAATTTTAAGTCATAAAGGAGAAGATATAGGAAGGGAGTTGCTAGATTGTTTTGATGATTGGGGAATAAAAAATGTAATGACGATCACGTTAGACAATGCTGCGTCGAACACTAGCGCAATGTCATACATAAAACCTCGGTTAAACAACTTGATCGGAAATGGAGATTATATTCACATGAGATGCATGGCCCACATTTTAAATATAATAGTTAGAGAGGGTTTAGATGAATATACTCCTCATATTGATCGTATTCGTTGTGCAATAAAATATTTGAGGATTTCACCGGCACAACTAGAGAGTTTTAAAGCTTGTGTACTAGAATTAGGAATTAAGTCTAAAGCGATGTTGTCTCTTGATTGTCCAACTCGATGGAATTCAACATTTGATATGTTGCAAAGGGCGGAGAAGCTTGAGGAAGCTTTTGGTTTATATGAGAGGAGACATGTTATTTATAAACATGATTTAGGCAATGATATCCCAACACGTACTGATTGGCACTATGCAAGAAAGTTTACTTCTATATTAGAGTTTTTTAAAAGAAAAACCCAAAATGTTTCGGGATCGTCTTATGTGTTGGCAAACAACTTCTTTCACGAAGTCATGGATATTGATGCAAAATTGCGCAGTTTGATGAGTGATAAAGAGGTTGAGTTTCGGTTTATGGCAGAAGTTATGAAAGAAAAATTTGATAAGTATTGGAGTGGACCCGAAGTTGATGAAACGGAAACAATAGAAACAGAAACAATGCCTAAAAAAACCAAACCCATAAAGAAGAAATTGAATATGGTGATGTATTTTGCTACCATACTTGATCCTCGTTTCAAACTACAGATTCTAAGATATGGTTTTAAGAAGGTTTATGACAAGGAAAAGAAACCCAATGTTGATGAAGCAATGGCTAAAAAACATGTTGAGGGTATGGTCAAGGAAATTGATGATGCACTAAAACTTGTATTCATTGAGTATGAGGAAAAATTTGGTGTACCGAATTCGGATATTACGTCTCTAGGCCAAACTAGCAATCAAATTTCTTCACATGGTTAGTGTACTTATTCAAACTCTATGATGTTTATATATCTACTGTACTATTTGCAAATTGACATTCAATGGAATGTTGTTGTCATTGTTTTTTATATATCTATTGTACTAACTTTCCACATTGCATAATCTAGTTCAAATAGATTTTTGTTTCTTAACAATTGTTTTATATTAGGAGATCCTGGATTTCTTGATGATTATGCCGTTGCAAGTGATAGTACGAAGTCGTCTGAAATTCAAACCGAATTAGATAAATATATTACCGAGCAACGTGAACCAATGAATGCTCAAAATTTTGATACTTTGCTTTGGTGGAAACTACATAGTCCAAGGTTCCCTATTGTATCTATGATGGCGAGAGGTAATATTATATATTTCTCATAATTATTATTTTTTGAGTTTGTATCCTTATATTTATATTACTCATAATTCTTATTTTTCGAGTTTGTATCCTTAAAACTAGTTATAGTATATGTTTTTCTTATTTATGAATTCTTTATTTTAGATATTTTGTCGATTCCAATCACTTCAGTTGCTTCGGAATGTGGTTTTAGTGCGGGCGGTCGTGTATTAGATTCGTTTAGAAGTTCATTGTCGAATCCAATGATTGAAGCATTAATTTGCACTCAAGATTGGATTCGGACATCGGATATGGAAATCAACTTTGATGATGATTTAGAGATCCATGACAATCTTGGAAAAGGTAAACTAAATTATTATAACATTAGTTAATTAATAAGTTTTTTTTTTGTATTCGATAATTTCAATTTATTACTTTCTAACATATTTCCTCTTATTTAGAGCTCTTTGAGAAAAACCAAATGATTCAAGGATGAAGAGATGGTCATTTCAAATGCTTACTGGACAAGAACTTCATGCTCTATTTGGAAGATTGGAATTTTTATAGCAATTTTTTTTATTGTTTTGATACTTTGGTTTGCAACTGTGGTTGTTTTTTTTAGACAATTTGTTTTTTAATTATGTTTTTGACTAGCAATTTGTTACTGTTTTAGTATACCCAAGAATTATTATTACTTTTTAGATCTTTAATTGTGTAGATATTATGTATTAAGCATGAAAAATAACCATTATACTTACCAAAAACGAGTTTTATAAGGTTTATTACCGGTCCGGTTTTAACCGGAACCGACCGGTTTAAAAACCGGTTAAGAACCGAACCGTTAGTGTGAATAACGGTCCGGTTTTCGGTTTTCATTTATCTTCTATTCCGGTTACCGGTTCGGTCCGGTTTCCACCGGTTCGGTGCGGTTTGTTAACCATGCACAGTCCTAAAGACAAGGACAACTTAAGTATAAAGTTTAGCTGATATCCCAAAAAAAAGTTTTCTAACATTGACGATATATGCAAGTTTAAATTATAGGGACAAAAACTTCAAATTATAGGGACAAAAACTTATACATAAGCTACCGTTATGATCAATTTATCCGATTAATAACAGCAATCCTTAAAGCATCGAGGAGTGATAACCAAGTTGTGAGATAATCGTGAGATTTTTTATTAACGTGACATCCACAGGTTATGAATTTTTTGGTAGATTGATAACTTGAGTTGTGGAGAATGTGGGATCACTAGTTTTTTTTTTTTTTTTTTTTTTAAATTTTTAATTTGAACATACATTTTATTAAAATAAAAACTAATACAATTTATTTAAATAGTAACTAGCACATAAAATTAAAATAAAAAACAATATAATTTATTTAAAACTAAAACAATGTTAAAAACTAAATCATCTCATATTTCTCCCGAATGAACATTTATTTGCTCTCTATCCACTTCGCTTCTCGTTGTGGCATCCCTTCGTGCTCGGTTGTGATTAAAATTGTTGTTGTTGTTGTTGTTGCAACAATGGTTGTTAATTCATAAAAGATTGTTCGGGAGTTAACGGGTTGAAACATATTGGTTGGGGTTGGGGTTGTTGTGGATTTTGTTGCAAAAAAAAGTTGTTTAATATTTGTTGTTGTTGTTGTGAAAAGTGTGGTATTTGAGTTGATAAAAGTGGGTTTACTTGATTATGGTAGTTTGAGAAATCGAAAAGGATGATGTTTTGTGATTGTGGCGTCGAAGGTGTGTTTGCGTTTGTTGGGATAGCGTTTGAAGACGATGAAGACATTTTCACGGTTTTAAGATTATAGAAGAAATGTATACAAAGATTGAATGAAAATGAGAAAGGGTGTGATTTTTGGTTAAATTGTTGTTGAATTTATAGGTGAAAATTAAAAATATAAATACATAAAAATAAAATAAAAATTTAAACTATCCGTTAAAAACTAGCCGTTGGATAAAAAGTTTGATTTTTTTTTTCTATTATTTTTAAAGTTAGTTGTTGGGGAAGAATTTTTTTTTACAATGGTTCATCAACCAAACCACAAGCACGGAACGAGTCCCCATAACGAATGGGCCGGAGTGGTAACGTGGAGCGGGAGTTTGTTGTGGCTTTACAAGAACGCCAACAACGACTCCACTCTCTTTGCTCTTATATATATAAAACAGATTCTACTCTATGTTACTAAATACTATAAATAGTATACCATTTCATTCAAAAAAATGTGTATTCTAGAATTTATTGAAAATCATAAGCAAACAATTTTAATATTTAGAAAAAACCAGATGGAAATTTGTCGAAGCTTATAGAAATGTGAAATTAGGAATTATTCAAATGCATTTATGAATTTTGAATTTATTTATTATTATATATGTATTCATCCTCGTGCTTTTATTTATTCAAGTGAAGTCCTCCTATTCCATGTAACTTCTAGATTTATTCAAATACCTCACTAAATATGCATAATTGATGGAAGGCCATTTTCGAAGTTAGACTTTAAGTTATGGCTCTTGGTTAGGTCTTTTGTGTGGCTACAAGAGGTAACTATTGATTGGAAAAATAAACATCATATTTGATTTGACCGGATAAAAATTTATAAATTGGTTTTAGAAATCACCTTTCAAAGATAGTATTTCGATCCTATAAATTATTTTAAATTTACGAAATTCGTTATGTGATAATTAAAGAAATAATTAAAATTCCGCACAACAAAAAGATCAAATATATATTGTTTGTACGTCTATTTGCGTTTAAAATACATAGCATAAAATTGTCCTTGGAGATAGCTAGGGTCGTTGCCCATAGGTGTTTATAAAATACCGAAACCGAAATTGGTTAAAACCGAGTTTGACCAAAACTTGTTAGGTTTGGACCCGATGGTTTGAAACCACTTCGGAAATTAGCAATTGGAAATCGTTTTCTTTTTTTGCTGCATTTTTTCTTTTCTGAAAAATATAGCATTTATTAACATCTTTGTGTGTGCTTTTTTTTTTAACGTCGCGGGTCTTAATTTTAGTCAATCCCTTAAGAATGGGAGGCAATAATATAACACATATAAGAAAATATTGTCCTTTCTCGTCTAATGCAGTGGCGGTTCTAGAAATTTTTTCGAATGGGGCAAAATTTATGTATATATCAGGTCGGGTCTTCGCTTCCTTAGAATGATTTCTAAAGGGTTAAAATAATAAAATTTCACGTTATATTTTACTTGTATATAACTAGATTATAAAAAAAGAAATACAAATTATTGCTAGCTTAATAAGTTTATATGAACTTACACAATTTTAGCATAAAAGAAAAAAAAAGAGAAGACGTAGTTTATTAGAAAGAGAAAAAAAAGAAGTAACAATGTTTAGAACTGAACCCATAATCTTCACCTGAAACCTAAACACTCTAACTAACGGACTAGAAGGAGTTTTGTTGTTAATTTTTAAACTATTTTATTTCATACATTTTTCTTAAAAGGGGCAATTTTTCAATTTATCATAATTTTCGAAAATTTTACGTTAACTATAAAAATATCAGGATGAACAACCGCCTACTCTGCCTATCCCCTAAAATCTCCCCTGGTCTAAAATGTTTTCAAAGCTCATTTCTTAAGAGATAAAAGCACATATTATTTCACAGCTCAATGTTCACCAATACAAAATTATATAGGATACATGTATGTCAACATTCATATATTCTGTTATAGTTTTTTTTAACTTTTGCAATATATAATGTTATAGTTAAAAGGAAAATAATAAAAACATATACAAGTTATGTGAGAAAATCTTGAACATTTATTTAATATAAACTAAAATACTCCGAGTCAAACACAATATTGAAAGTTTACAGAGTTATTAACCTAAACCTTCGGTGTGGTTTGTGCGATTTCCGTCCTACATGTTACAAAGTGTAAATCTAGTCTATGTGGAAAACTTTGTTAAGTCAATATTTTTTTTCTACACATGTTAAATGTATAAATCGTTTATGTGACAAACGATATCCAAAAAAGAGTATATTTAAAGAAACTAGATGAAGATTAGCTTCAAACTGTAGCCGAAAAATGAAGCTTTTAGCCGAATAATTAAGGGTGTATTGGTAACAATCCTTAAGACAATCGTTAAGACTTTTAGCATCAAAATTCTTTGTTTAATACAAGGACTTATCTTGATATTTGTAAAATTATAAAGACAAAAACTATAATTTAGTCAAACTACATAGTCGATTTATGCAATCTAACACATATAAAGAAAAGAGGCGGTGGGCTGCCCCTAATATATTGGATCTAAAAAGAGTCCGAGGGTTTTATATTTACGATTCTTAAATATAATACCAAACCCAAACCAAGATCCAATTCTCGGTAGTAGCCCATTCCGATCCACAATTGTAGGCTGGATCCTGATCTCCAGTTTCAATCATAAAGGTATTTTAAACATGTTTGTCTATTTTTTTCGGCTTATTTTATGGTATATAGGTTATTATAACTTAAGTTTATAACCAAGTGGGTGTGTGAGGGATAAAATTGAGAATAATATGTTTGGTCCGTTTCTATATCTCTTTCTCTAAAAAGAAAGACGCCGTAGTAATAGCCTAGAGGCTTATGAAAAATAAATACGAACAAATAAAATCGTAATCACAATGATAAGCTAAAATAAGTACCTTTTGTTAAAAGGATAAAATGTTAAAAAAAATATAAATTTTAATAATTTGGGGTAAGTAAAAAAAAAAATTGAAAACAAAAAAGATTATAAAATCTAATTTATATGCCTGCTGGTGATGCATCTGCTGATGTAGTAAAAATGGTCAGCGCTTACTTAGACATGCATTATTTATAGACTAGCTTGTAAACAGTCATATGTAGTTGCTACTAATGTATCCTTAATGTTCTTAGTTAATGGGGATGTGTTTACGTCTGTTACCCGACTCGTTTTCTGCATTTGCTGATGCATCACGGGTACAACCCGTATCAAAATTCCTTGAATAGGCACAATCAAATAAAATTCACTTATTCTTTTTAGATGTGTTACGTATGTATAACCATTTTGTTGTTTTATGTCAAAATCCGTTCTTAATATGTATATTGTGATGAATCTTTAATCCAAAACAGGTCATCGTTTTCTCGTCCCAAATGGAGACTATTCCTGAAGAGAGTAACGCACTAGATAACATAGATATGCAGCAAGAGAATTTTGACACACTAAAGAACGACGCACAAACACAACCCATTAAACGAAGAAAAAGGAAGTCTACAGTTTGGGAATATTTCACTATCAAAACTGTCAGCGAGGGAGTCAGACGAGCCTACTGTAACAAATGTGACAACCATTACGCACACAGCATAGGTCCCAAAGTTTCCGGGACAAGTCACCTCAGACGCCATATCATCAGTCACCACACATCTTCGGAAACAATTGTTAATACTGTGAGTCCTGTGACAGACACGCCCAAAAAGCGTCAGAGAACAAATCATCAGAGAACCCCAGTTGTTACTTACCCCACATTCGACTCTGACAGTTTCCGAGAAGAAATGGCGAGAATGATCATATTACATGACTACCCGCTTCACATGGTTGAACACTTCGGGTACATGGCTTTTGTGCGTAATCTTCAACCGAATTTCAGTATGGTTGATTTTAGTACGGTTCAAGGGGATTGTATAGCAACTTTTCTTAAAGAAAGACATGCCGTTCAGAATCTTATTGACCGAATGCCAGGACGAATATCTCTTACACTTGATGTATGGAATTCTAATCATACAACTGGTTACGTTTTTGTGACAGGACAGTTTATCGACAGTGAATGGAATATGCACAAAAAACTGCTAAATGTTGTTATGGAACCGTTTCCTGAGTCAGATTCTGCTTTGTCCCATGCAGTTTCGTCTTGTCTTTCAGATTGGAACCTGAAAGGAAGATTACTCTCTCTTACTATTAACCAACCCGTTAGTGAAACCGGGATTAATAATCTTAGAAGTTTACTTTCTGAGAAAAGTCCGACCATTCTGAACGGTCAGTTACTACTTACAAATTGTTTGGCTAAATCTTTAACCTGTATTGCGCAAGATGCACTAATCGCAGGTCAAGAAACAGTGAAAAAAGTCAGAGACTGCGTGAAGTATGTCAAAACGTCTGAATCGTTAGAGGAAAAGTTTGTTACACTTAAGCAACAACTTCAAGTAATGAGTACTAAAACCTTATCACTCGATGATCAAACGCAGTGGAATACGACTTATGAAATGTTACTTGCAGCTTCCGAGTTAAAAGAGGTTTTCTGTTGCTTAGATATATTAGATCCTGATTACACTAAATCCCCGAGTAACGAAGAATGGAAGCTTGTGGAAAATCTTTGCACGTGTTTGAAGCTGTTTTTTGATACAGCGAATCTGATCACATCATCAACTGTGTCTACTGGCAATACGTTTTTTCAAGAAGCATGGAATATTCAATTGGAACTAACACGTTTTTCCGCAAGTGAAGATCGTTCCATTTGCACGTTAACAAAACGGATGCAAGAAAGTTTTGATAAATACTGGAAAAGTTGCTGTATGAGACTAGCTGTTGCTGTAGTTATGGACCCACGTTTTAAAATGAAGTTAGTCGAGTTCAGCTTCACAAAGATTTACGGAGATGAAGCTGCATCTTACATCAAGGTTGTGGATGAAGGGATTCACGAGCTTTTTCTAGAATACACTGCACTTCCATCTTTCATTGAAAAAGTTTTTGGCAAACCAGGACAAGAAAATGGGTCGGGAAATGAACTTCAGCTTGAGCTTATAAATTTCGACGATTTTATTATGGAGAGTACAAGTCAAGAGTCAAAGTCAGAAATATGTCAGTATTTGGAAGAATCGCTGTTGCCGAGGAGTCACGAGTTTGATGTTATGGGATGGTGGAAACTGAATAAATCTAAATACCCGACTTTATCAAAAATGGCTCATGATATTTTAATGATCCCTGTTTCAACTGTTTCTTCTAAGTCGGTTTTTACTACGTCTGTGAAAGAGATGGACCGTAATCGGTGTTCTTTGAGGCCTGACACTGTTGAGGCGCTTTTCTGTGCGAAAGACTGGATGAACTGTGAACCGGCGTACAATGTTGATGACTTGATTCTGTTATGAAGTTGCATTTTCCGCTTTAGTTGGTGGTTTCGTATTTTCACTTTTTTCTTTTCTGTCTATTTTAGGTTGCGTTCATTAGTGAATGATATGGGTATAGTTACTATTTACTATTTGTAGGATTACTCGAGGTGATCTTTTGTTAGTTATTATCGGTTAAGTTTGATTCTGATGTGTGAATGTTTAATTTCGAACCATAGTATTTAGATCTTTGTTACGGACAATTTTGGACCGATGGCCTGTTAAACCCGACTAAAAACTAATTACGGGCTTTTAATTTTTCTTTTATTATTAGTACTTAAATAACACTATAATTTCGAGAAACTATCCGAAAAAGCTCGAAATATTATCAATAAAATCAAATAGTCAAAGTTTTTCCGCTTCCACCGGTGTTGGTTCTACAAATACACGAACGATTACGGAAGTATTAGAAGATATGATCTCGATGAAAAATTAAGATATTAAAGTTACGAATTAAGTTTTATGTTAGTGAATTAAATTTATATTTTTAAATAATTAAATATTAAGTTGAAACTTAAATTTAAAACGTGGTTGACATGTGTGTGAAAATGGATGTTGTGAGTTTGTTTGTTATCCACACTTTTTAGAGAGAGTCGTGCAGTAGTAATAAATAATGGCCCTTTCTTTTCCTTCACTACTAAACTCGTATCGATCAACACCTCGGATCAGCTGCTCCGCCTCGCATCACGGTGGCCGGACCAGATTGATGGACTTCCCTTACGTGTCACCCTCACACAAACATCTAATGGTAGATATAGTTTCCACCGTAGAAACTCGACTCGATTCTCTTCTTAAACCTTGTAGTCTCCCGGCTGACGTTCAGTCTTATCACAACCAAACCGGAACTTCTCATGGTGCTCTCCATCTCAGATCGGGCTTTCAGTCTTCTCAGGTACTCGATCAATTTCATTTCCACATTTTTGTCCCTATGAGTTCCCGGTTACCCACCCGGCCCGACCCGGCTGCTCCATCGGCTTAGGAACAGTGTTTAGCAAACTTGTTAAATGTTATATAGGTAATAACCGTCATTGTCTAAAGTCTAAACATAAGAAAATCCTTTTTATACTAGTGATGGTTATTGATTATAGTCTGCTTGTCCGGCCTAGACAAAAGCGGATTGCGTGTTTGTTGAGAAAAAAATAATACAACAATACTTTAATAGTTTAACATGTATTGTTTGGGCTTGTTAGGGGTCAATGTAAATTACTAAATAAATTCTTTTTGGCTATGTTTCAGATTGATTTCATACTAGGAAGTTGGCTACATTGCGCGTTACCAACAGGAGGAGCGTTAAACATCACGAGCCTTTCAGGTTATCTTAACTCATCAACGGATGCACCTAATCTCGTGGTAGAGTTGATCCAAGGTAGCCCAACATCGATGGTTCTAGTTCTTGATTTACCTCCACGAAAGGACATTGTACTTGACCCTGATTATCTCAAGACATTTTATGAGGATCCTCAATTAGACCGACATAGGAAACATCTAGAGAAGCTTTCGGAGGTAACACCTTACATCTCATCGTCTCTTTACTTCCGTTCAGTTGTTTCTCCCACTGCAATTCTTGTACGGATTGAAACAGAATCACTCGAGGAGATGATTAAAAATCAAGTTAGTCCGATTGTCAAGGAAGTAGTGCAATTTTGGTTGGATTCCTGTGTTTTTGCGGAAAGGGTAATGGGTGAAACTGAGATGGATTATTTGAAAAAGAGGGATGGTATGAGTAAAAGTAAGACTATTGAAATCGATCTGGAATCAAATCTGCCAAGGATGTTTGGGCAGGAAACTGCTAACCGTATACTAGAAGCCATACGAGATATTTTCTAAACCAATTCAAGTTTGATGGGACTAGTATTTTCTGACTGGAAGCTTCTACCTGTATATGAATCATGAAACCAACAATATTATTCTTGTTTTCATGGTTGTATTTGCGGTATTTAAACTTATATATATATAATGTTATGAAACTTTATTCGAGTAATTCAACAGTATTGTCTAAGATTATACCTCTGTGCCGGTTGTAACATATAATTTGATGTCGAAACTAAACCTTAAAACAACACGGAAGTGGGATATAGTTGTAGGTAAGTCGTATGATTGATCTCTTAGTTACACAAGCCACAAACCATCAATTTCATATACAAAAATGTATCATTTTATGGCATGAAGTACAAATCATCAAAGCATAATTGCGTTAAGACAATAAAACCAAAACATTTTGTTCTTTTTAAAATATTTTGAATCTTGACATATATAATTTTTATTTAATATATGTTGTAAATAGGTTGACACAACAAACCCTGTTATTAAAAATTAGGTTTAAGCTCAATTTTTCGACACAATTAACTTAATAGGTTGGGGTACGGTTAACTTAATGGGTTGGGTTGGGTTGAGATATATGAAACCGTCAACACACCAACCTTTCATGGTTATAACCGTTTTAAGAATCCAATATAATTATTAAACTTTCTTGAAGTATTTCAATAGTATTTACTAAAAATGTATGTGGTGCTTGTTTATAATATTGTCTTAGATGTAAACATATAAAAATATATAATGAATTTAAAAAAAAAAAGGTCCCCAAACTATATATGAACTAGTAATAACTAACTTATGATAGAGAAAGTGTTTACATAATTCAGTGTCATTTAGTACAACTTAATAATAGGCATACCAATCATTTTTTTTTTTAAATAAACCACCAACTAAATTTGAACTACAATAGAAAAAAAGTTTAAGGAC
The DNA here is from genome assembly GCA_910822075.1 of Senecio squalidus. Lineage (NCBI taxonomy): Eukaryota > Viridiplantae > Streptophyta > Magnoliopsida > Asterales > Asteraceae > Senecio > Senecio squalidus. The sequence continues at coordinate 43,087,513 of CAJVGC010000589.1, read as the reverse complement.
AAAATCGAAGAATTTGACAGTCACAAGGGACAAAAAATGTAATTTACTCTACTTTTTATATCATCTTAAATCCACATCTTCACTTCAAAAGTTGGATGCGTGAATATGCAATCTGATAAAACACAAAACCGATAAAGGTTATGGTTTGTTTTTTCGTACTAACTGAAACAAAGATAACATTAACAAAAATGTGTCATGTGAGAATGACCGGGTAAGTCTAAAACAATGAATACACGAAAAGGTAACAATTAAAAAACATTTCCAGTTTTCACAACAACCAGTTTCAACTTCAGTCTATATTTGTTTTGAGAAAAATTGTTTTGTCATTTTTTTTCCGAACCATTTTGATCCAAATCAGTTTTATCCGAAACCTATAAAAGTCGGTCTATTCGCAATAAAAGGACGTACCTTCATCTTCGGTATATATGAGTGTCAACCGGTTGCTTTACTCATGAGCTAAAATGAGGAGTTATTTGAAAAAGAGGGATGAAATGAGTAAAAGCAAGACCATATATACAAAATTGATCTTGGTCCGACCCTGCCAAGGGTGTTTGGGCAAGAAACTGCTAACCGCATATTAGAATCCCTATGAGCTGTTTTTCTAAACCGATTCAGGAGTTTACGTTGATACTCATGCTTTTAAATCATCTTGATATGTTTTCTAAACCGATGGTTTGATGGGACTTGTATTTTTGGCAGGGAATTGATTTTGTACCATATAATAAACAATAACGGAACTGGTGACTTTGTGAGGATCAAAGATGAAGTATCAAACTACAAATTACGATACCCGCGTTTCTTGATTCATGAAACCAACATCGTTATTTTATAAATTCAGTATTATTAAACTTTCTTGAACAATTTCAGTATTGCTTGTTTATGTATAAAATTGTCTTAGATGTAAAAATACATTAATGAAACTCAAGACCTGTTTAATAATTTAATTTTAAAAATTACTTGTCCCACATCGATGTAAGAGTAATATATTTTCTTGTTTATAAACTCTATTTAGAAAGCATGTAATTGCTCCCAAACGGGGGCAGAGGTTGGTGAATGGGATTTAAGCCAGGATCGGTTGGGTCTTATGTTGCGATATCTAGCTCGAGCGAAGGCTGCCGATGGCACTGCGTTAGGCTAGTTTCACAGAAATGCGACAACCCTTAACAGATGAAGGAGTCCCGTATGCTGACTGGATAACTCTAGTTCACCCCATCTTTTTTTAACGAGGATGATTAACAGAACAACTTGAAGACACGACCAAATCTCGTACCAAGGAAGTGCTGAAAACTTTGTTGGATCGTTTCCCTTTCGGGTAAAGGGTAATGGGTGAAAGTGAGTAGAAGCAAAACCATTGAAATAGAGCTGAGTTCGACCATGCCAAAGTTGTTTGGCCAAGAAACAGCTAACCATGTTCTAAAATTCCTACGGATGTTTTTTAACCTACTTATGCTTGATGGAACTGGTCGACCCCCCGCTTAGGTGACAGGCAAGCGCAACCAAGCCCAGTGATTTTAATGCTTGTTTAGACCTCAACATTTTCACTATTTAAGTTGCGTAATCACTGGATCAACTTGCTAATAAAAGACCAAAGATCGAGTTGACTCGTTAGGTTAAATCTAAACTTAACCATGATAAAAGTTTCGCTTACTATCTCTTTGATTTGTCTAAATTCCACAAAGAAAGTTTTAAACTAGTTTATGTTAAGTTTGGTAAACAAAAAAAAGGTCAATCCGAACAACATTTAAAACATGAACCAGCTATATTTTATACGAGTTGTAACTACCTTCAGTTCATAGACCATATAATCGATGTTATAGTTAGGATATAAACGACTATAAAACTAAAACAGAAACTCGAGAAATGATAGAGTTGACGTACAACCAAGAGCTAAGAGAATAACAGAATCGATCACATCCGATCAGCAAGGTACCGAACAAGTGAATCAATTGGCTTATGAGATTCTCCATCTCCTGTTCCTCTACGCTTAATCTTTATTCTAGCAAGATAATCGGCTGCAATCCACGCAAAGCTCAAATTTACCACTTCGCCCTGCCTGCCGGGTTCTTGCATATCCAATGATTTCTTTACCCAAACTGGATGATACGTAACCTGGTACCAAGCTGAAGCTTTTCTCTCATATAACATGTTTCGCTCTTCTTCGAAAATTTGGTCAAATTCAGGACTTAAATGGTCGAACGCCTTCCTAAACTCCTTCCTTAATGCACTATAAGCATGCTTGATTCTTTCTTTCAATTCACCTTGCTTCTTGCTACTGTGTTTCGGCATAGACCAAATATGACCCGTGACAATTTCTTCTTCTCGGTTCACTTTATACTGTCCAAGAAGCCCGTTTAATTGTCTGTCATACAACAATTTGCATCCCCATGCCTCGTCTAAAAAGCTTGTAGCTTCGTGAACTTCAAGATCTTTATCGTAAGTTATTTCGTTTGGGAGGGTTTGAATCTCGGAAGATGGTGTGACATCATCTTTGTTGTAACAATCTTTAATTTGGCGATATAGTTTCCCAAGTATTTTTTCGGATGTGTAACTTTGGAGATGGTCTTTGCCCATAAAGTCAGGGTAGAGCTTCGGTCTAAACTGAGATGGCATGGTTACGATCTTCCCAGTTTTCGGGAAATCAACTGCTGTAGCTGCTAATTCCGCTAGTTTAGTGCATTTTTCGTCTAGAGCTCCGTAATCACTAATATCAGCATGAACTACATGAGCATTGCATATTGTTCCAAGACTGTCGTTAACCATGTTCTTCGTAAAAAAATCTATTATATCCTGTCAACAATAAAAAAGTAACAATTTACAGTTAGATCTCAAAGGAATAAACGAAGAGAAAAGTATACGAATAAGTTACCGAGTGTTTAACATCACGGGGTAACAGTTTGGCTTCAGCTGGTGTATACTGCATAGGTGGCCAGCTTTGTCTACTAGGCGGAATAAGATTTTCATCCCATGTAACAAAATACAGATCACCATCGAGATCGCTTCCAGAAGCTTCATCCGTGTGAGGCCGGTCTCCCTTCTGAGGGAATATCAAACAATCAAAAAGATGTTCTAGACCCGAAACATCTACAGCTGTTAAAACCCGAACATCACCAGGATGAAGACACGGGTTCTTTGCGATTACCACTGTACCCTTAATCACAGTCAAATTCCTTTTCCTTTCAGTAAACTTCGACCCGTGTTTCACAAAACAATTCTCAACTGATGGATTTGATACTTGAATAAAACACTGCCCTTGTTCAAGAACACCAAGCTCGTCCAAACACCCCATTAACCACCGTCCATCGTTCACAAATATTCTAGATTTTTCACGTAAATCTTCCATCTGTGAAACTTTTATATTATTCAACATCCCACGCAAATGTGGTTCGGTTCGCGGGTCAAAACCAGCACCCAACATAATCGAAGCCGTGTCCCCTGTTTCAGCACACGAAGACGTTATTACATCAAATGCTACATCGTTGTTTACTGTCATTTGGTTTAATTTCGACACCATTTTCATTTGCATATCCCAAAAGACCTCGTCTTTTACATCTAAAGCCGAGAGTAAAGTTATAATCTGTCTGTTTAAAAACCCGGGCTGTACTCGTGTCCAAGAACATATTTCAAGAACAGTATGATCAGACTCGAACTTATTCATACTTGGTCTTAACGAAAGTTTAATATTGTCACCTTTTTTATCAGGCCACCACACAACGACACCTTTACAACCCGCGTATCTAATCTGATACGCACAAGGTTGGTTATCTGCCAACTGTAACTTTTTGGCAACTTCAAGTGCAAGTTCGGGTGACATTTTCCCAATCCCATCTGAAAAAACGTACCCGTTTCTTTCAATATCTTCAAGTTTCATATCAACCTCGTGTCTAGGGACTTCAACAGTCGAGTAAGTAGACGAAAAACACTGACCCATTCTAGCAGCACATTTTGCGATGTTTTTATTATTAAATTTCCCCATCCAAGCAATAATGTCTTTACAAGAAATCTTTTCGTCTTCAGCAAAAAACCACGCGGATCTGTCTCGTAACTGGTTAGCCGAAAAAGCCAAGAAACTGTATCTACGCCCACATAAGTTAAAACCTCGAGTTAAAATGTTTTTCACCCGTCTAAACATGGTTGTTTTCTGTGCTACAAAACTAGGCGTAATGTCTCTAACGATAGGGGACGGGTAAAAATTTAGAACGTTGTTGTTTAAAGTTGTCATTCCTTCATCCATAAACGTGACCCGTAAAAACCGGTCTGACACTTCATGATAATGTCGTAAGACCCGATTAGATAACTCGACTTCTGGTGGTAGACAGTAGGCTTTGGTTGGAGTAATAATCAATCTCCTAACTTCAACTACATCATTTTGTTCAGCTTGTTTTTCAATAAGTTTTGGATTATTTAGTAACCATTCTTGAACGATTTTTAAACGAGTATATCCGTCATATAAAGGGCTTTTGAAAGAACATATGTGATTTAATGCAGCCATGTTCACCTCGTCGGGTTGAGTTCTTAGTAAATCAAAAACTTTCTTTGTAAACTGATGCTGGTTGATTATGCTTCTGTGCAAGACCGAGTTAACTAAAAACAGGACTTTAAAAGGTATTCCGTCTTCGTGACGAATACAAAAGAAAAACGGGTCACGCATTGGAAGTCCAAAATCGGGTTCATCTTCTACTTTGAGTTTTGCTTTAGGATGTTGGATATTTACCCGTTGTTCTTTAAGGAAATCCAAAGCTCTCTTCACTTTTGGCACATCACGAATACGGATTAAAATCCTATATGTATTACATCTCCCTATAGCACCATTTGGTGTGAAATCAGTTGTCCGAATCCACGGATCATCGTCATCCAACATTTCAGATGGATGTGTTACAACGATATCATCGTCTGCAGTTCTATAAAATATATAAGGAGACGATGATATCTGAATAACCAAAACCAAAAACTCCATATACTCTTTAACCACATTTATGTCCCTTACCAAAAACTCGACCTTAAAGTTGCATTTTATCACCGCGTGACCTTTCGTCCCTTTAAAAGAAAATGCAGTGTCTTTCGTGAATAGAAACTTACAGTTACGATCAAACGGGTCAATAAGAAAATCAACCCCTGTATCCGGCCCTCTCCAACCAACAATAAAGTTATCCCGGTCAGTCAACAGCCCGACTTCAAGACCTACATTTGATAACTTGAATGGATTTTTCGTCCTTCTACGTTGATTTATTCTGTAAGGACTTTCCGGGCCCAAATTAACCTTTAACACATTCTCGTTTAAAACAAGTTGATTTCTGCCTGCTGCTTCTACAACCCATTTAACCGAATCAGGGCTCACAAACTGAACAAATGCATGGGGTTTTACTTTCTCGTAATCATTAACTTTTTTGATGTTTTTAAAGTCAGCATCAAAATCAGGGTACGAGTTGGGGGGAGTTGAAGATGTTTTGAGCCTACATCTCCAAACAAGTCCCACGTTTTTTTCAAAGTAGTTCACAAGCATCTTCGCGGTTACTTGATTACCAAACCCGCCTATACTAGCTTGCGTGACTACCATATCCTCATCACCTCTCTCAAACCCCATTTTCTTTGGAGTATAACAAGTTTGAAACTTTATGCTAAACTATCTTCTTTGATTAATCATCTACTTATTCAATACGAAACCTGCAAAAGATTTACATCAAACGCTCAACTCTCGATGAAATGTAGGGATAAAAAAAGAGAGATTATAAACACCGAAATGGAGTATTGTGCTATAATAATGCTAATTTACAAACACAAATACAGAAATTAAATTCATCCACAATGAAAAAGTTTCTATAAACTACCTAGATTATTTTGTTATTTAGCGATTTTAAGACTACTAATCACACTCGATATTCAAACGACAGATGAACTTTAATAGACTAAAACTTATAGAACAAGCTATTACAGTCAAAATGTTATTACATATTTCAAAAACACTTTAACATTATAAACAGAAACCAAACTATCTCGAACCATAACAACAAACAAATTTAAACGACAGTTGATCGGTATTGTTAAAAGTATCAAGAATGTCATATTAGATGATCAAGACTCGTAATGAAAACGTCGAAAATATGATCAAATTAAGAAGCAAGAATCAAGAAGTAACCTTTAGTTAATTTGTTATTGCAAAAATGAAGAAACTCAATTCAGAAAAGAAACATTTATAAGAGTGTAACAGAAAACTGACAAGGGGACAAATTGTGTGATTCTCAGGCGGGAACTAATTATCAAACATTGTATAATGTTTTCCTAAAAAAACTTATATTAGTATTCTATAACATTTATTAGTATTCTATAACATTTATTTTACTTATACAAACTTGTATCATGTCATTATATATTGTATAAGTAAGTATGTGTTTAACAATATTTAAAGTAAAATTATACGAGCTATAGGACATATGGGCGGGTGTTGTTCGATTTGATTCAATTCTTGTATAAATTTTTTAAAAGTGAGGTTGGTTTGGTTTAGATCAATTCCATCCAACAAACAACATCTTATTATTTTCTTTTCTAAACAAATATAACTTTAGCCTAACATTTCTAACTTTGATAAAATTAAACACTATGATACAGTAGAAATTCGATAAATTAATACTCGATTATTTAATAAAGTCTCTAACATAATATTTTTTGCCCGTCCCGACTCGAGGATTGGGTGCTAAATTAATAATTCGTTAAAATTATAAGATAATACATTTTCGATAATTTCTTTAGACCCATATAAAATATAAATTAATAATTCCTTATATACAACATATTACATGAATGATTTATGAAGGTTTCTTGAAAAATGCCTCAATTGTCTTTTATTTTTTGTTAAAATCAATTTTCTCTTGAATCTCGTCTCTAACATGAATGATTTATGAGTGAGACTTGGATTATCCTTCTTGTGCTTGCATAATGCTCTTCGAATCTCGTCTGTCATTGTTGTTTTTTCACACCTTTTAAGATGGGAAGCCATGTTGTGTGTATGATTTGTTTGTGTTAAACTATTTTGATCTTATATTTATATAGAAAATATTTTTAATGTCTATAAAGTGATAAATTGAACACAAGAACTTTCAATTTGGTCGTTCATTTGATATACATGCATTGTATACAATAATTAAATGCAAGCTTCAAAGGTGTTTGTAAACTAGGTATTCTACTATAAATTAATAAAATATTAATCAATATATAAATTAATAATTATTAATTTATCGATTAATTAATACCTCTTTTAATTATTTTGGTGGTTCTAAGTGTATTATTTTATAGAGTTTCTACTGTAATACTACTTTAAATATCTTAAACTTTTAGTTTTTGATTTCTAGGGTTAGACTTACGATAAAATTAAAATGAAACCGAATATTTCAGTAATTATAAATCAAAACCAAACCGTCCGTTATTATCTTATTTCGGGTTTTTCAATCTAGTTTCCCAGGTTTAGATTCGGTCTTTTAAATCTGTGTAACCCGCCAAAACTCATGCACCCCAAATTTCAATATCTGTTATCCGCCTGCACAAATCACACCCACTTAAAACCGTTAAAATCTCAACTAATCATCAATGGATTCTTTAAAAAAGACACATTTTTAGGCACTTTTCTTAGAAAATGCTTTGATTTAAACAAACCCCAATTAGCATTATCAACTTTTTCATCAATCAATCCCACCATATCTTTACAAAATCTAACCATTAGATGTTTACATGATCATAAACTCTACCAAGATGTTGTTACTGTTTATAAGTTTTGTCGGTTTTCGAAATGTCCGTCTGATCATTTTACCTTCCCTGTCTTGATTAAAGTTTGTTCGGCTTTAAACGCGGTTCGGAATGGGAAGGAGATTCATTGTGTTGTTGTGAGAACTGGGTTTGGTTGTAATGTAGTTGTGCAGACTGCTTTGATTGATTTTTATGCGAAAAACGGTGAGATTGGGATTGCACGGAAGGTGCATGATGAAATGCTTCATCCGGATTTGGTTTCTTGGAACGCGTTGCTTTCTGGGTATTCGTTGTATGGACTTGATCAGGAGGTTTTTGAGGTGTTTAAACAGATTAGATTTATGGAGTTGAAACCGAATGTGAGCACTTTTGCTAGTTTAATACCGGTGTGTTCTCGCTTGGGTGATTTACGTATAGGAAAGTCGATTCATGGACTTGTTTTGAAATGTGGCTACTTTGTAAATGATTTCTTGATTCCTGCTTTTATTTCAATGTATGGTTGCTATAACGAATTATCTGTTGCTAGAGATATATTTGATTATGTGTCGGAAAAGAACGTTACCATGTGGAACTCCATGATCTCTGTTTATACACAGAGCAAGAAATCTTATGATGCTATAGAGCTATTTGGCAAAATGACTCGTGCTCACATAAAGCCGGATATGGTCACATTTGTGTCTATAATCCCCTCTTCCGAGATAATCGATGGCACTTATTACGGTGAGTCTCTCCATGCTTACGTTATCAAATTAGGGTTAAAAAATCAACCTGCTGTTACCACCGTCATTTTGTCAATGTACGCCAAATATGGTCATTTAAATTCAGCTAAATTTCTGTTTGATCACATGATCTATAGAAACCTCTTGTCATGGAACGCGTTGGTTTCCGCGTATGTATATAACAGGTGTTGGACTATGAGTTTGGCTTTGTTTCGTGAAATGCAAGCTAGTGTAAATCCAGACGCAGTCTCCTTAATCAACATTGTTTCCACTTGTTCTGGACTTAAAGCAACTCTTTTAGGTAAATCTGCTCATGGTTTTAGTCTTAAAAGAGGTATCGATTCAAATCTTAACTTATGTAACGCATTACTTGCATTTTATACCAGTTGTCACAAAATGAGCTATTCTTTACGTATATTCGAAAGAATGGCTAAAAGAGATGATGTTTCATGGAATACATTAATATCCGGTTATGTACATAATGAAGAGGATGAAAATGCGTTAGTACTCCTCCACCACATGCAGAAAAAAGGTGTGAAGTTTGATTCGGTCACCTTGATTAGCGTACTTCCGTGTTTCAAGAATCATGAAGATTTAGTCCACGGAATGGCTGTTCATGGTTGTGCTATAAAACTTGGTTTTGGCTGCGATGTTTCATTAGCAAATGCGCTTATCAGCATGTACATAAACTGCGGAGAACCAGATACAGGAAAATTCATATTTTATGAGATGCCGATTAAAGATGTCGTTTCTTGGAATGCTCTGATTAAAAAAGAGGGGGTTATGTTGATTCCTCGAATGATAAAGGATGGTTATAACCCTAATAAGGTAACGTTATTAAATGTCTTGCCAATGTGCTATACGAGTATGCAAGTGAAGTCAATTCATGCTTACGCAGTTAGGAGATGGAGTATCGTGGCTGAAAGTCTTTTCATCTCATCTCTTATATCCAGTTATGGTCGAATTGGGGATATGAGATCATGCAACTTTCTGTTTCAAATGGGAGATAAAAAAGATATCTCCCTATGGAATGCTATTTTAGCTGCTCGTGTAGAATCCAGTTATGCCACAATGGCTGTCTCTTTGTTCATCGGTTTACTTAAACTGAACATGCAACCTGATTATATAACCATTCTAAGCTTAACTTCAGCATGTGCTCAACTAAATAATATAAACCTTACAAGCGGTATATTCAGTTATGTCATACGTAAAGGAATGGACAAATATGTGGCAGTAAGCAATGCGTTTATCGATTTACATGCTAAATCTGGGAACATATCATATGCAGATAAGCTGTTTAACGAAATGCATATTAAGGATAACATCTCTTGGAGTACAATGATTAATGGATACGGGTTACATGGAAACGGTGAATCTGCATTCGCTCTCTTCACACGAATGAGACACTTGGGTTTCAAACCTGATGAAACAACCTACATTAGTATTTTGTCGGCTTGCAGCCATGCCGGTTTAGTTAATGAAGGATGGATGGTATTTAAATCGATGATAAAAGATGAAGAGATATTACCACAGATGGAACATTATTCTTGTATGGTGGATTTACTCGGTAGAACAGGGCACTTGAAAGAGGCTCATGATATTGTTAATAGTTTGCCATTTGAGCCTACTGTAAGTATGCTCGAGTCATTGTTGGGTTCTTGTATGAATCATGGAGGAATTGAAGTCGGAGAGCAAGTCGGGAGGATGATTTTGGAAAGAGATATTGTGAATTCGGGAGCGTATGTGATGTTGTATAATGTATATGCAGCAGCTGGGAGGTGGAGTGAGGCTGATAGAATTAGGTCTTGCTTGGAAGCAAAGAACTTGAGCAAGTTACCCGGGTTTAGCTTAATAGAAGGACACCAACCCTCTTAAAATGCTCGATTGTATTATTTCAAGTATATATAAAAAATACAAGAATCCAAAACCAATATATATCTCAAACAGTAACCGATAAATTATCACTGAAGGCTCAAAAAGTTGGTTAAACATCGAGATTCTTATAAGCGCTCAAACTTCCTGAACTGTTAAGTAACTGTTGATTTTGTGAGTCAATAAAGAAGCACAACACACCATTTAGTGCAAAACATTTATTTTACGGACTAAATGTTAAAATTACATACACAAACTGAAATATGATTCAGGTATAAAAAGGAGTATTATTTCCAGGGTCTTGAACATAACTTCGATACATCAAACACCCACAAACAATGATATCATGGTCCTGGTGGTTTTACATCATAATCCTACATCCCGATTCTTCCCTTCCTAGTTTTTGCGACTTCACGCTTGTACTACCAACTTCTACATAAACCCTATCAATCAAACCTTTCAAACAAAAACAAAAAAAGAAAACCTCCAATTAACATCCCACAAGGTTCATCGCATTTTAGTACCCGCTTTTTTGCTCACCCTACATTCGAAGATGACCCACCAGATCCCGCCGGCTGTTTGGCTACGTAAATCTGTTTTACTTTAGTTGAAGGTGCAAAGCTTTTCTCTTGTCCCATGGATTGGTATCTTCCATGGAAACCTCCGGTCCTACGATGGGTCCAATGACCCGCGGATTTGTTCTTTGGAGACACCCCTCCTCCTCTTTGGTACCCATAACCACCACCGCCTGGATGATTATTATTATTATTATTGTACTGTTGTTGAGAAGACAAATTCTTACCCTGTTGCTGGTGTTGATTACCAATGCCGCCTCTATGAACGGCATCTCCGGTTTTTGCGGTTCCTGTAGAGATATGGGTGACAGTGATTGGAGCAGAAGTGGTTGAAATAGACGGCCCAGATGAGTCCACCATCCCCAGCTCGTCAGGAAAATGGGTGATGGTTGAATCTCTAACAGCTGGAAATACCATCCCGTTACTGTTGGAGAGAACTGAAGAATTTTGAGGTTCAGAAAATCTATTGTGAGGAAATGCTGATTGAGTGCTAAATTGAGAAGGCCCGGTCATGGCTTCGGCTTGTTGCTGTAATGGCAGTGACATTGCAACCGCATGAAGAGGTGATGCAGGTATGTGAGACCACCGACCTTGGACCGACATGTCTGGTGCAGTCTGATTACAAATTTATCATATTTTGTCAGTAACATCATTATTATAACTTTTACAATATTTGTAAATGATGGCATTGGTGCAGATGGTTATATTTTTCTCGGAAAACAAAAATAAGGGATAACTTCACAAAATAGCAACAACGTAATTTCACAGTATCATAAGTGTCACAGACTCGCAGTATCACCAATGAAAGTTATTATAAATAGCAACATTCTTTTATTCATAGCAATCATAAGGATACATTATGTTGCAAATTTTGGTATAAGAAACCAACAATATGTAGCTCGTTTTGGCTATTTTTCAACATATGATGCTATCATCAGTAAAACTGTGAAATTAAAGCCATCTTTCAACCTTTGCTCCAACATAATCTATCCCCCCAGATTTGGATTATTGAGGCGAAATAGTTTAAAAACTTTAACTATTATATATATAAACTGTTTTAACCATCTTATCCGCCATAATTTTGTTATCTTTTTCAAAAAAACATCAAAAAATAATTAATTGACATATACAACATAATAACGCGCGACTAAAAAATAGTAACATTAAATGATAACATGTGTATAATTAGACACGATCACACGATACAACTAAATTTCAAGAATTCTTGTTCAACATAAGACATAAAGTAGTTCATTATGAAATTCTAATTCCAGTTATGAGAGCGTTCAGGGGAGGTTCTAGGGACTACGGCAGGGTAGGCATTTTTACGCCTAATGCATTTTTTTTCTAAAAATGTAGGCATTTTTCATTTTTGCCCTCAAGTAAAAATGTGATAAAATCTTATTAACAGTTAGCAAATGTGGGGTAGGATGAAATTTTGTTGTTTTATTCCCCTTTATTTTTTTATTGACGTTTCATTTTCCACACATCTAAATCATTTTTCTAATTTATCTAACTCTAAACTCTCTTTTTGTTCCTTATACATAGTTATTATTAACTCAAAATCGATAATAACTTATTTTTCTTCTCATAATCCAAATATAAACAATCTATATAAAAAACTCATAGTTTTTTTTTGTTTATAACTGTTGAGCTTTTTGAATATTTAGATTTTACTTTGCCTAGTGTATATCTATGGTATTTTTGAATATTATTTAAAGAATTAAGAAGCCAAACCTGAATTTCGAAACCAAAACTTGGATCTCGGTTTGGTTCACGATTTACAGTGGGAAAGAAAATCAAAAAAAAAAACCTGACCCAACGTACACTATAAAGTTTCCCCATCGTAAAAGAAATCCTAGCACCGCCCCTAAGAGAGGTTTAAGTTTTATATAAAACTGTAAGCTTTATTGTATGTTTTTTGGGTTAATGACTTGCATGATTTAAGCGTTTTTAGGGTATATGGTTGGACATGAAGAAAATTAGGCAAAGGAATATTGCTTAGAAGATACTACTATTTTCCTCCATATACAAAGATGGAGAAATAGGGATGATTGGAGATGGTCAAGTATTTTGCCGTACTTTTCCCAAAAAATAAGAAGTTAAGAGGCAGCAGTTTACCTGGAAAGGAGGTACGTCAAACATGGTCAAAGGGGAGCCCATGGGCATAAGGGGAGAACCAGGGGCAAGATGCTGGATTGGCGGCTGCATGTTAGGAGGATTGCGTGGTCCTGAAACCAAATTCATTGAACTCATGTCTTCTTCACCTCTACCTGAGCCAGAAGATGTTGGATCGTGCTTCCAGTCAGGTTGTTTTCCAGACGGGATGTAAGTGGCACCCATAAAGCTCAAGCCGACCTGCCCAAACTGCCCAACAGGAGCATAATGGTTATAAACCACCATATGTGGTGGAGCTTGCACACCTGGCATACCTCCGGGGGAACCAATGAAAGGACCTGTGAATCCTGCAGGCGGACCATAAAAGGAGTCCATTCCAGAATGATTTTGCCAGGGACCACCAATATGCCTTGAACTTGACGGCCCTGTACTCTTTTGGGGTTGAGATTGGGTCCCACCAGATTCTTCGTGTGGGCCAAAAGCAAAGACTGGACCACCCATCATGGGATGCCCATGATTCATCTCGTAGAAGGGAAAGTGAGAAGGTGCGGCACCATGAAAATGAGATAGCATCTGGGTTGATGACCCTTGAGGACTCGGTAGTGGTGGCCATAATGATATTGGAGGTGTTTCGACAGATAGATCAGCAGGAAGTGATACACTAAGAGATTCCTCAGGCTTAGATTGACTTCCCAAGTGTTGATCCCCTGAAATATTGAAAGTACTATTATAGTGACACATTTATATATAAAAATTTGTAACGTTATAAAAACATACGAAAAATTAGAATTACCTCCTTGGATACCCTCAACTTCACCTCCAAAACTTTTTGTGCCTGAAACTGAAACAGGTCCCGTCCCATTGCCAACGATCCCATCTGTATCAATGGCAGTCACAGCAACGGCTTCAACTTCTGCCTTACAATCTTCTGTGGGGTGATCGTCTTTTTTGAAGAAAACATTACAATCATTTTCGGCTTTTGAGTTATTCTGAGACATGTCAGGACGGAAGGACCCCGGAGCCCCAATCACATGTGAAACAACACGACTGCTAGGAGGAAGTATAGTTGGTGAGGTAACTGCCCCTGTTGAAGAAAGAATTATAATATAATCACAATATCAACATACAAAATTTAATATAAATCTGAGCTTTCAAGAAGCAAAAGCTTACCAAACTGAATTTTTTCACCAGCAAGTAGAGAGTTGATTGGGCTTGAAGATGATGAAACTGATTTCCCCTTAGTCGAAATTAAAGATGATGGCATAATGGGCTCATTAACCAGTGTGGTATGATCCCCAATCGATGTTACATGTGTTGTATTAAACCTTGCAGGCTTCATAGCTTCGTCAAGTTGAGTCTGAGTCAAAGGAATGACCTATACATTTATTTTAAATAAGTTCAAGAATTCGCATTACCCCAACAAGAGACGTAAAAAAGAAAGCCAGCATGCATAGGAAAAGAAAAATGAAGAGCACAAAGTTTCACCTGTTGATCCATTTGTGTGTTACCCCAGTCGTTCGAAGATGTCTGAACATTATCAACAGCCTTATTTTCAGTCTCAAACATGAGAGTTGAACCATGATCTTCCATTACACCAGATGTAGATCCTCTTTGAAGGGTCCTGTAGAGCAATGTATGTGGTTAACTATGACAAAACACAAAAATTCCAATGTTATTTTCCATTTTCATGAGAAAATATACTTGTTAGTGTGTGATCTTATCCCAGTCTGAACATCAGAGTCCACAGTAGGAGTGCCGATTGGAGCCAAAGGTTGAGAGCCCACTGTTGAAAAGTCAGTGGACGAGTCTTTCTTCACCAATCCGCGTCCTTCGGAACCAACAAAATCAGAACAAATGCTATTTGATGCTTCACCAACCAATGATGAAGAAATTTTATTTGCTCCAGTTGAGACAACAGTACTTTGAACAAAAGGACGAGACTTCCGTGGTTGCTGATGAATTTAAAAGGGGAAACGTTAAGCAATATTCAGAAGTAGATTAAATAAATAAAAAAATAACTGATTGTAGTAAAGGCTGAAACCTTTATAACACGTGATTTTGCCTTGATTTCTTTTTCTCTCTGTTCACGTCGATCATTCAACATCTGTCTTTTGGACCGCACCTCAATGAAGTCATCTTCATCACTTGGGCATTCTATGCCTGGTTGCATAAAAACACGTACAACACCACTTTGCAAAGGTGCATCAACATCCTCTTCCTGAATGTTAATCTTTGAATTGCCATCAACAGAAGGTAAGGTAGACTGAGTTTTCTTAGCAGTTTCTTTCTCCTGAGAAGCCAAAGCTTCAGGTACAACCCGCTTCATTGAATTATTAGACACCGTATTACGCCTATACCCACTTCTGGTAGAAGTTGCCATACCATTATTATTGTTTAACTTGTCATTTAACCCTGAGCTATTATTAGCATTTTCCCTGACTCGAAACTCAGTTCGCTGTATTGGACGTCGATGTTTCCTAAACTCATTAGGAGAAGACTCGAAAGCTTGAAACGATCTTGGGCCAGAATTTCTGGCTGGGTAAGCGGTTCTCTTTCCCCTATTAGCATATGATGGACCTGGAGCCTTTGACAAGGGAACATTCTTTTCACCAGAAAGAACTTTTTCTTCAGTTTGTGTAACTGGTTTAGATGTGATACTGTTATCATTGTATTCTGCATTCCCTCGTGCGGTCCAATTCTCATGAGTTAAGTTTGGCATTGTCGAAACGATACCGTCCTTTTTCATGTTGATAGCAGAGTTTTCTTGAGAAAACTGATTAGGCATAGAAGTTGCTGAATTCTGATTCAGATTAAACTGGGTATGGTGAATATTGGGCTGAACAAGAGATACGGGTTGTGGGGCCATTGGAAGAATTCCCTGTGAAACGGGAGATGTATACCGCAGTTGACCAAATTGGAAGAGAGGAGGTGGTTGTGATGGGTTCATATGACCCATGGATGAACCAATAGATGGGTGAATGTGTAAAGGCATCTGTATAGAACCAATTTGTATGGCTGGAACTGGAGATGGTATCAGTGAAGGGCCGGAAAACAACCCAAACTGGAGTTTAATTGGTAAATCACCTTGGCTTGGAAGAGAAGACAATGCAGACATGGTTGATGCAATCTCGACTGTAGATGCAGCGATGTGCTGGGCAGAAAGGGAAGAACTAGCTACAGGATCACCCAAGAGACTAGAAGAAGTTGATATGTGGGCATTTTGGGACTCATCAACTGTTCCCTGGTTTTCGTCTGGCTTATCGGACTTCCCATCTGTCTTAGAATCTCCCTCAAACTCGTCACCTGGAATTCTTACTTCAACACCCTCGTTAAATCCCAAGACTTGATTTTCCGTAACATTACTTGTGTTTTTCTCCTCGAGATGCATATGCTCAAATTCGTGTGTCAAGTTGTTATTCTCATCAAGTCCTTCATGTACTTCATCTTCTTCCCCGTAACCATCATCTTCATCATACTCTTCTTGTTCCTGCATCGCATCATGATTCTCAAGACTCCATTCTTCATCCTCGTCAGCTGAGATAGGCTTTGATGCTGCCATTGTAGTCACTTCTTCAGGGTCATCATTCACAACATCCTTCCCTTCGGGTATGACTGAACAACCAGCAGAATCATCCAGCTCATCATGAGAAAGTTGATTTGGCGAACTAGGTGGACTCGACACTGAAAGAGATGACTGGGAGTCACACCTTAAAGTGACGTTTTTATCCAGATTCTCTACCATAACTTCTTGTTGAAGATCACCGATATCAGATTGTTGACGAGTATCCTGAGGACCACCATAATTTCCTGTCCTTGCAGTCGATTCTAAAGAACTTGAAGGACCAGAGAGTTCATTCTCCCCTCTAACTGAAGATTTAGGAGCAGATGATAGTGATGGAGGGGGTAGAACACGAGGCTGTTTCATGGAATACCGTGACCTCCCGTACGAATTCATGTACAACTGATCCTGGTAAGGAGAACGAGTGTTGTTACGAGAATTCCCTTGTCCCCAGCCAACTTCACCATACTTCTCACCAACATTTTCATAAAACTCTGACTCTGTATCCCTGTTTCGGCTGCCATAAGGTTCACCATCCCCAAAAGCGTTCCACCTTTGATCACGATCTCCCAGATGAGGAAATCCATCAGTATCATGAGACCTTGAAGACATGTATCCACCTCCGTATAAGTCTTTCCTTGGAAAAGATCTCCCGCCAACAGGTGGGTCCCGTCTCGGACTAAGATGACCATTTTCTTGGTCATTAAGTAAGAAAGATGAGTTGCTTCCAACGTCAAACGCATCTTTTTTCCATGGATTAACAGGTTTTCCTCTGTCAACAAAGGTAGACGAAACTTGAGAGATTTGGGGCCTGTCAAAGGGCCGGTCCATAGCAGACGACTCGGAACTTGCTGAAGTTGTTATTCTCTCCACCATTCTTTGACTAACTTCCCAATTATCAAGATCCGAATCCATAGATGCATCACTGTCTTTTCCACCAACGGGAACTTCCTCATCGGCAGTACCATTCTTTCCAACTTCAGCTTCCCGTTTTGCCATTTTAGCTTCTAATTCTAAAAGCTTCTGTTTGGCAGCTTGTTTCCTCCTCTCTTCCTCAAGATTCATCCTCTTTCTTTCCTCTTCACGAGAAATCCTCAACTCTTCAGCTTTCTGAATGGCATCCAATCTCTCTTGCTCTGCTCTCCAAGAAGCTTCTCGTGCTTCTTCTTCCATTCTTCTTCTTCTTTCTTCTTCTTCCACAATTACCCTTCGTCTCTCATCATCCTCTCTTTGTGCTTGCTCCAAAGCTCTTTCTTGTTCTTCAACAACCCTCTGTCGTTCCATCTCTTGCATCTTCTGGACTCTCTCGAGTTCAGCTTCAAAAGACTCCCTAACAGGATCATGGAAATCTGCCTGTTTACTCACCTCCTTCTTCCTCTTGACCACTCCCATTAGGTTTCCAGTAAACGGATCCCTTTCATCATAAACACTGGAACTGAAGTCTTTCTGGTAAGGATCATCTACGTAAGTTCGTTCGTTCTTTGAAAATGAAGACTTCTCCCTTCCACCTAATGAAAAAACCGATTTTGACCCTGAAGAATTCTGGTAACTTTCACTTCTGTATCTAGCGGATTCTACCGACTGATTCCAGTGTCTCTGTCCACCTTGTCTTCCTTGCCCATAGTGCGCATTGTCACCCAAAGTTGACATGTATTTACTGTTGCTAAAACGGTCTGGTAGAGTCACACTGTTTCCTTCATTTATAGAATGGGGCCCAGTAGGTCTATCTTTATGAAAAGAAGTATGCCTCCAAGAGTTGCTTTCGACGTCTTCCCTGCTATGCAAATTCATCTCTCTCCTGAAAGGCTCGGTTTTAAGACCTTCAGAGGTAGAACCCTTTACATCGACGGGCTGAACACGTCTTTCAGATAGATTATTAAGTGGTTTATGAGGCAAAATGCTACTTCGAGGCAAATCAAAATCTCTATCCCAATATGTTTCACTTTTTGGCAACTCCTGATCTCTGCTACTCCTGCCAGCAAACCCATAACTTGTATCTCGCTCATCGTCAGCCCAATCAGACCTTGGATTCAACCTTATGAGTGGCAGAGGGTCTTCTTGCTTCCGAGCATGATCCACAAGTACACTTCTTGATCTTGGACTCTGCCCATTAATTTCATTCAAGCCATTTGACACACGATGAGAAGATTGGATGCGACCTGGTGAACTGAAACGAGAACTGTTTTTTAGATCATTGGATGGCTCCTCACTAACTAACTGCTTCGGCTTTTGGAAAGATCCCGTCTTCTGTTTCTGTTCGGTCCCAGTTGAGGAAGGTAAAGCAGCTCGTAAAGATGGGAAATCTTCTCCCCTTAACACCATAGCTCTCTCTACAGAAGCTACATTTAAACGATGAGTTGAGCCCGAATCACCATGTCCAATTCCTCCACCAGACCTAGCTGAAGGAGGCATATAAGTCCCACTACCCTTACTAACCGCCACTTCAGTATTATTCACACTTTCCAAAACCCGAGCCTCGCTAACTTCCTTCTCCAATAAACCAACATTTCCAGGTTTTGTCCATCCCATACCCGAAGAACTCGGCCGTGAACCACTCCCCGAACCAGCACCACCCGCCGCTCCTCCCACACCACCCGACGAATCAATTTTCTCATATTCTTTCCTCAACGAAGGCAAATTCAAGGGGGGCGGAACAGATAATTTCGGAATAGCCTTCTGCAAAGGCCGATTCCTCGATAAAACAACCATTCCACCTCCACCACCTCCTCCCACACTCCCACCAGGTCGGGCACGGTTAGTCCCAACGCCCGGTCCATAACTAGGTGGAAAATTATTACTATTATTATTACTATAATTCGACTGCCCATACGATTTATTCAAATTTACAGATACAAACTTGGATCCCGAACCGGCATGGTTATTAGCCATAATCGAACAAACCAAACCGAAAACGTTATTCTCAATCCGCAACAACGCATCAAATATTTCAAAACCCTAACCCTAGCTATTTCCTATCAACAG
The DNA here is from genome assembly GCA_910822075.1 of Senecio squalidus. Taxonomy (NCBI): domain Eukaryota; kingdom Viridiplantae; phylum Streptophyta; class Magnoliopsida; order Asterales; family Asteraceae; genus Senecio; species Senecio squalidus. The sequence goes on along the minus strand of CAJVGC010000589.1, from coordinate 43,067,954 downwards.
ATCTCTCTCACTAACAAATAATCAAAATCAAAACAATATAACACGCCACGCAAGCAACGCCCTCTCTATCAATCTGAAAACAAATATAATTATAATTAAAATATTATACAGCTAATAAATACATACAATATATATAGATATAGATATATAGATATATAATTAATTAGGGCTGGAAATGATTGGATTAAGTTGACCGAGTGAATTGACTATATACCTCCGGTGATGTGATACGGCGGATTACGACGGTGATGTGATACGGCGGATTACGACGGTGATATACGCCGGTGGAGGGCGGAGAGTTGTTGATCTATTTTAGATTTGGGGAGAAGGTGTGTGTGTGTGTGTGTGTGTGTGAGAGAGAGAGAAAGAGAAGTGTATAGTTTGATGGAAACCTATTTTGGTCGGTGTATTTTTTTTAAGTTTTTTAGATTGATTTGCATGAATGATCCTTTATGTATTATGAATTGGTAAGTTAAGTCCTTTAAGTAGTAACTCACATGATTAATGTATTTTTAGAGGTGATTTTGTGATTTGGTCTTCTTATGTTGTGATCATGGTTTGGAAATTTGGTTTTAGTTGTTTGGTTTGGGAATTTGAGGGTGTGTTTGGTTGAGGTTAATAGGGGTTAATCAATGGTAATGATAATCATTGATAGTGGCTGGTTTGTCATTAGCTAATCAATCATTGTCCACTATATCCATTAGTAGACAATAAACCATTACTCAACAAAACGAGGGTAATGATTAACCCTCTTTCATTGTTTTTCTCATCCATTTTCCATTCCTCACTTTGAAACAACCGTCTCCTGTGATATTAAAAAGGAGGGGGAATATGAAAAATTATTTGATATTAAAGTATAATATAAAATGAGGACTATGCATGTTTATTTATGATGTAAACTGTGAATATGATTATATTTGATATGAATCTTAACATAAACTGATATGTAAGAAGATTGTATGGAGATGTGATGGTGTGTACTAGAGTCTATACGACAAACTCCATTGTTATTATGGTTCACAAACTTGTGTCTTGTTATTATGGTCCATATTGATATGTAAAGTCTATTTTAAGATATTATTCTATAAATCAATTTAGACATTATGTGTTTATATATTATTTTATTTAATATTCATCTACTACCATGAAAATTATATTCCAACACTTTAAGCTTTCAATAATCAACTTCGTATGTTTTATTATGAAGCATGAGAAATGATAACTTTTGTCATGATGAAACTTCATGTTGTTGATAGTTTTTTACATTAATATAGTAAAAATAACAGTTTAAGTGACAAATTTGATTATAAATTAAATTTAAACTTAGTATTTAAATCTATAAAATTGAAAGTAAATATTTAATTATAATTGTATGAATTATATTATTAGCAACTTGATTATTTAAGTGGTTATAATATTTACTAATGTTTTATCTAACTAACATATGTGATTTGAGAGTTTGATGGACAAAATTTACCTTTTAACCCTTGCAATATATAAGTAGTAAATTGCATTTTTCCTCACTTAAGTCTTAAGTCTTTTGTATTCGATGTTCTTGTTCTTTAACCCTTTTTGTCACTGCAAATATGAACACAAATTTAACTGATAATTGTAAAGACATAATATTCACACTTATAATTATAAAAAAATAGACTTGATAACATTTAAAAATATAAAGATTAATTTATAATACCTAATTTTTCACTACATGATAATTTAATGTGACAAATTGAATTCACACATTTAAATGTAAACAAATTATATATTTGCATTCAGTTGTAAGTGTGAATTTTTTTTTTTCTATATATATAATGTGAAAATTATGTATATATGATAGTTTAAATTATTTAGATTTGTAAAATGACAAAATTAATGTACACATATCTAAGTTTAATGCGAAGGTATTGTAGATTTTTCTTTAGGATAAAAATGCAAACGTTGATAACTTTTGGGGTTTTATGAATCATAATTGTTTAATTTGATTATAATATTGACCATGTATTACAAGTTTTTTTCATATTACTGTAAACAAATAACAATTTTGATTGTTTTCAAAAAAATTCAAAGTAATCCTTACATTCCATATTATGCATGTAGAAGTCTTTAATTAAAACTTCAAATATTGACAATTATTTGAGGCGTTACAAAACAATGTTTTCCATATTTCATGAATCTTGGCATAATACCATTAACACACTTATGTGAACAACAAAGATATATAAAAAGATGGGTTATACGATAAAAGGAGTAAACAACTATTTAAATAGAAAACTTTTGGTTTGGTAATTTTATGAAACATATAAATGATTATTGGTGTATTTTCAAAATTAAAAGGAATGACATCTATAGAGACCATATGTTTAATTAACTTTAAGAGAAAAATATCACAAACAATTTTTATGATTGGTATTTTTTAGTATAAGAGCTTTTACTTTTGAAAATATAAGTTTCTTTTAAAATAACTTTTGTTTTGTTATTAGGACTTCAAGTTTTTTATTTTAAACAAAAAAAAAACTTTTTAAAAGATGACTAAAATTTATTAGAGAATAATAAAAAAAACCCATAAAAGTTCAACTTTCGAACATATAACTACAAATTTTTACCGTCAAACATATTCAAAATAAAACAAATTTTGTTTCCCTCAATCCCATATTCCCGTTACTTGATTGTTTCCTAACTAGACACAAGTTTTGTTTCCCTCAATCCCATTTTACTTGATTGTGTAAAATAAAAGTAGTATTTGATGATATCATCAATTTGATCTAACGGTTGAAATCAAAAAAGTTAACCCATTTAAAGCCCTTACTTCGCCAATGACATTTAACACTCTTCTTTTATCATATATTAAATATTCCTATTTTAGTAATCTCTATTTGATTCACCTAAATTTCACAGAAAGTTGTTTATATTTTTTCTCTTTTGTCTTGGAAAGAAAAGCTATACAAATAGAATAAATCTAACTATCCTCTTTTTCTGACCACTTGTGAATATTTATCACACAAAAAATTTATATGACAAGCTGAATATAAGTAGAACCCAAATTATTTTACTTATACTTAGTTTGTCAAAGTAATCATAGAGCATGGAGGCTTATTTGTAAATGTTCATTTTTCATAAAACTACCAAACAAATAGTTTAATACTTAAACTTGTTTAATCATTTATCATTGAGTCCCGTCTTTTTATATATTTCCTTGTAATTTTTATTCCTTTTGTTAATGTTTATTGAAAACTAAAAACACTAAAACAAATAAAAATTAAAAACGACGTGTGTTAAAGGTTAGTCACGAGTCATGGAATACGGAAAACATTTTTTTTGTAACGCCTCAATCTATTGTCAATGAATGTCTGAAGTTTAAATTAAAGACGGCTACATGGCATAACATCCGAATGTAAAGCCTAAGACTATCGACCAATCAATTTTTTTTTTAAAGAGTAACGTTACCGTTATCATTTCCGTTACCGTTACTGTTACCGTTTCCGTTTATAAAATATATTGTAATATAAAATATTCACAATCATATATTGTAATCAAATTATACAATTATTCAAAAATTATCATAGTTATCCATTTTAGTGAAAAATGGCTATATAATACCTTCACCATTGATAACCTTCTTCTTGTGATACTTTGTTGTGTCTTTCTCCAACATCATATTTCAAACTTAAATCCTCCGACACGATTTAGATAAGATCTATGGATCAAACTTCAGCACCTTTATTGATGCATCAAACCCTTCCGTCCGTATCAGAAGTAAGTGTTTTTATTATTTTGGATATCGTTCTATGGTCATATATAAACTTAACTAGTTTTGTTGAAAAATCCAGGTGGTAAAAGAAATAAAGTACCTTTACGCGATAGCTTTACCCATGATCATCAATGGGTTACTCATTTTTGGGAAATCGTTTATTTCAATGTATTTTTTAGGAAGGATCGGTAAATCTGAATTAGCGGGTGGTTCACTAGCAATGGCTATTGCAAACATCGCTGGCTATTCGATGATATCTGGTTTAGCCATGGGAATGGACCCCATTGCATCTCAAGCATGTGGTGCTCATAATTTTGCACTTATGGTCCAAACCCTCCATCGAACAATTACCATCCTTTTGGTAGCTACCATCCCTATAATCATATTGTTTCTTAACGCAAAGTCGTTTCTTTTTGCTCGACAAGACCAAAAAATCGTTGGCATTGCTTCTACATATATTTTTTTCTCTATTCCCTCCTTGCTTCTTCAATGTTTCATTAACCCTATAAAGATCTACCTCAGGACCAAAAATATAACTATACCCTTAAAGGTTTGTTCCATGTTTGCTATCATTTTTCATGCAGCTATTAGTCAGTTGATGTTTTGGCTCGGTATTGGGTTTCATGGAGTTGCTGTGGCCATTGTGGCTACGGACATTGTGTTCCTATCGAGCCTCTTGGTTTACTTGTTTTCAAAGGGTGATATTTCTGTAACAACTTTTAACTTGCATGAATGTTTCACAATGTGGAAACCCATTTTATGGCTTGCGATTCCTAGTTGTGTGTCCGTTTGTTTGGAGTGGTGGTTTTATGAGTTGATGATCTATTTATCTGGCTTTCTTCAAAATACCACCGAAGCAATTTCTACTATGGGTATTTTATTGCAAGCAACATCATTTATTTATATATTTCCTTCATCGCTAAGTTTGGCTGTTTCGGCCCGAGTTGGCAGCGAGTTAGGAGCAAACAGGCCGTGTAAAGCCCGATTAATATCACTGATTGCATTATCATGTGGTTTTGTGACTAGTTTCATCGCAATGGCTTTCACCATAGCAACACAAAAGTTTTGGGGTCATGCATTCACGACGGATACAAAGGTCATTTCATTGACGACAACACTGATGCCCATAGTGGGGTTGTGTGAGCTCGGAAATTGCCCGCAAACCACCATATGCGGGGTGCTCAGGGGCTGTGCTCGGCCAAGTTTGGGTGCTTATATAAATTTGGGCTCATTTTATGTTATTGGGCTGTCCATGGCCGTATTAATGGGGTTTGTGAAAGAAATGGGCTTACTGGGCTTATGGGTTGGCCTTTTGGTAGCCCAGATTGCTTGCTTGGTTTTTATGTTGGTGTGCTTCTGGAAAACTGATTGGGAAATAGAGGCAGATAGAGCACAAAGGTTGATAAACCATGAAAATATTGTAGAATAATATAAAAGTTTTGCATTTCTGTAAAGTTCAAAGAAAACAAAAGGTGCCAAAGATTATTACAAATTTGACCGCGATTTTTTTGGTGCACGTCAATTTATTCCCGTATGCAATTTATTCCCCTATGTCCTCTAAAGTTTGGTTAGGATTCTTTGAAGATAACTTAGCTTTGAGATTGTGGAACACAACTCCTTTGGTAGGTTTTGTTCTGTACGGACCAATACATATACCATCACTTTCCGCCCACGAACTTTGGCCCATTTATTCTAAAAACCAAAAAAGAGAGATATGCTATACTTACTATTTATTTTTTAATATAAAATCAACCTTAGAAAAATGAGGCGTGTGACAATTAGCCAAATGACCCATAACGTTGTTCACCGACAAGTTTGACTGGCCTAAACGCCGCTCTTCAAACAATATGTGAAATATAATGTTAAGTTATACTCCATATTGTCGGCGGCTTCCTCAAAAGCTACATTTATAAATAACTTAAAATAGTTAGATCCGAATAAACATATGTGTAATCATCTGTATAGGACTATATAGTTTCATAAGATTTGACCAAATTGATGATATTATTGCTTCTTACTAATATTCTTACTTTAAAAAAGGGAACATTTCATATGCTTCCATACTTCAAGGTTCTAAATATTTATGTGTTACAAAAAAAGTTCGATGTATGGAAATTGTACACTTAGGAATAATCTTTTGGTAAATATGTACTTACTTTAAGTTGTTTTCTAAACACGATACATGGTCAAGTCTCGAAAGACATCACACTTTACGTTAAACATTTTAGTTTCATTATCTATAATTATAACGATTTGTTTAAATGTGATTTATTTAAGATTCCTTCTAATAGCTTTAACAGGTGTGTATGATCGATCATGTATAAAAAGAGAACAAACCATACTTCATTTCACCAAATCAAAACTTGCAGTTCACAAAAAAATGTCAAGCAAAAGTTTCTTCCGTTTCAAATATGGTGTTTCGAAAAAACCATCAACCCCTAAAACCTCACCACCAACTCAATCTATCTATCCATCCAAATCCAGTTCTCCTGCTGTTTTCCAGCCTAACGCTGAAGAAATGAGACGAGTTTTCAGCAAATTTGACAAAAACATGGACGGAAAGATATCCAAGGAAGAGTATGGGCAAGCTGTTGGTGTACTTGGTGGCAAGAACGCGAAGCTAGAGGTGACCAAAGCGTTTCAAGCCATTGACAGTGAGTGATGGTGATGGATTTATTGACTTTGATGAGTTTATGGAGGCACAAAAAGTGGATGGCAAGGTTGAGCGAGGGGATATCAAGAGCGCGTTTAAGGTGTTTGATTTAGATGGGAATGGGAAAATAACCGCGGAGGAGTTGGTACAAGTGTTGAGGCAGCTAGGAGAGAGGTGTAGTTTGGAGTCTTGCCGGAAAATGGTAAAAGGGGCGGATGCTGACGGGGATGGGATGATCGACTTGGACGAGTTCATGGGTCTAATGACCCATACCATGAAAATGAAATTAGCATGAATTTGCTATCCTCATCATATCTTATACTGTAATATTTGTTATAGTAATATTCGCCTAGTTTACGTATATTTCATTTCAAGGTAAGAGGCCCATTGAGGTTTCTGGCCCAATAATTGTGGACTTCACTTCAATAGTACCAGTAAAAACCGGAATTTAACACTACTTGAGTACTTGATAAATGGTGAAACATTGAAACAAAGTGTGTACTATGTTTGATTACAAAGAGTATCGTAAGTACAATCGATGGAGGCAAGAAATTAAAAGGCAAGTTTTCGCCTGTTTGACTACGACGGCAACGGGTATCAGTTGTGGAAATGTCCATCACTCCCACATCATTCTCCTTTTTTCTGCAACATTATCAAACACCATTACCCTTTCCTTTTATTAACTTATATACCGTTAAATAGTAAGAGCCTAGCATAAACATATAAAATAATCTTATAAATTTTATTTTATCATAACAGTTAAATATTCAATTGTTAATACATTTGTTTTTTACAAACTTAAATCCAAAACTTCTACGATTAATAAATCAACTTATATACCGTCGTCATATATATATATATATATATATATATATATATATATATATATATATTGGTATCCTCACAAATATTAAGTAGAAGTTCGAAGGTGATTGATTGATAGGGGCATTGTACATAAATGAATAAAGAATAATTATATATAAGTAAAGTCGATCCCACGTGTAATGCTTGGTTAGTCGAATTCTAACGACATTGAATTTCAACTGCCATGGCCCGTTAGACTTAATGCACCTCCAATCCATGTGTTTTTTGTCTCCCTATTTATATCTTCTTTATTTAATTTTTGTACCTCAATTATTCATTCTATCGGTGGTCTATTACCATGTGTCTAATAAGATTAACTAGACTTTAAAAATATCTTTATATATATATATATATATATATATATATATATATATATATATATATATATATATATATATATATATATATATATATATATATATATATATAGGGACTGATTCATGCGAGAACTCTTATTTCTGCGAGAACTGCGAGAACTCTTAAAAAAAGTGTCAACTAACATGTAATTATGTCTATTGACATGTAAAAACTATTAAATGTTAAAAATCTAGTAAAAATATAAATTAAAAATTAAAAAAATTGTATGAAATCACGCGTATTTACAAATTGTTCACATATGAACGTTTTTTTTCAAAAAATGAGTTCATATATGAACGAAAAATTTTTACGTCATTTTATATGATTTTTTTTAATTTTTTATGTTTATATTTACTTGATTATTAATCTCCAAAAGAGTTTGAATGTGAATGAACAAAGTGAAACGAGATTTAACACTTTTTGTGAGGTTCTCGCAGTTCTCGCAAAAAAAAAGGTTCTCGCATTAACCATTCACTATATATATATATATATATATATATATATATATATATATATATATATATATATATATATATATATATATATATATATATATATATATATGAAAAGATTTTTTTAAAATTATTAATTAATAAAATACTTTATTAAGAAGATTTAATCCTTTATTTTTAATCAATTTAATTAACTAATTATTTTCTTAAATTAATTTAACTAAATAATCCCTTTCTAACACAATAATATTTCAAAATTAGTATTTACTTCTTATTTTAAAAATAATCATATGAAAAGATTTTTTTAAAATTATTAACCAATAAAAATACTTTATTAAAAAGTCAATTTAATCATTTATTTTCAATCAATTTAATTAATTAATCTTTTATTTAAATCAATTTAGCTAAATAATTCCCTCCTAACACAATAACCTTTCAAAATAATACTAACCTCTTATTTTTTTTAAAAATCATTAACCAAAATTGTCACACCCCGCATAGAAATGGCGGAACCGAGGTGCGCAGTGTATACGGTATCAGAGATTCAAGGTTACATCAAACATAAATAAACCAAACATCATCAACATAGATAAAGAGTTTGAAGTGAAATACTTATTACAGTCATCCGAATAGTATCAAAATACGACTACAGAGTTTGGGAAACTAAGGAATTACAATAACAAAAAGAATTCCAAGCAAAAGTCCCAAGTAGCCAAGCAAGCATAGCATCATAAAGAGGTAACCTCAAATCCCTGAAAAGCGTTAAAATACGACGTCAACATAAAGTTGGTGAATTATTCGGAATAGTAAATAAAAACATATTAGTATAAAGGTTTTCAATAAGTTTTGACCCAAAAGATAAGATTTGAAGATAAGTCTTTTGAAAATGATATTTCAAAATATGTTTGAAGTATACAAAACCTTTCGATAAAATATTCCGATTATTACCATACGGTACCATAATCATTTCATAAAATCATAATCATATCATAAAATAAATACCATACTGGATAGAATATCAGCTTTAGGAACATACAATACACCTGACCCTTAACAATAGATACTGGCAACTAACCCCACCTAGTGTCTCAAACTAGGTTGTCATCGATAATAATATTCGGTCGTAAGATTGTTAACATGGACAGGGCACGCCATCATCCAAAATAGTGTTAACAATGAGGGTTTGTTAGACCCATATAGCGCTATATATACTTCCGACGGCACAAGCTAACAGGTGTGTATACGGGGCCTTGTACTACCACATAGGCGGTACAAGTTGGGTGAGATCATCTAAAGCATTCATATCCATATATACATACCATAACACATACGTACCATAAAATACCTTTGTTTAACGCTAATCATGCCCAAAAATATAAAAAAAAAAGGGTAAAAAGGGCAACGAATAACTCACAGATAGCAAAGCAATCCAAATCTTTATATGTCGGGAAATACTACAATACCGTCAAGCTTCAACGTCTAAGTGCCCTATACATCACGTAAATAAACATGTCTAAGTATCTCTAAGTCTAGTAGGGTTATGCCTTAATGATTAACGTTTTATACGGGTTTAATATGACCAAAAAGGAATATCGATATAATCGGAATACAAACGTTTCGGAAAGTCAACGGACTAGATACGTGTTCTTCATACTTACGTGCACTACAAGTCACGTAAGTATCAAGTTATGTGATATACAAGAGTTACGGAACAAAGTTACTTGAAAATAAGCTATTACGTGATCAACAATCCATAATTACGTGACTCAAGAGTTTAATTACGTGACCAAAACACATTTACGTGACAAACAATCAAGACTTACGTGAACGGAAGTGGAATTACGTGAATACGAAGGAATTACGTGATCAAGAAGCAACAATTACGTGAACAACACTCAATTACGTGACAAGGGTGTTTGTTACGTGAACGTAAGTCGTATTTCGTGAACGTAACTTCCTTATTTCGTGAACGTAACATGAGTTACGTGAATAGAAAGCAAGTTACGTGCCATAACGGGATTTTTACGAAAAATAACATTTGGAAATCGATTTTGGAGTGTTCTAAGTGTCCAAATGATCTATAATCAAAACCCTATGTCCAGAATACTATTAGGAACAATAATCCTCAATAAAATCTCGGTTTTGACGGTTAAAAATGGAATTTACGTGTTTGGATAAAAATAGAATAAAGTTTAAAACCAAAATGAATGAATACTTACTTGATCGTAATGAAACTTGGAGGATAGATAGAGGTGATGATGGTGATCAATAATCCGGTCTCGGATCTAAAATTGGACGGTTGGATCGCCGGAAAAGTTAGAGAGAAGGTGGAGGTGTTTGTGTGTGTTTTTAGAGAGAGAGAGAGAGTGTGTAGGTGGTTTACTTGGAGAGGAAGTGAGAGAGAGAGAGAGAGTATAGATAAGACAAATTCAGATTTCTAATAAGACAAATAGGTTGGTGGAGGACTAAAATTGAAATAGAAATCTCGCGTAGGACTAGTTTCGTAATAAAATTTCCGAAGGGACTAAAAATGAAATACTTTTTAAACGTTAATCTTAATTATATAATTAAGGCATAATTCCCCTAAACTTATCATAAGAGCATACTAGACTTATACTAAAGGCACTTAAGACTATACGTTCCCGACATAAAGATCCGAATCACATGCTATATACCCGATAAACGCAAATACGCATAAAATACAAATACGATACTCATAAAATACGAATACGATAAACATAAAAGAAATACAATAGGATCAAAACGCGAACATAAATAAATAAAACGAATACGAGACGATAGAATAATACCGTGAAATTCGCGAATGTCACAGTCTCCCCAAGTAAAAAGAATTTCGTCCACGAAATTATCACTGGGTACTACTTCTGGGAGAGAGGTGAGGATACTTCCGCAGAATTTCATCTTCGCGTTCCCACGTGAACTCAGCACCAAAGCGGGAATTCCAGCGGACTTTGACAATCGGGATCTTACTTCGTCGCAGACGCTTAACATCACTAGCAACGATCTCGATCGGTTCTTCAACGAAATGAAGCTTGTCGTCAATCTGGAGTTGCTCAAGCGGAACTAATAATGTCTCATCAGCCAGGCATTTCTTCAACTGAGATACATGGAATACGTTATGTACGCTGCTCAGTTCTGCCGGCAATTCTAGTCGATACGCAGCTGGGCCGATGCGGGCTAAGATCTTGAACGGACCCGTGTATCTCGGACTCAGCTTGCTGCGCTTCACAAACCGGACAACCCCTTTCCATGGAGATACTTTCAGCAATACCATATCTCCAACACTGAACTCGAGAGGCTTCCTGCGCTTATCAGCATACTTCTTCTGTCGATCTCTCGCAGTAATCAAACGTTCCTTGATCTTGAAGATCTTGTCAGTGGTCTCTTGTATAATCTCCGGACCGGATATCTGACTATCTCCAACTTCTGCCCAACATACAGGTGATCGACATTTACGGCCATATAGGGCTTCGAACGGTGCACACTTGATACTCGTGTGATAGCTGTTGTTGTACGAGAACTCGATCAACGGCAAATGAATATCCCAACTACCACCAAAATCAATAGCGCAAGCTCGTAGCATATCTTCCATAGTCTGAATAGTTCTCTCACTCTGACCATCGGTCTGAGGATGATAGGCGGTACTCATATCTAACCGTGTACCCATAGCAGTCTGAAATGTCTTCCAAAATCGAGAAGTGAAACGAGCATCACGATCGGAAATAATCGATACCGGAACACCGTGTTTCGATACAATTTCGGAAATATATAAACGTACGAATCTCTCCATCGGATAATTCTCGCGAATCGGAAGGAAATGAGCAGACTTCGTCAAACGATCAACAATAACCCAGATACTGTCATAACCACTCGAAGATCTCGGAAGCTTCGTAACAAAATCCATAGTAATGCGCTCCCATTTCCACTCGGGAATCTTCGGTTGTTGGAGTAGTCCAGACGGTTTCTGATACTCAATCTTCACCTTGGAACAAGTCAAACATCGACTAACATACTCGGCGATCTCACGCTTCATACCCGGCCACCAATAAAAATCTTTCAAGTCGTGATACATCTTGTCGGAACCCGGATGAATGGAATAATTAGACTTATGGGCTTCGTCCAGAATCAACTGACGGATACTAACCGGAACCCAAATACGCTCGAGAAAATACAGAACTCCATCCTCCTTCGGTTCTAGTTCCAACGCCAACTTATACAATCTTTCATCTTTAACCCGGCCCTCTGACATAATACCCTCTTGTGCTTGAATAATCCGAGCCTTCAGGCTCGTCTGAATAGATATCACCATAGAACGAATACGGACTGGTTTGACTGTTTCCTTACGACTTAGTGCATCAGCAACAACGTTCGCCTTACCAGGATGGTAGCGAATGTCGCAATCATAGTCGTTTAATAACTCAACCCAGCGTCGTTGTCTCATGTTCAGCATCTTCTGATCGAATATGTGTTGAAGACTCTTGTGGTCGGTAAATACAGTACACTTGGTCCCATACAGATAATGTCTCCAAATCTTCAATGCAAAGACGACGGCTCCCAACTCTAGATCATGTGTCGTGTAATTCTGCTCATGGATTTTCAACTGACGCGAAGCGTAAGCTATAACTTTACCATTCTGCATAAGCACACAACCCAGACCTTTGTGCGAAGCGTCGCAGTAAACAACAAAATTCTCGGAACCAACAGGCAGACTAAGAATAGGAGCGTCACACAACCGCTGCTTCAATATCTGAAATGCTTCCTCCTGATCGGTACCCCAAACGAATGGTTCACTCTTCTGTGTCAGCTTTGTCATAGATGAAGCGATCTTGGAAAAGTTCTCGATGAATCGGCGATAATACCCAGCAAGACCCAAAAATGAACGGATTTCGGTTGGTGACTTCGGTGCAACCCAACTTTTAACAGCTTCAATCTTAGCAGGATCAACATGAATACCCTTCGCGCTAACCACGTGGCCAAGGAATTGAACTTCGGATATCCAGAACTCGCACTTAGAGAATTTCGCATACAACTTCTCTTTTCGAAGCACTTCTAGAACAAGACGCAAATGCTCTTCATGTTCCTTGCGACTTCGGGAATAGATCAGAATGTCGTCGATGAACACGATAACGAATTTGTCAAGATACGGACGACAAATACGGTTCATTAGTTCCATGAATGCTGCAGGGGCGTTTGTCATACCAAACGGCATCACCATGAACTCGTAATGACCATACCGAGTACGAAAAGCAGTCTTAGGTATATCATCTTCTCGAACTCTCAACTGATGATAACCAGAGCGAAGATCGATCTTTGAGAAATAGCAGGAACCCTGAAGTTGATCGAATAAGTCATCAATACGAGGAAGGGGATAACGGTTCTTCACAGTCAACTTGTTTAACTCCCGATAATCAATACATAAACGCATGGAGCCATCCTTCTTCTTAACAAAGAGAACAGGAGCACCCCACGGGGAGAAACTAGGACGAATAAAACCCTTATCGACCAGTTCCTGAATTTGTTTCGACAACTCGAGCATCTCGGAAGGAGCCAAACGATACGGAGCTTTAGCAACAGGCGCTGCTCCAGGAATAAGATCAATACGAAAATCGGTTTGTCTCTGGGGAGGGACTCCAGGTAAATCGTCGGGAAAAACGTCAGAATACTCGCGAACAATCGGCACACCATCAATCTTTATCGCAGAATCTTTCTTCACCAAGTGAGCGAGATATAAAGAACAACCTTGACGGACATACTCGCGAACCTTCAAACAAGAAATAACTTTAAGGCGTTTCCCGGCCT
>CAJVGC010000589.1:43029823-43053960 GCA_910822075.1 Senecio squalidus | reverse complement strand
AATTAATGTTTCTAAACGTTTTTCTAACAAAATTTTGAATTATTCATCGCTTTAGCTAGTTAGAATGATAATCATCCAAATATATTCAAAAACCAAACTAAATCAATGAACACTTATAAAAAATTAATTAATAATAATAAATAAATAAAAAGAAAATCTATAAAACATGAGCTAATTTTACTAAATCAAGTAAGTATAGCAAGCATTAATAAAGTAATAGTACAACATTATTAAATTTAAAATCTAAAAAAAAATTGTACACCAACCATGTCTCGTGGTTACTAATCAAACCAAACACCTGTGATGACATATTTGTACTTGAATGATGAAGATTTGGACATTGGTGCTGAAATACACACACACACACGCACTATTTCTGATACATTGATAAAATACACATGGGATGGAGTCAGTTTATGTTTTCCGGCATTCAAACACGTGTTCGTGGCTTACACGGCAAGTCGTCACTCATCATCTCCGGCAACTACTAATTACCAAACTGCCACTACTCCGGCAACTCACTTTTTAGTAAATAATTAACATGTTATTTTCATTAGCATTAAAATTAATTAACCTAACTAAGTTGCTAGTAGCTAGCTAGAGAACAGTTTAAGTTGGAATTTAAACATGTAATATTTCTATCACTTTTTTTTTTATGAATTTAACAACCATGTTTAATTAAGTAATTAATTATTCACCGGTCATCTTCATCTTCGTCTTCGTTTTCATTGCTCTGGCTTTAGCTTGATCCACTCGAAACGACCTTTTAAAGGAGTATCATTTACAATGTCGTAATTATACCTAAAAATTATAACAACATTCATGGTGTTAAAGATAATTCTACAAAACAAGTGTATATCTAGCTTATAACTTTACTCACTTGTGTTTAAAACGTTTATTGAGATCTTCTTGTGCAGCCGCAAAGAATTCTTCTAGTTCAGTTTCTGGTGGCATCTTAGAGCATGATTTATTCGATTCGGGTAACTGTTTCGTTTCACTAGACTCGAGTTCGCATGATTCTTCCTTAAAATCAATCGTTGGTGTGCTGAAATAGTTAAAAAAAATATGCAAATTCTAGTTGTAAGTTGTTTCACAAAAAAGTTGAAAACGGCCGGGATTAAATGAGAATTTTATAAACCTTAATTTGCTTCGCTCTATATTATATCTTGCATCTGTTTCGGTTTCAGTTTCAGTTTCAACACTCTCCACCTACAAATACGAAACAAAACCAAAAAACATGTAAAATTTAAAACTATTCAAGTTGGAATAATTTTAATAAAAACTTGGATGTAAAACTTACAAAAACCTAGCCAAAAACAAAGTGTGTTATATAAAATGAAGATAAGTTAAGACATTACCTCTAGATCTAAAGCTTTCGGTTTCTCCGTTGAACCGGTACTAGAGCAACAAGCTATTTGAGCACTACCAGATCTAACACTCGTGCAAACGTTGCTTGAATCGACTAATCTTCAATCACTAAATTATCGATAACCTTGATTTCACACTTATCATGAGCTTTAATCTGCACAAAAGTAGACCTCAATTTCTTATTACTAACCTTCCTTCTCTTAGCTACAGCTCCCAAACCCTCAACCATCTCCTCGGTCACCATCGACATCGCCATAGCTCGAGCTCTAGTCCGAACTCCTACATATGCACCCTCCATAATAACAACTATTTGTTTTTCTGAATTTCAAGTTTTCATCACTCAACCACCAAACTTTTATTCTTTTGGCCTAGTAGCCCAGTACGTAAAATCAATCTGTTGTGATTTTGCTTTATGTTTTATTTCCTCTTCGGAGAATAGAAACAATGACGATGACGACGACAACGACAACGAAGACGCTAATTCAATGGATTCCGTTCCCTTATCACTATTGTGGTCCTCACCTCAGTTATATGTAACTACGTCTAGCGTGGGTATTATATTGATTCCAATTAGATATACTGTTACAGATTCACTATTACATATAAAGTATATTTTAATAAATATTAATATGAATATTAATATATAGTATATTATATTTTCTTTTTCAGTGTAATAATCGAACATTACAGCTTTTTTTATAAAATATACTATCAGTTACCAGTTACCACGTATACATGTTTACCGGTGATAGCCGGTAAAAGAATTAACAACATAATTATTAAAGTAGATGCCACACATCGTACTTTTATAATCACACGTATATCATTCTTCTCGAATCTCATTCTGTTTGGACGTGACAAAAAGATAAAATTAATAAATAAATACCTATCTACATTTATTGTGTCTTGGATGTTTAGGTATAAGGTTAAGATGACGGGAATATATCAATTAAATTACGTATTTTTAAGTTAAAACAATTTTTTTCGAAATAAAGATAAAAAGTAAAAACTTTTGTTCCATGAAATTTATAGTTGATGAATCTTGTATCCTTGTTATTATTCTAGAATAAAATGTATGACCATTCTTTACTCTACATCAAAACATCCAGGCGATAAACCCATGTATAATAAATGACCATATATAATAAATGAATAGATACTTACAAAATTCTCAATTAATAATTAATGTGTTGTTTATAAGTTCAATTCTTTTGTTGCTTTGTTAAATATATATATAATAATATAATACCATAATATAGTATAATAAAATATAAAATCATATATGGAAATTATAAGTCTTATAATGCATCTATTTTAGTTTTTTAGATGAGTTTAGATCATGACAAAATAGTATTTTGGATTTTAAATTTGTTTTTGGTTTCGTATAGTAGAACTTAATAAAATTAACAAGTTAAAAACTATTTGTTAAATCAAACTATTATTAATAACGAAAAATTGAAAGTCACGATGTTGTTTTTTAGAATATATATAGGAAACCATAAAATTACGTTTAAATTTTTGATTAATACGAAACCATTAAATTTTCTTTCAAAATTTACAAAGTTAAACGTATTTAGGTATCTTTTAGAAAAAATAAAAGAGAACCGGTTTTTATTATTTAGTTTTGGAAATGAAAAAGTTATTATTAGTTTTGATTATTTAATTAAATTGACTAAAAAAAAGATTATTGTTGTTTAATTTTGGTTAAAGAATAGTTAAATTGATTATTTAAAAAAATAAGGGGTTTAGTTAAATTGATTAAAAGAAAGGGTTATTGTTGTTAATTTTTGTGACATTCGCGAATTTCACGGTATTATTCTATCGTCTCGTATTCGTTTTATTTATTTATGTTCGTGTTTTGATCCTATTGTATTTCTTTTATGTTTATCGTATTCGTATATTATGAGTATCGTATTTGTATTTTATGCGTATTTGCGTTTATCGGGTATATAGCATGTGATTCGGATCTTTATGTCGGGAACGTATAGTCTTAAGTGCCTTTAGTATAAGTCTAGTATGCTCTTATGATAAGTTTAGGGGAATTATGCCTTAATTATATAATTAAGATTAACGTTTAAAAAGTATTTCATTTTTAGTCCCTTCGGAAATTTTATTACGAAACTAGTCCTACGCGAGATTTCTATTTCAATTTTAGTCCTCCACCAACCTATTTGTCTTATTAGAAATCTGAATTTGTCTTATCTATACTCTCTCTCTCTCTCACTTCCTCTCCAAATAAACCACCTACACACTCTCTCTCTCTCTCTAAAAACACACACAAACACCTCCACCTTCTCTCTAACTTTTCCGGCGATCCAACCGTCCAATTTTAGATCCGAGACCGGATTATTGATCACCATCATCACCTCTATCTATCCTCCAAGTTTCATTACGATCAAGTAAGTATTCATTCATTTGGTTTTAAACTTTATTCTATTTTTATCCAAACACGTAAATTCCATTTTTAACCGTCAAAACCGAGATTTTATTGAGGATTATTGTTCCTAATAGTATTCTGGACATAGGGGTTTTGATTATAGATCATTTGGACACTTAGAACACTCCAAAATCGATTTCCAAATGTTATTTTTCGTAAAAATCCCGTTATGGCACGTAACTTGCTTTCTATTCACGTAACTCATGTTACGTTCACGAAATAAGGAAGTTACGTTCACGAAATACGACTTACGTTCACGTAACAAACACCCTTGTCACGTAATTGAGTGTTGTTCACGTAATGTTGCTTCTTGATCACGTAATTCCTTCATATTCACGTAATTCCACTTCCGTTCACGTAAGTCTTGATTGTTTGTCACGTAAATGTGTTTTGGTCACGTAATTAAACTCTTGAGTTGTGACAACCGTCAAAATCCAGGTACTTATTCTGTTGTGATATCAATTCGAAACGTTAGTTACTTCTTTGTCTCGTTCGCTCTATTTTGGTTCGTAACTTTTGAATCTATACTTTATCGGAACTAGTGTCGAAATAACTTCCGGAATCAAAATTATAAGTCCTAATACCAAGAAAATGCCTATTGAACTTTCCTAAGTTCATAACTTATCATAACCGACAACTTATAATTAAAAAAAAAGGTCCAACGAAGCAATAACGCAAAAACGAAAAACTCAAAGTGACCAAAAATGGCCCGGTGCGCCGCACCCAGTGAGGTGGTGCGCCGCACCTAGCGCCAGGCTTTCAAAATATTTACAGATTTGGTCCTTTTCTCGTTTTACACCACCACCACCCATTTTGGCCAATAGAAATCGACCTCTTTACTGCCAACAACAGTCCCTAGGTCAGTACTTCACCCCTTTTCATTTCATTTCATTTTCTTATTCATTTTAATCAAACATAAAACCACACACACACTATTCTCTCCATTTTCTCTCTAAAGCTCAAGAACACCAGAAATATTTCACCATCAAACCCATATTTAGACCATACAAATCATTCCAAACATCATACAAAGCAAAGGGTATCGTTTTATCAAAAGGACCACGGTTGTAAAGATTTTTGGAGCAAGAATCCGACCAAAACTCTTCATCTAAGCTTTTCCTTCGGTAGATCTCTTTATTTTTATCATTCTTACACAAATATCAATTGCATGGAAGATCCAACGGTTGAAAATGTATTTTTATACAAATCCTTGACTTTTATGGTCAAAAACGTTTTTAAACCGAAACACTCTGTAAATCACAAATCTGAGAATAAAAATATTTTCGAAACTGTGGAAATGATGTTTTGAATGATATTTACTAATTGCATGTACAATCTAACAACAAAAACGAATATTTGAAGAGATTATGTCATTTTTATATTTATATAAAAACGATTTTTGTCTAACTAGCACCTAGATCTATGATTTGTGGCTAAAAGTGTTTTAGAAACTGAGAAAACAATCATATTATAAGTATCTACGGGTTGCATGTCGAAATCTTTAAGTCACAAAACGTTTTTAGCAAGAAAAACACAAAACAAGAATCGGGACAGCAGCTGGTGCGCAGCACCAGTGCCCTGGTGCGCAGCACCGGGCTGCTGTTCCCCCGAAATTTGTCGTTTTCACTCGTTTTAAGATCATGGTTATATTCTGGACTTTTACCGCTATCATTTTTAGACTGAGATAAATAAAACTAATAACATTGGTGACTAGTATTGGACTCTTTGGACTATTTTGAACTATATTATGTATATTATTGTGTTTTAGGTGATTTGTGAGCGGAAGTGACGATATAATCTTTTGGCATGAAATTTGGGCGCGAAGCGCTGCCCAAATTTTCCCCTAGAAATTATAAAATCACTTCAGTAAGCAAAAGCACTTAGACGTAATAATCAAAAACAATAAACTTTCGGACTAAATGCAACGTTAATCGCTTCGGACCAAATTTTCGGAACAATATTGGATTTAACACTTAATTACAATCAAAAGTTACATAATCTCTATATCATACATAAGAACATAATAATGTAACAACTCATTAAACTACCTTGGTATTATTAGGCAATCTGTGATTCCCGGCTTTCATACTCCGACCGAGTTTCCGAGTTCTCGATCTCTTCGCAATCCGTGAGTTACACCCCTCTCTACTCTTACATTTTAAGTACTCTTTTTGGGGGAAACATGAGATCCAACCTTTTGTAAACTTATATGACTACTTTGACTTTTAAACTTGTGGAACTACTTTGACTTTTGACTTATCAAACTTTGACTTATCAAACTTTGACTTTATTAAACTTTGACTTTGACTTTATCAAAATTTGACATTGAAACGTCTACTTAATTTCTTATGCGTAAAACATCTCTTTCTCTATGTATAATTGCTGTTTATCTCTTTAACTCAACTATTTATTGATGCTTGTATGCGTAACCGACCCTTGATGGAGCTATAACACGTTTCTAAGTGATGTTGATTCTCTCTCTTTTTTAAATAATAAGCTTTCATAGTGCCCAATCATGTTTTAGTTTCTCTTACACACTATTAACTACTTAAGCCGTATAGTAATTATGGGTATCGATACTTAGGAAATAACCGTTCCTTGCTTAGATGGCAGTCTAAGTACATATTGCTGATTTCTCTCTTTTAACTTTCCGTTTGAGAGGCGGGGAGTTGGGGCCGCTCGGTTGATAATCGGATTAGTGTGAACACTTAGTTATAGATGCCAAGAGGTTGATACAAGAAATCTATTTAGTTACTTACGCATAACTTATAAATTTTAGCGATTGTTACCGCTTCTCCTACTTGACTAAATTAAATTCTATTTAGTCTTTATAAACTTATAAACTTTTAGCGATTGTTATCCGCTTCTACTATTTGACTAAATTTGATTCTATTTAGTCTTTACAAGTTAGGGCACAATTCGCCCGTTAATTAAACTTTACAAGTATATAAATTTTTAAGCGACTTTTCTCCGCTAATCTCCCTTTTTGGAAATTTCTACTTTATATACTTCACTTACACTTCGATCGTACTTAAACTTATTTGAAATTGATTTATTCTTGAATTTTAAGTATTGATTTATCTGAAACTTTAGAGTTTCAAGATAAGATCAAGTACTTAAAATTCAAGAATAAATCAATTTCAAATAAGTTTAAGTACGATCGAAGTGTAAGTGAAGTATATAAAAGTAGAAATTTCCAAAAAGGGAGATTAGCGGAGAAAAGTCGCTTAAAAAGTTTATATACTTGTAAAGTTTAATTAACGGGCGAATTGTGCCCTAACTTGTAAAGACTAAATAGAATCAAATTTAGTCAAATAGTAGAAGCGGATAACAATCGCTAAAAGTTTATAAGTTTATAAAGACTAAATAGAATTTAATTTAGTCAAGTAGGAGAAGCGGTAACAATCGCTAAAAGTTTATAAGTTATGCGTAAGTAACTAAATAGATTTCTTGTATCAACCTCTTGGCATCTATAACTAAGTGTTCACACTAATCCGATTATCAACCGAGCGGCCCCAACTCCCCGCCTCTCAAACGGAAAGTTAAAAGAGAGAAATTCAGCAATATGTACTTAGACTGCCATCTAAGCAAGGAACGGTTATTTCCTAAGTATCGATACCCATAATTACTATACGGCTTAAGTAGTTAATAGTGTGTAAGAGAGAAACTAAAACATGATTGGGCACTATGAAAGCTTATTATTTAAAAAAAGAGAGAGAATCAACATCACTTAGAAACGTGTTATAGCTCCATCAAGGGTCGGTTACGCATACAAGCATCAATAAATAGTTGAGTTAAAGAGATAAACAGCAATTATACATAGAGAAAGAGATGTTTTACGCATAAGAAATTAAGTAGACGTTTCAATGTCAAATTTTGATAAAGTCAAAGTCAAAGTTTAATAAAGTCAAAGTTTGATAAGTCAAAGTTTGATAAGTCAAAAGTCAAAGTAGTTCCACAAGTTTAAAAGTCAAAGTAGTCATATAAGTTTACAAAAGGTTGGATCTCATGTTTCCCCCAAAAAGAGTACTTAAAATGTAAGAGTAGAGAGGGGTGTAACTCACGGATTGCGAAGAGATCGAGAACTCGGAAACTCGGTCGGAGTATGAAAGCCGGGAATCACAGATTGCCTAATAATACCAAGGTAGTTTAATGAGTTGTTACATTATTATGTTCTTATGTATGATATAAGAGATTATGTAACTTTTGATTGTAATTAAGTGTTAAATCCAATATTGTTCCGAAAATTTGGTCCGAAGCGATTAACGTTGCATTTAGTCCGAAAGTTTATTGTTTTTGATTATTACGTCTTAAGTGCTTTTGCTTACTGAAGTGATTTTATAACTTCTAGGGAAATTTGGGCAGCGCTTCCGCGCCCAAATTTCATGCCCAAAAATTATATCGTCACTTCCGCTCACAAATCACCTAAAACACAATAATATACATAATATAGTTCAAAATAGTCCAAAGAGTCCAATACTAGTCACCAATGTTATTAGTTTTATTTATCTCAGTCTAAAAATGATAGCGGTAAAAGTCCAGAATATAACCATGATCTTAAAACGAGTGAAAACGACAAATTTCGGGGGAACAGCAGCCCGGTGCTGCGCACCAGGGCACTGGTGCTGCGCACCAGCTGCTGTCCCGATTCTTGTTTTGTGTTTTTCTTGCTAAAAACGTTTTGTGACTTAAAGATTTCGACATGCAACCCGTAGATACTTATAATATGATGTTTTTCTCAGTTTCTAAACAACTTTTAGCCACAAAATCATAGATCTAGGTGCTATTTAGACAAAAATCGTTTTTATATAAAAATGACATAATCTCTTCAAATATTCGTTTTTGTTGTTTAGATTGTACATGCAATTAGTAAATATCATTCAAAACATCATTTCCACAGTTTCTAAAATATTTTTATTCTCAGATTTGTGGATTTAAAGAGTGTTTCGGTTTTAAAAACGTTTTTGACCATAAAAGTCAAGGATTTGTATAAAAATACATTTTCAACCGTTGGATCTTCCATGCAATTGAATATTTGTGTAAGAATGATAAAAATAAAGAGATCTACCGAAGGAAAAGCTTAGATGAAGAGTTTTGGTCGGATTCTTGCTCCAAAAATCTTTACAACCGTGGTCCTTTTTGATAAAAACGATACCCTTTGCTTTGTATGATGTTTGGAATGATTTGTATGGTCTAAATATGGGTTTTGATGGTGAAATATTTCTGGTGTTCTTGAGCTTTTAGAGAGAAAATGGAGAGAATAGTGTGTGTGTGTGTTTTTATGTTTTGATTAAAATGAATAAGAAAATGAAATGAAAATGAAAAGGGGTGAAGTACTGACCTAGGGACTGTTGTTGGCAGTAAAGAGGTCGATTTCTATTGGCCAAAATGGGTGGTGGTGGTGTAAAACGAGAAAAGGACCAAATCTGTAAATATTTTGAAAGCCTGGCGCTAGGTGCGGCGCACCACCTCACTGGGTGCGGCGCACCGGGCCATTTTTGGTCACTTTGAGTTTTTCGTTTTTGCGTTATTGCTTCGTTGGACCTTTTTTTTTAATTATAAGTTGTCGGTTATGATAAGTTATGAACTTAGGAAAGTTCAATAGGCATTTTCTTGGTATTAGGACTTATAATTTTGATTCCGGAAGTTATTTCGACACTAGTTCCGATAAAGTATAGATTCAAAAGTTACGAACCAAAATAGAGCGAACGAGACAAAGAAGTAACTAACGTTTCGAATTGATATCACAACAGAATAAGTACCTGGATTTTGACGGTTGTCACAACTCAAGAGTTTAATTACGTGACCAAAACACATTTACGTGACAAACAATCAAGACTTACGTGAACGGAAGTGGAATTACGTGAATATGAAGGAATTACGTGATCAAGAAGCAACAATTACGTGAACAACACTCAATTACGTGACAAGGGTGTTTGTTACGTGAACGTAAGTCGTATTTCGTGAACGTAACTTCCTTATTTCGTGAACGTAACATGAGTTACGTGAATAGAAAGCAAGTTACGTGCCATAACGGGATTTTTACGAAAAATAACATTTGGAAATCGATTTTGGAGTGTTCTAAGTGTCCAAATGATCTATAATCAAAACCCTATGTCCAGAATACTATTAGGAACAATAATCCTCAATAAAATCTCGGTTTTGACGGTTAAAAATGGAATTTACGTGTTTGGATAAAAATAGAATAAAGTTTAAAACCAAAATGAATGAATACTTACTTGATCGTAATGAAACTTGGAGGATAGATAGAGGTGATGATGGTGATCAATAATCCGGTCTCGGATCTAAAATTGGACGGTTGGATCGCCGGAAAAGTTAGAGAGAAGGTGGAGGTGTTTGTGTGTGTTTTTAGAGAGAGAGAGAGAGTGTGTAGGTGGTTTATTTGGAGAGGAAGTGAGAGAGAGAGAGAGTATAGATAAGACAAATTCAGATTTCTAATAAGACAAATAGGTTGGTGGAGGACTAAAATTGAAATAGAAATCTCGCGTAGGACTAGTTTCGTAATAAAATTTCCGAAGGGACTAAAAATGAAATACTTTTTAAACGTTAATCTTAATTATATAATTAAGGCATAATTCCCCTAAACTTATCATAAGAGCATACTAGACTTATACTAAAGGCACTTAAGACTATACGTTCCCGACATAAAGATCCGAATCACATGCTATATACCCGATAAACGCAAATACGCATAAAATACAAATACGATACTCATAATATACGAATACGATAAACATAAAAGAAATACAATAGGATCAAAACACGAACATAAATAAATAAAACGAATACGAGACGATAGAATAATACCGTGAAATTCGCGAATGTCACAAAAATTAACAACAATAACCCTTTCTTTTAATCAATTTAACTAAACCCCTTATTTTTTTAAAATAATCAATTTAACTATTCTTTAACCAAAATTAAACAACAATAATCTTTTTTTTAGTCAATTTAATTAAATAATTCAAAACTAATAATAACTTTTTCATTTCCAAAACTAAATAATAAAAAACCGGTTCTCTTTTATTTTTTCTAAAAGATACCTAAATACGTTTAACTTTGTAAATTTTGAAAGAAAATTTAATGGTTTCGTATTAATCAAAAAATTTAAACGTAATTTTATGGTTTCCTATATATATTCTAAAAAATACAACATCGTGACTTTCAATTTTTCGTTATTAATAATAGTTTGATTTAACAAATATGTTTTTAACTTGTTAATTTATATTAAGTTCTACTATACGAAACCAAAAACAAATTTAAAATCCAAAATACTATTTTGTCATGATCTAAACTCATCTAAAAAACTAAAATAGATGCATTATAAGACTTATAATTTCCATAATATGATTTTATATTATTATTATACTATATTATGGTATTATATTATTATATATATATTTAACAAAGCAACAAAAGAATTGAACTTATAAACAACACATTAATTATTAATTGAGAATTTTGTAAGTATCTATTCATTTATTATATATGGTCATTTATTATACATGGGTTTATCGCCTGGATGTTTTGATGTAGAGTAAAGAATGGTCATACATTTTATTCTAGAATAATAACAAGGATACAAGATTCATCAACTATAAATTTCATGGAACAAAAGTTTTTACTTTTTATCTTTATTTCGAAAAAAATTGTTTTAACTTAAAAATACGTAATTTAATTGATATATTCCCGTCATCTTAACCTTATACCTAAACATCCAAGACACAATAAATGTAGATAGGTATTTATTTATTAATTTTATCTTTTTGTGTCACGTCCAAACAGAATGAGATTCGAGAAGAATGATATACGTGTGATTATAAAAGTACGATGTGTGGCATCTACTTTAATAATTATGTTGTTAATTCTTTTACCGGCTATCACCGGTAAACATGTATACGTGGTAACTGGTAACTGATAGTATATTTTATAAAAAAAGCTGTAATGTTCGATTATTACACTGAAAAAGAAAATATAATATACTATATATTAATATTCATATTAATATTTATTAAAATATACTTTATATGTAATAGTGAATCTGTAACAGTATATCTAATTGGAATCAATATAATACCCACGCTAGACGTAGTTACATATAACTGAGGTGAGGACCACAATAGTGATAAGATGGAACGGAATCCATTGAATTAGCGTCTTCGTTGTCGTTGTCGTCGTCATCGTCATTGTTTCTATTCTCCGAAGAGGAAATAAAACATAAAGCAAAATCACAACAGATTGATTTTACGTACTGGGCTACTAGGCCAAAAGAATAAAAGTTTGGTGGTTGAGTGATGAAAACTTGAAATTCAGAAAAACAAATAGTTGTTATTATGGAGGGTGCATATGTAGGAGTTCGGACTAGAGCTCGAGCTATGGCGATGTCGATGGTGACCGAGGAGATGGTTGAGGGTTTGGGAGCTGTAGCTAAGAGAAGGAAGGTTAGTAATAAGAAATTGAGGTCTACTTTTGTGCAGATTAAAGCTCATGATAAGTGTGAAATCAAGGTTATCGATAATTTAGTGATTGAAGATGAATTAGTCGATTCAAGCAACGTTTGCACGAGTGTTAGATCTGGTAGTGCTCAAATAGCTTGTTGCTCTAGTACCGGTTCAACGGAGAAACCGAAAGCTTTAGATCTAGAGGTAATGTCTTAACTTATCTTCATTTTATATAACACACTTTGTTTTTGGCTAGGTTTTTGTAAGTTTTACATCCAAGTTTTTATTAAAATTATTCCAACTTGAATAGTTTTAAATTTTACATGTTTTTTGGTTTTGTTTCGTATTTGTAGGTGGAGAGTGTTGAAACTGAAACTGAAACCGAAACAGATGCAAGATATAATATAGAGCGAAGCAAATTAAGGTTTATAAAATTCTCATTTAATCCCGGCCGTTTTCAACTTTTTTGTGAAACAACTTACAACTAGAATTTGCATATTTTTTTTTAACTATTTCAGCACACCAACGATTGATTTTAAGGAAGAATCATGCGAACTCGAGTCTAGTGAAACGAAACAGTTACCCGAATCGAATAAATCATGCTCTAAGATGCCACCAGAAACTGAACTAGAAGAATTCTTTGCGGCTGCACAAGAAGATCTCAATAAACGTTTTAAACACAAGTGAGTAAAGTTATAAGCTAGATATACACTTGTTTTGTAGAATTATCTTTAACACCATGAATGTTGTTATAATTTTTAGGTATAATTACGACATTGTAAATGATACTCCTTTAAAAGGTCGTTTCGAGTGGATCAAGCTAAAGCCAGAGCAATGAAAACGAAGACGAAGATGAAGATGACCGGTGAATAATTAATTACTTAATTAAACATGGTTGTTAAATTCATAAAAAAAAAAAGTGATAGAAATATTACATGTTTAAATTCCAACTTAAACTGTTCTCTAGCTAGCTACTAGCAACTTAGTTAGGTTAATTAATTTTAATGCTAATGAAAATAACATGTTAATTATTTACTAAAAAGTGAGTTGCCGGAGTAGTGGCAGTTTGGTAATTAGTAGTTGCCGGAGATGATGAGTGACGACTTGCCGTGTAAGCCACGAACACGTGTTTGAATGCCGGAAAACATAAACTGACTCCATCCCATGTGTATTTTATCAATGTATCAGAAATAGTGCGTGTGTGTGTGTGTATTTCAGCACCAATGTCCAAATCTTCATCATTCAAGTACAAATATGTCATCACAGGTGTTTGGTTTGATTAGTAACACACGAGACATGGTTGGTGTACAATTTTTTTTTAGATTTTAAATTTAATAATGTTGTACTATTACTTTATTAATGCTTGCTATACTTACTTGATTTAGTAAAAGATTAGCTCATGTTTTATAGATTTTCTTTTTATTTATTTATTATTATTAATTAATTTTTTATAAGTGTTCATTGATTTAGTTTGGTTTTTGAATATATTTGGATGATTATCATTCTAACTAGCTAAAGCGATGAATAATTCAAAATTTTGTTAGAAAAACGTTTAGAAACACATTAATTAACACGTTTGTTTATGATAGGACTTGGACACGTAACTTCTTGGTTATTGAGTTCATACATATATCGCAAAACCATTTGATACAATACGCATATAATATATTATGTTTGAGATAATACAATATTAATTGACTTAATGTAATATTATTTACATGAAAATGATAACCATAATTTTACGTATATGCAAAATGGAAAATAGACTCAAATCGTTTTACCAATAGTATGACCAGTTCATTAAATAGTAAAATGATAGCCATATTAACGTTAGGCATTAAAATTCTTTATGATCGTACATATAATATGAGGATTTATTGTTTACCTTAATGAATTTAGGGACGCCTAAAGGTGTCGAACGATCTAAAACAAATTTATTATTTAGACATAAAAAACTTAACTTTACAATTTTCGTTGATATAAATAATAAATTCCATTACCTCAAACATCTTACCCAATTAAATGATGCTAAAATATGGGAGGGAAAAAATGAAATACACAGGTGTTCAAATTTTTGGACTTTAACTTTTTTTTTTAATGTCTAAATTACTTGTTTTAGTGACCTTACTAGTTTATTTTCGGTGTATATGTGGATAATTTTATTGAAAATTTACAAATATAATATATAGAAACAGAGTAAACATCGTGTGTCATCAATAATATATAACAATATGAGTTGTGATGATGCTAGATATATGTTTTTCGTTTATATGTACGTGTTTTCAACGCCACTTTTAAATTCGTATACGTAGAAAACTCTATCGGAAATAATACAATTATAAGCTATTAAAAGATTGATGTATGTGTTTATAAAGTCAATAAGAAAGTTGCATTCTATTAAGTTTCATATGTTGGTAATTCGAGTATTTTTGATGATTCTACTCTATCAATTTTTAGATTTCAAATTATATATTAGGTTATGTCAAACAAAAACAAAAATATAGAATGTGTCTTTTTTTGTATGTCAACATTTTTTTTTTTCTTACGATTATATGTAATTACTTTTTCGTAGAAAAGGAAAAACCAAAAGAGTGAAATTAATATATATATATATATATATATATATATATATATATATATATATATATATATATATATATATATATATATATATATATATATATATATATATATATATTTATTTAAGATTTAAAATAATGGTCTCAAGTTATGTTTTTTTAAATAAATAATAAACTTAAAGGGTTAAAATTATATATAAAATGGAGGGTATAGAACAAAAATAATTAATGATGATATTATCATTTTGATCTATGTGTGTAAAATTAATCTTGAAACCAAACTAGTGGTTCATAATTCGTCATGTAGTTTTTAATAGATATCTTTTAGTATATATATTATAGATAATCGAGCCGACACTAAATGTCATACAAGTTGTCTATGTAATTTAATTATAATGTTTAGGATTATTTAGAGTAAGGAAATGTTTGTTTTGGGTTATATAACATATTTACGGGTTTGTAATTTTTAATAATCTCATAAACTTATTTGTTTTGGATTACGAGTTTATCAAATTGAGTGTATAACTTATATAAAGTTATAAAGTCAACTTAATAAGTTCAAAAGTCGAAAATAAAAAGTTTATAAGTTTTCGAAGCTAAATAACCTTATAAGTCTATTTTACATATAACAAAACAAACGCAAGACTCGTATACAAAACATATCAACAAGTGTTTAAATAATTGATTAAAAACAATAATAAATCAATGGACGAAACACAAATTTTAAATTGTAATAAAATAATTTGTTAATTTGAAATTGTAGAATTGAAAAACTACAATAAGGACGAACTGCAAAATTTGTATTTAAGAACGAAACGCCAGGTTAAGAATCATGCCAAAAGTATCGTTTTCCCGACCAATTTGTTTGTTTCCTGTAAGAAACCAAAATAAAAACTACAATAATATCGGAAAACTAAAATTCAAAAATGATATTTTGTATTTTCAACAGAATGCCAAAAGCATTATGGGGTTTATGCATGATTGGAATGACTAAAAGAAACCGAAAATCGAAATAAAAAACCCGAACCAAAATCATTTATAATGTATATCATTAAAAAAAACTTTTTATATGCAACTATTTGTTTGGACTGAAACATTTTAGATTAGTGTTGCAAAATTGTTTCGACGAAATTATTGACGTATTTTAGGCCGAAACTTTTTTTTTTTTAATTTATTTTTTGTTGCTTTTTTCAAACATAACTGATGTAAAAGCGAATCAAAAGATTCCTAACTTGTAAACCAAAAATTTTCAGTTCGGTTTCCAATTTATACAAAAATGATCCAAAATGAACCACACTTGCCCTAGTTCCTCATTATTTATGTTTTGTCTAACAAATAAAAAAGATTACGTTTTTAGTGTAATGCATAGTTACTAATGACACACAAATGTGAGCAATGGAATGACTAAATGGTTTACCACTTTACCATGTTGCGGTTTTAAGGTCTCTTCCTTTGTCATCATATATAAGTTGGTGTAGTATACTAACGGTCCAATGGCACTCAATCGACACTACAAGAATCGAGGCCTTTAGCGACGACCCCTACAGCGACGACATCAAAATCGTCGCTAAAGGCCCGCTAAACGACAAAAAATTTCAACTTTTTGACTTTGTCAGACTTTAGCCTTTGGCGACGACATTTACCTTTAGCGACGACAATTTATTAAATAAATAACTAAAATTATTAATAATTCCCGCCAAATCCCGCCAAAAACCTTCGGCGACGACTTATCGTCGCCAAAGCCAATTCTGACATTTTTATTTGATTAATAAATAATTAAATGGTTATTTAAATAATTTATAAAATTTTAAAAATAATTAATTAATTTAGTTAAGCCTTTAGCGACGACAAATCGTCGCCAAAGGCTTAACTAAATTAATTAATATATTTAATAAACATTTAATTATTTATTAAATTATTAATTAATTTGGTTAAGCCTTTGGCGACGATTTGTCGTCGCTAAAGGCCTAACTAAATTAATTAATTATTTAATAAATAATTAAATGTTTATTAAATATATTAATTAATTATTTAATAAATAATTAAATGTTTATTAAATATATTAATTAATTTAAATAATATATAATGTATATATATTAAAATTATATAATGTTAATATATATAATTTTTTTTTAATTAAATAATATTTAAAAAATGAAAATATATTATATCAAATTAAATAATATATAATGTTAATTTTAAATAATAATTTTTGTTTAAAATAAAATTAGTTGATAATAAGAAATAAAAAGTAATTATATTATTAATGTTAATATACTTAAAATAAATGTATATACATATTTTTAAAAATCTAATATCGTAATTAAATAATTAATACGATTAATAATCGTTTAATGTTATAACGAAAAGTTGTAATACGACATGTTGTGGTATAATTATAACTTTAAACCATAAGCACCTAATGCTAGACCTTAAATCCTAAACTCGATCATATCCCTAAGTCATCGTAACGGTAAACCGGAACAACGTACATTCATCGACAACTATCGACTATTAAAGGTAACATGAGTTATGCCAGAGTTGTATAGACCATTCATCTATCGATCATTCATCGACAATTTCAAAAGTTTACATTTACGATGTATATATTCAAATTTCTATCGAACATATTTCAAAAGTGAATGTTTTATGTGGCTATATATATCGACTACAACCCTCTTTTCAAAAAGCTAAGATTGATCTCAACTAGGACCGATCATAGGTTTTCAATTCCAACCGCATAAAAATGGAAGCGAACAAAGTTAGATATAAACTACAATTTAAAATAAATAAAAACCTGTATCATACCTAAAAAAGTTTATCGGTGTCAAAAATGGACAGGGGAGACGTTGCTTGTCACTTTACTTAGAAGTGATATCTTCTTTGTTTCACTATCGAAGTGAGAGTTTCAAACAAATTATGATAATGTGATTGGGATATTTGAATCACCAATTATGTGAAATGCTAGGAATCCGTCGCACTCAATACCGATGGAATGATTACTAAAAACTGAAATATAATTACATAATAAATAATAAATAAATAAATAAAAAAAAAATTTCGGAAGGCCTTTGGCGACGATTTGTCGTCGCCGAAGCCCAGTCAACAAAAGTCAGCCTATTTGGCCCAGCCCGCCAAACTTTTGGGGTTTTCCCGGGCTACCCTACAGCGACGATATATCGTCGCTATAGGTCTTTAGCGACGACCAAAAAAGCAGATTCTCAATAATTGCAGATTGTTATCTCTTTCATTTACACCAAAACACAAAATCACCACCACCCGCTTAGCTTCAAAATCGCCAAAAAAGCATATTCTCAATAATCCTCCACCGTTATTATCACTCCAACATTCCACCACCACCACCAAATTGCCACCACCCGCCACCAACCACCACCAAACCGCCGGCATCACCACCCGTGAGTGTTTGTATGTATAAAATTGTATGATTTAAATGTATGGTTTGTATGTATAAAATTGTATGATTTTAAATGTGTAGAATTGTATGGTTTGTATGTATATAAGTTTGTATAACGTAGGTTTAGTGATTAATTTCGGAGTAATGATACCTTAGGTCTGAAATTAATCGATCCCGTAGAATACCCGTCCGAAATTAATTTATTAGAAATTAATTTCGGAAAGTCCCCATTTTGGGACTGCTTTTTGAATGTTTTGTCTCATTTAGGATATAGATGTGTATGTTGACGCTAATGTTAATGATGATTCAGAACCCGAATATGTCGATTCCGATAATGAATGCGAACCAAATATTGTTTATTCCAGCGATGAGGCAGATTGATTTGTAATTGTTATATTTAATATGTAAAAGACTTGAAATGAAATGAAATTGTTATTGTTCTTGCCGTGTTTAATTATGTTTTTTTATATGTTGGTTAATTTATATAGTTGTTACTTACTACACATATAATTGTTATGTTTATTGTACTTGTTCTATACAGATGACTAGTGTAGCTCACGGAGGAGATGCCGGAGGTGATCCACCCGGTGGCCATTGGGATCCCCCTAGGGGTCATATTGGTAAGAATATTACTTGTTGGTTTTATTATGTTTGTTTAATTTGTTCATTTGAATTTTCAGATTCTGTAAAGAGGCAACGTGGAAAAACATCAAATAAAGAGTTGCGAGACCTGTGGAAAAAAAATGGTAACAGGCCTTTGAAGATCGACTTTGATGACAGAGACTTAAAGACTTCTAAGCCCATTGGGCCACACGGCTCAAAGTTTATTTCTTTGATTGGTACCCTTGTGAGTGACAACGACTTCCCGAAACATTACGACAGCTGGGCAAGGGTGCCAATGGAATCGAAGAGGTTGATTATGCCCGAAGTGCAGGTTTGTTTTGGTTTTTATTACATTTTCGAATATTTATTAAATCTATACATTCTAACTATTATTTTTTGAATTGTAGAAATACTTCGATATTCGTAATTGGTTTGATGGTGGTCAGAGGGAGGTTTGGGCTAGAGCCGCGTTGGATTGGACATGTAAGGAGCGGTATAAGGATGCCAAAAATGATTTCAAGAACGAACATTTTATTGGACGGGGTGGGTACGACAACATTGATTTTCTTAGGGAAAATCCCCCACCATGAGTTGATTACAATTTGATTTGGCTTCCATTTTTGAACCGGATGGAAGACCCGAAGGTCATAAGTCGTTCACTGAAAAACTCGCAAAACAGGGGCAAACAAAAGTTTGCGAGAAAACATGGAAGTCGATCCTATGCATTAAGGAGGGACTTAAAGGTACGTAACTTTTTAATTCTTAGTTTTAATATTATTCATATAATTTGTGTTTGATTTGATATTATACTAATTTATTTCATTTGTTTGAAGCAACGTGAGGACCCGGAACACAAATATCCAAGTCTTCTCGATGATTATCGAGATCATCATACGAATAAAGATGGATCTTGGGTCTCGGAGGAAGCTTTCGGTTTGCATGTAAGTAATTAGGGTAAAAGGGTAAAATGGGTCAAAGTGGGCAAAATGGGTTAAATGGATAAAAGGGGTCAAAGTGGGGGAAGATGGGTAAAATGGGTTAAACATCGACAAAATGGGCTAAATATATAACGGGTCAATGTGGGCGAAATGGGTAAAATGAGAATAAACATGGTTAAAATTGGTCATTTGAGTCAAATGGGTCAAGGTGGGCGAAATGGGTGATATATTACTAACCAAATACAACTAACTTATAATTATTCTTATTTGGTTTATTTTGAAGCGACAAATGACGGATTTGAGGACGAGCTCCCCCTCCGCAAGTGAAGGAGAAATAATGGATGAGGTATTGGGAACTCGAAGCGGTCACCAACGAGGTCGGGGAAGAAAATTACCGATCTCTATCACGGGAGAAGGATCTTTGATGACCCCGTCTTCGAGAGAAAAAGGAAAGAGGCCTATGCAAAAACCAAATGTGATGACAACGGATGATTTCCAACGATACATGCAAGCACTCCAAGCCGCCAACCCGGGCATTGTTTTTCCCAACCTTCCAATGCCTAGTCAAAACGTGGAGGAGAACGAGGAGAACGAGGAGGAGGATGATGACGAGGATAGTTGATGGTTAGTGTTTTTGTTATCCTCGAAATATTTGTTGAATGTTTGTATTTGTTGACGGTTTGGAACAATTTGTAAGCGGTTTGTAAGAATATTTAATATCGACGGTTTTGGAACAATTTGTAAGCGGATTTGAAGTTTATGATAATTTAGATTATTTGTTTATTGTTTTGTTTTTTAATTTTTGTTGGGAATAAGCTGTTTGGAATAAGCTGTTTGGATCGAAATAAGCAGGAAGCCGGGAAATAAGTTGTAAATCAGCTGTTTTTTTTTTTTCTTCTGTAGGGCCCTTTGGCGACGACAAATCGTCGCCAAAGGCCTATCAAAATCGTCGCTAAAGCCATATTAAAATAATATTAATTAATTAAATAACTAATAATAAATAAATAAAAAATAATTAATTAAATAAATAAAAAATAATAACTAATTAATTAATTAATTAATTAATTAAATAATTAATTAAAAAAACGGGTTTGAAAAAGTCAAAGTGGGTCCCGCCATCGTCGCTATAGGTTTCCTGAAATCGTCGCCAAAGACCTTTCGCCACGACTCTTTGGCGACGACTTTTTCACCTTTAGGCACGATTTCAAATCGTCGCTGTAGGACCTATTTGTTGTAGTGCGACATCGTATACATATTCATCAGATATCCCACATTAGGCCGTGATCATCAATTAACACCATGCTAGATCATATATTCGTTGGGTCATCGTATATTCCACATCATGCACACATTAACAAAATTAAAATATAACGACTTCTTCGAGATTAACAAAAATAGTTTATAAACCCCACTAGGATTTTGAGTTTTGGTAACGGCAGCCATGTAGGCTGTTTTTAAAAAAGTAAAAATATACATAATTTGGTTGTACATTCGTAGCGAATTTGAGATCTCCCGAAATGCAGGGGGTGTTGTTTTGTTAATGTATAAGGAAATTAAGCATGTAATAGTTTTTTAAAAACAACCCATATGACTGTTATTATCAAAATCCTATATTTTTTTTCTTTTTCTTTTTAGTTTAGTGTATCGACAAATGAACTACGAGATATATCCGGAGTACAAAACAACCTAAGAAGTAAGGACCACATTTTGACATGTGAGGCCTCGTACCACTTGTCGTATGAATAAAAATTATGTATGCCATTTCTTTCACGTTATTGTTTTGTGGTACGTATTGATCATACCTTATCTATATTCTTTTTCGTTCTATCTTAATTAAAAAAGAATTCTGATATAATACGTATTAATTACTTTTATTTTTATCTCTACAACAACTCATTGTATTTAAATTATCAACCCCTATTTTTTGGAAAATCAATAACTTACAAAATTTTATTACGTATCTTAACTTCTAAACCACAATATACTTATTGAGGTTATAAAAAATCTTAAAAAAATTCATTAAGTAATACTTGACTATCTATATTTTTAAAGTTCAACAATATCCTAACATTATCAACCATCAAAAGTGAGTCTTATATTATTGATTTACAACAGAAATGATGGGTATATAAAAATGGCATATAGCGTTTCATAACATGACATTTTTTATGACTACAAACACCGCAAAGTTCCATAAAAGCTTCTCTATGTTTACGGGAAAAACGACAATATCGTGATCACGAAATAAAACTAGTAGTGTTACAATGTAAATATAAAAGTGAAAAAAGTTATGTATGAATCTTTTACATATTTTAACAAGCCCTTTAAGGAAGGCATATTTGTGTAGTCACTAACACCACTATGTAATGATTAGAGGAAAAAGTGCAAAAGCAAAAGCACGTGGATGAAGATGGTGCAGTTACTTTACTGTGCACATTCCCGCGTGTGATCGCTCCTCTCTTCCTTGTTTTCATCTTGTTCCGAAAAGCGAAACCCCCCCTACATTCGTGTAGTCAGAATCTAATTTATTTAAACTTTTAATAATTCTATTTATTTGAATAAATATTACTCCGTAATTCAAATGATCTTTTTGAGTGCATGTTTTTGGATTAAAAAAAATAAGAAAATATTACAACAAGTTTAACAATATTTATAGTTTTTATCTTTTATGTCATTTGAACCCTCTTACGACATAATTTTGTACGAGTTGGTAGACGGAAAGGTGATTCTCGTTTTTTCGAGCTAGTAGTATGTTATTGTTTTTTCTTGATTCAAACACACGAACTTCTATTTTCTTTTTATGGACTCTTAGTATATAAACTTTTTAAAATAATGCACCAATCTTCTATGAACTGCACTTATGTTTTCACGTGGGCTATGAACCTTCTTAAAAGACTCGAAAGACAATCTGATAGTCGGATAATCGGGTGTGTAGCCCAATTTTCTATAAACACCATTACAAATTCCTTTAATAATGATTTAGGGGGTGTTTGTTTCGGCTTATTAAACGGACTTATGAGCTTATGAAATTTTTCATAAGCTCATAAGCCCATTTTTTCCGGGTTATGAACTTATCAAGTTGAGTTTATAACTTGTGCCGGTTACATAAGCCGAAACAAACACCTATTTAAAAATAAATAAGACATTCTATTGAAAGGGATAGAGTGTTATACATATAGGAATACATGTGGGTAAAAGGATGGAAGACTCGAAAGACCATCGGGTAAGCTGGTGTCACAAATTTATACTACATGTCAGATAATCAAGTGTGTAGCTTTTATCCGAATACTTTCTCGTGTATACGGTTTGGACCGTAGATACGTTAATAAGTCCGTCAGTTTAGTATTATGTGATAAGACACATTATGCTAAACTTAAAATTGTATTTAGACTCCATATTTAAAAGGAGATCCTATCCGAACGTACCTTTGTTCACATCCTTGCTTGACAACATACAAACTACCTTCATCGGACCATCGAGTAGTATAATGTTCTTTTGACGATGAGCTAGTATAAACGATAACCTTTTCTGGACCGATTAATGGGATAAGTACGTTGTTGGATGAACGTAGCATATGCATCTTTGTAGGATGAACGTGACCTCGAATCTATTGTCTGGGAATCTTTCGGGAATAGAATTGTACATATGGTTCAGATTTTTAGTACGTCTATAAACCCATAATCAATAGGTTAATGGACCAACTTATATAACACTGGGCTAAAACCCTTTTATTTAATAAAGAGTTTTGATAATCACAATTCTATAGGTTGTGGTTTAAAGATTTAAGCATGCATCATTTTATTGTACAAAATCTCAACAGTTCTCTGCATTGGTGATCTTATTCCTTACATTCACGGAGTACAACTAATTTTTACAATGTCTTGACGTTTTAGACACAACCCTATGGTTGTCGTTATTATTATTCTTCAATAAATAATACATTATATTTATATAAATATTTATTTTGAACTAAATAAAAACAATACATTTGAATCTAGAGAGTTATTGAAAGTTATGTTAGCGCTTTTGAAAAGGAGCGGTCCCAAAAATGTTTGCTCAATTTGAATAAAAAGGCAAAATGATGACATTCATTAAAGGAGTTTGCTTTTTTCATTTGAGATCTGAATCTCATGTAATCGCATTTTCCTTTTACCAACTTCATATTCTTATACATATTTGAAATTTCTAATAACTGCTTACATATTATTTTCTTTAAAAAGGGATAAAATGAATAAAATATTTTGTTATTTTTGGTTAAATAGAATACTAAGACTTTGACCATTAAAAATTGGAAGTTTTTGTGATGAACATTTGGGATCTTCAAATAACATCTTA
>CAJVGC010000589.1:42997323-43027323 GCA_910822075.1 Senecio squalidus | reverse complement strand
GCCATTTTTCGTGGAAATCTATAATCTAGAAATAATGGCAATAGATTTCGTGAAAAAATGTTATGCTAATTACACTTCTTTTCTGTTTTGCTCATTTTTCTTGATTAGCAAGGTACATCTGTATTCAAATTCCGAAAGAAGTCTTTGGAGGTAGTGAAGTTGTTGTTATTAGTATGTGCAATGGTATGTGGTGTTTATGTAAGTTCAACATATTTGAAACAAACACACATCGACAAAAAGAGGGAACTTTTCGAGTTTCATGTAATCAAGAGGCCTCATCGTAATAATGTTGTTTTTCACTCTCAAATGGCTTACTCACATTCTCCGAAACCCAAAGCTTTCGACAAGTAAAATCTCTACACTTTATTTTTCTCGTATGTGTTTGATATTTTAAAGTGGTACTACTCCTAAAAGCGTTCTCGTGTTGCAAGGTTTGAATGTGCTGGAACTCCTACAGGTTTGTTTGTCATCATGTCGATGCAAAGATCAGGAAGTGGATGGTTTGAAACTTTACTGAATAGTCATCTTAATGTAAGCTCCAATGGCGAGATTTTTGGTCCAAAAAACAGGAGACAAAATGTTTCATCGATTATAAGCACCCTAGATAGAGTTTACAATTTGAATTTGCTTACTAGTTCATCCAAGAACGAGTGTTCTGGTGCAATTGGCTTCAAATGGATGGTCAATCAGGTAGAGCATTTAAGCTTTAAACTTTAACAATCAGTAGCAACTTTATCTGCTCATGCTATCTGAGAACATTAATTCTTGACGATTTAGGGCTTGATGGAATACCCTATAGAGATTCTCGAATACTTCAATAAGAGGAACATTTCAGTCATATTCTTCTTAAGGAGAAACATGTTGCGTAGATTGGTATCGATCCTTGCAAATTCATATGATAAAGATGCCAAGCTTCTAAACGGCATTCATGTATCCCATGTACACTCACACGAAGAGGTAACAGAACATTTTTCATAATCTGTAAAATACTCCCTCCGTCCCATATTTATTGTCCAGTTTTGACTTTCTCGGTCTTTGCTTTTTAACTTTGACCTTAAATAACTTTTTTCGTGCTATAAATTTGTTGATAAAAATTATATCATTGAAAAATAATTTTAAAACCGAATCCAGTCATATAATTTGTATCAAATATTGTATAACACAAAAAAAATTATTCATGGTTAAAGTTACAAATGAAAGACTTAAAAAGTCAAAAGTGGACAATAAATATGGGACGGAGGGAGTATTAAATTAGCAATAACATTTCAAAACTATGTGTGACCATATTCTATTTTATTATTGCATATAGGCTTTGACGCTATCAGGATACAAACCCACGATCAATGTAACATCATTGGAATCGGAGTTGGGAGAAATGGAATCAACGGCCATAAAGGCTTTGGAGTACTATAATACCACGAGTCACATCGTAGTCTATTATGAAGATCTCATTAAGCACCCTTCTGTAAGTAAACAATCCTTGTTGTATCCCCAACTATTTTGTCTCTTGGCTTTCACACTCATTTTGTTATACTTATAATTATGAAGAAACTTATAAAAGTCGAAGATTTTTTAAAGCTGCCACGAATGAAATTAAAAAGTCGGCAGGTGAAGATTCACAAAGGACCATTATCCGAACATATTAACAATTGGGATGATGTCAGTAGGACTCTCAGTGGAACAATGTATGAGAAATATCTCCACGCCGATTATTGATTCTACATTTTATCTCATGATGAAGGTCTTTTCGTTTTAGCTTGTATCACGAGGGTGTATTTAATACATATGGGACGGGGTCAAATTATGTAATTAGTAGCTCACTAGCAGTGATATTATTACAAGACTAAATATGTATGTTTAGAAATGTAAATGGCGATGCTTATCTAGGTTTTACACCTTTCATTATTGAGTTCTTTGATCGTTTCGCTATTTACTAGCGTATTACAACTATCACTTACAAAAATATTCAGAAAAACGGTGGTATATCATCACGTTAAAGGCTCACATTTGATCTTGTTCCAATCAGTGTCTGCTGTTCAAAATAGTGACAAAATGTTACTGTACATAAACCGCAATTCCAAAACTTGAGAGGCCAACCAAGAATTCTCCTATTCAAAAAGTTGCCACTTACGTAAAATCGTATATAATATGTTAAACCATCATGAATCTAAATGTCACAAAGAAGATGCAATCCTTCCAAGTCACTATCATCCGTTGACCTTCGACGTCCTTATAATATTAGAAGTACTGTTGCCTCACTCTGTGAACCGCCTAGCATGATTAACAACTAAATCTTCGTATGGCCCGTCATTAAATCATTAGCAAGATTTCCTATTTAATAAGTCTAGTGGAAGGAAGGCGGCAAGAGTTCGGCTTCCAAACCAGATGGAAATAGTTTCACAACAGATTAACTCATAAATTCAAAGTTTTACATCGCTTTCACAGCGAAAAAGAGTGGTAGGGCATCTAGAGGTTGTTGGACTCATAGAATCTGAATTGATTTGTTCTTTTTATCGTTGACCATAAAACCTTATACAAATCAAATAAACATATTAGTGCCTTTAGTAAGTGGTAGCCATCATCAGAAATATCCAAACTGCTATTTGGAACCACTAAAAGTGATAAGATATTTTATAAAACTATGAACAATAAGCGATTGTTTACAATAAAACTTGGACAACGACCTCAATGAGAGTTCATTTAACAAAGCTCCAATGCCGCATACCAGAAATACGTCTTTCCCTAAATATTAAACCGAAAGGGATTAAATCTTCCATATGAATCATCTACAAAACAATAAACATTACTCAGAGGGAAATCCAGGAGATCGAACTTGTTAGTAGAGATAAACAGATAGTTACTGGATATACGATAAGTTAAACAATCTAATCCTTCCATTTGATATGAAAAATACATAATCAAATTATATAATCAACACCTGTGAACCATCAACTAATTAAAGAAAAAATTAAGCAACTTCGAAGGCCAGTAAGCGGTCAAAGACCACTAAATCTTCGACTATTATTTTTTTAAACAAAAGATATAAAAAGAACAACAAAAGGCAGTCCAGACCATTCAAAATTTCCATGTGTGGCCTTATACTATTACCTCCAATAGTTGACTTTTTTCGGAATACAGTTACACCCCCTAAATTAATGTACTATAAATACAAAGGGTTGCATACATAGAGCAGCATCCATTGTGTTTCACACTTCAGCGAAAAATTTCATAAACACGAATAAAAGATTTTTCATAGCTTATATTAGTCGGTCTAATCATGGCATGCTTTCCAGTATACTACTCGCTCATTCTTATTTTTATATTTACATGTCAAGCGATGCTTGTGACCGAAGGAAGATCCCTCAAATCGTTTCAGGAACACAACGAGTTCCATCAGCACAATGATGAAAAAAACAAAGAAACAATTGATGGATTTCGACCTACTATGCCAGGAAAGAGCCCAGGTGCAGGCCATTCTTTTACAGAACACGGTATTGATGCTCAATCAGAAGCAGTGGTTAATGTCTCTCGCATTGATCTGTCAAGTACAATACATGGCCACAGCCCGGGTGTCGGTCATTCTATACACAACTAAATACAAAGGCTATATTTGTATGTATATAATTATGTTTTTTGTGAATTTTGTTCTTGGGACGTTAAGCTCAACCTACCATGTTTACTTATTACTCTGGCAGTTTGTTATCGTAATCACGTTAAAACTTTTATTGGAAATAAATGCTTCCCTCCCATAAATGTCTTCAAGTGCAGAATGCAAGAGTAAAGCACTCAAAATATGTATATAACACCAAAAGGAATAATATTCATGCAATACGAACATACCTTGAGGAAACTCATTGTAACTGCGACAGCTGAAAATGAATT
Source organism: Senecio squalidus (assembly GCA_910822075.1). Lineage (NCBI taxonomy): Eukaryota > Viridiplantae > Streptophyta > Magnoliopsida > Asterales > Asteraceae > Senecio > Senecio squalidus. The sequence continues at coordinate 43,023,441 of CAJVGC010000589.1, read as the reverse complement.
AATCAATTCTGAAAGCTCGGATACAAAACATCGTAGATGGTAATTCGTGTACTATCATCACTTTATGGGTATAAATTTCGTTACTCAGAGTTTGTTTAAAATCCAAATGATTCTCAACAGAAACATTTAAATGTAATCCATAACAAGGTTCTTATTTCCATCCACTGTTACAAAGATCACTTCTACGATCCAACAAGACTAGAGTCTCATCCGCCACAAAATCTAGCTAAAACGTAAAGGGAGGTGATTTGTACACCAAAAAAATCACGGCATGGTACAATATCGGCTGCAGAAAGTGCCACATCAGATTTCGAAGGAAACAGGTCAAATTGGTAAAAGACATTGAAAATGCATTCATTTGCATACACCATACTTCATTAGCAGCTTTAATTCAGGAAATTAAGATTACTATTGTAACAAATTAACGATACACTTGTGGTAATCATATTTATGGCGTTAACTAGTTACAAAATTGACAAAAAGTTTATGGGTCAACCCAATCCAGACTAAAAAGTTGACAATTTGAACGGTTACATAAAACAGATTGCATCTTCGAAACCAAAATATGGAAACGAAAACTGCAATCTGGCCAAACCATAAGAATGGTCTATGCAATTAACTCAAGTGAATATCAAGGCCCATAGAGTGTATGTCCAAAAGCCCGCATACTTTTTATAGCTAAAGCCCAACTTAGAAGACGAAAGAAAACACTCGGTTGTTATTTTTGCAAAATCTATCATGTACAACATCGAAAAGTTGTCCTGTAGGTCCATAGAAACAAAACCAAGAATTGGTTATTATTCTATAAAAACTGTCCTTTGTCATAAGAAGACCACCATTTTCTAAATCAAGTCACCTAATTAGATTAAGGAAATTTTAAGGTTAAGTCATTTAGGTGTTTCGTATTTGTGTTCGAAAATTGGTAAGGCACGAGTCTACATTAGTCTACCGAATACAATTATAACCAAAACTCCATCTATGTTTGGTCTACTTTTTTTGTTTTTTTATTGGCGTATGTTGAGCTGAACTTGGGCTCACTCAAACGGCCCATGGGATCTATATGCTAAGTTATTTGAGAATTAAAAATATTATAATTACTTTCTTTTTATTAATTAGAGTCAATATTTTTTGGTACGATTATATATATTATGTGGATCAAATACAAACCATGCTTAAAATATATATCAATAAGTACGTTTTAAAAAATTATTTAAAAATAGTTAAAAAAAGTTTTTTCACATTTTTTTCGGAGAATCTTCTAAGATAACCTCAAGAATCTTTTTATGAAATAAAAAAAAATGATTTTTTTTCGGAAAAAAGCGTAGATGCATTTTTTCGGTAGATGAATTTTTCTAATTTTATAAAAAATGCATCTACTTATTTTCAAATATATATCTAATTTATTGATAAAACTGCATCTTATTATTAATATTACAAAAAAATTGAGTTAAAATGCACCTTATTTTTGAAAATACATCGACTTTTCTAAAAAAATGCATCTACCGAAAAAATGAATCCAAATTTTTAAAAATCAAAAATTTCGAAAAAAAATCAATTTTTTTTTATTTCAATAAAATGATTCTAGAGGTTATTTTAGGATGATTATCCGAAATAGTTTTAAAAAAAAACCATTTTTTTACTATTTTTAAATTGATTTTGAAATGTTCCTACCGGTAGGTATTTTAAACATGGAGTGTAGCGGAACCTCACCCTATATATATATATATATATTTCGTGTTTTTCGTTTTTCTCAGTTTAAAGGTATGTCAAACTAATGACCAAACTCTACAATCTCTATTCATATTTTTTTCACGTTTTGAAAAAGTTTTAATATGTCCACGCTTTAAAATGCGAATAAAATCTTCAAATTTACAAGAGTAAGAAATCAAGTAAATCATAACAATTTTAACATTTATTATTATAGAAACAAAATGTTCACACTTATTAACACGAACAAATATTATCATTATTTACACTTTAAAATGTAGAGATTAATTTATAAGATCTAATTTCTTCATGGTGTCCTTATTACCTGAATAAATTTGGTATGACAATAATTTCACGCTTTTAAATACAAATAAGTTATATATTTTACACATTTGCATCAAACCCTTTTTAAAAATGTTAAAAAAGATGTAAACAAATGATATTTATGTTGTAATAAATCAAAAACCCAACATCTAATTTGGTTTAGTTGAAAACCAACTGAAACAAATTATAATTGGCTTGGTTTTTTTGAATTTTTGAAACCAAACTTCGAACACCCGTAAATAGTAGTGGTGGTGACACCTTGAAAAAACTATATTTTGACCTCATTCCCTTCTTTTCATTCTCGAGTTCCCACTCTCTTCTTTACTCTCAATCTCACATGGATATCACAATTTTTATGTTTTGGAGGGGCTAATTCCGACGACATGTTACGCTTGATAAGTTTCACTAAGTTAAATGCATCATAGCTTCGTACCGCTGTACACCCCTACGCATAAGATAAAAAAAAAACACGTATAATAAGTGACAAATCTTCCTGTTTATACATATAAATAAAATTGTAGTATCATATTTTAGAAGAAAAAAAACTATTTACATTATCTAGTTTCATTCATTGTATGGGAGAAATAAATAAATATATCAGTGTTAAACAGAAAAAATATTTATTGGATGCAATAAATATGGTCCCAAGATAGTTGCCAATTGGGGTGAAATATGCATATGTAATAAAGCGATGGCTAATCATTAGATGCCCATATTCTCCTTTCCTCATGTCATCATCGAACCTTAATTAGTCATATAACCCTTATACCAGGTTTCTTTAATGAAAAATCACAATCTTTGGCTTACAGGTTTCTTTAATGAAAAACGCACTCCTTACGGGTGGGGTAGACGGTATATTGAAATATGTACGGAGGTTAAGGGTACTTTCCAATCTATCATTTTAGAAAAAGATGTAAGAAAAAAATTGAAAATGAAATTTTGGAAACATAAAAAAGGAGTTTACAAAATTTTAGTATTAAAACTGAAAAATGGAGTTTTTGTTTTCACTGAAAAGTTTTTTCAAAAAACTCAATTTGAACGCGTTTTCCGTTTTGTGAGTTTTTCTTGAAAGGTGGATACTTTTCACAATCTCTAGAAATTAGAGTTTTTTGTTATCAAAAAAATAAACTCTTTTGCAAAAAAAAAAAAAAAATTGGAAAACTCACAAAACGGAAAACGCATTCAAATTGAGTTTTTTGAAAAAACTTTTCAATGAAAACCAAATATTCATTTTTCACTTTTAATACCAAAATTTTGGAAACTCCTTTTATTGTTTTCAAATTTTCCTAACAAAAAATGAAAAAACTTTTTTCCATTTAAGCGCGTTTTCATTATTTTCATTTGTTTTGTAGGGAATAAAAATGCATTTCTTTTTCAAAAAAGATAAAGATGAAAAAATTGAAAATTTTCCGCGAACTAAACGCAACCTTAGAAATTAGAGTTTTTTGTTATCAGAAAAATAAACTCTTTTCGCGAACTAAACGCATTTTAGAAATTAGAGTTTTTTGTTATCAGAAAAATAAAACTCAGTACAGGTTCCAAAATAAAAGGCTAACGCAAGTAGTTTACCAAAAAGGAGAAAAAGTTTCAGCTTCGTTTTGTCAATAAAGCTCAAAGTCAAAGTTATATCTCCAACTTTAACTACTTTTGCGAATATACTCACATACCTAAAACAGGCTTAAAATGGGATTAAAAATATGATTTGTTAAAGAAAAAAAAATAGTGAAATCGATATGACATGTGTTCTATGGATAACGTTTGTGTCTAGACATATATTTTATGTCTATGTAACAATAATATTTTTTAATTATATGATAGCAGTCATTAAAAATGATGTTATATAAATAAAGCCTGTTTCTAGACATATAGTTACTTTGAACAATACATAAAACCATAAACTTATTATTATTTATCATACGTTGTTACATCATTTGTTATTAGCAAGATTTCAAAATCGAGATCTTACCTTTAATTGTTATTATAAGTAGAAATTACTCTCTATATCAATTGAAGAACTAAAGCGTCATTTTATCATGATATATTCAGGGAGCTTTTGGTAATTTGGCTATTTTATCATGAAACTTTAAGGGATGTTTTGGTAAAGTTACATCTTCTCATGAAATTTTATTTTATCGGCCACTTTCTTTGACTTAGGTGATAAATTGAGTTTTTCATATTTTTCGTTTGACTTTTCCATATTCTCATGACGTAAATTACTATTGAGAAATGATACACATGTCTAAAATATAGGCATAAAATAAACCTAAACCATACAAAACACTAAACATGGATAACACTAATTCTTTTTCATTATATTCACCAATCATTTTCAAATTGCATCAATCAAATATTTAGTCCACTTTTTAGTCATGTATACTTAGACCTATATATCATTTTTCATTACTATTAGAGCACATACAACAATGCCGTTAATCACCATGCTATGTACACCTATTAAACTAACAAAATTATACCAACCAATATTTGAAATATAAAAAATATATTTTCATTACATGTTATTATAAGACTTACTACATAACCAAAATATATTCTCAAACTCTAAACTTGCAACATAACTTTATTTACACAAACTAGACCCGACTAACTTTGAATAAGCTTTTGTTTAAATAATGTAAAGAAAAATTAAAATGACATGATGATGTATACATATTTAAAATAAAACCATGTTAATCATTATGTATTAATAAAAAAAATTATATATGATATATAAATAAAACCGACCTAGATGCAGATATTAATTCATTCCGACGTATAGCGCAGGCAAATTAAATCTTATTTATATCAAAATATAAATGTGTAACAAATTAATAAAATGTTTATGCTCTATAAATAATAGCAATAGTTTGATATAAATTTTAGAGATTATAAACTGGAGTTGTTATTAAGTAATTAAATCATAGAGTGTTCAACTAAAATCGAAAAAGGCTTTATATTTTCCTTGACAAGCCACTTATTCGAGTATATTGATTATTCATTAGCTTTTTCTTGAAGAAAATTTGCACAAAAGTCACTTAAAAAATATTCCGTTTTTTCATTTGAGATTCTGATCCTTTTAATTTCCGGATTTCACTCTAACTTCTAATTTTTGTGAGTTTGTTTGTGGGTAAACTTCCGTTACCTCAATTACCACATTTATTAAGTATTGATACAATCAGATAATATGATTTGAAATATCTTATGGTTGAAACGATTTTATGTTAGATTGTCATGTTTTCATTAAACATAATCGTAAAATCATAAAATACTAGAATAAACATCTAGATTTTGAAAAACTTTGTTATTGGAATCTTTAATATGTAATAAAAGATAAGATTTAAATGTCACATGCCGAATTAAGCTCCCTTGGATTAGTTAACTTATTTGATAGCAGCCGTTAGATCAGATTGATGATGTCATCAAAAATTATTTTCATTTTAAACCCACTTACAATACATAACTAGCTTATTACCCATGTGATACACGACATTGTATAAAACAATGACGTTAAAAATTAAAGAATATTTCTATTTTGTGAAATCAGACATTGTAAAAATCGATTTATGATAAATAGTTAATTACCTTTTTTTAAACTATAAATTAGTTAATCACCTAAGCTAGCCAAAATGCGTAACACGAGCTAGACGTAAATAAAAGTCAAAAGTTTCTGGCACCATTTTGAACGGTTACTGGTTTTAATACCTCAGATATTTTTTGTTGAAAGTTGGTTATCCTTCTTTCAACTTGAGTATTAAAACTCCTGAATAAAACATTCATTCAAGACTATGCTTCTCTACTAACAATAATATCAATAACAATAGCAAGTTATGACTATTTAGATTAAGGAGTTTCCGCTTTATCGAAACAAAAATGCCCCAACGTGATTACCTAAGAAATAAAAGTCTCAATGTTGCACCAATTACAAATTTTTGAGATCTTTAGCAGTTACATAAGAGATTGAAGTTCCACTTGGATCTTCACCAAATGTCGAAGCCATCATTTTCCACTTTTCTTTCTCCAATCAACAAATTTCATGAGATTCTTGTTGATAAAGAAATTAACGTGATAAGAAAAGTTGTGCTAAAATGGTTGAAAGCTAACGTATGATACAAAATCAGTTTCACAACAACCAAACTCTTAACCTATATATCTACCTCTCGAATACTCGAAAACCGCAATAATCACATAATCACATTCAAAAACCTAATCAAATTAGCATTACACAATTTCAATTCGAACATATTATATATAACATTATACCTCCAATTAATACTCCTGAGCTCAATCGCATCCGATTGAGCAGCAATTCTCTTCGCAAGAGCTTCCATTTCCGCAGCATAAAACAAACAAACTTTTTTAGCATTTTTCAATCCGGAACTCATTTGCATCGGAGACGAAGCAGTAGATGCCAGCAGTTTCAGTATAATGTGAATCGGATCACTTCCGGTAACGCAATCGAAGATCCAGCGGTGGTGTGCGCCGTTGTCGGAGCTGTTGCTACTGTGTTGTTGACATTTAGTTTGACTTCTGATTTGGCGACGGTTGAAATAGTGGAATGAGCTGGAATTTAGTGTAGGTTTTGTTAGGTGTGGTGGCGATGGCGGTGGAGAAGCTGCCATGTGGCGGTGGTGATATGATGGTTTTCCGGATTTTATGATAATTTGAAGAAGTTGAAGTGAAGGATCTGTTGGAGGCTGAATTCAAATTTGTTGAAGCTTACCAAAGAAGACATTGTGTTTTCAAGAAAAACACATTTTACTATACACCGACTTCTTTTCCCAATAAATCCGACCAATTAGGTTTTTGAATTCAAATAAAAGCTGCATTGGGTAATGTTTTATTATATTTTTTAAAAGAAACTGAATATATTTAATTGAAAAACTCAAGAAAATTACAGCTAAGCGTATGACATCATTGTATAAAATCTTGTCTTAGGTGGACAACTTAATAACATGCCACGTCAACTGAATGACATCAGCCATAACCCCCATTTATTAGAGTAAGTAGATTACATTCTCTCTTTAATTCCATCTTTACTAAAATAAAAAACATAACTATAATTAACTTATATAATCGTTCAATTTGAACTATAATTTAACTTATTATTATTTCTAAAATCTCATAATACAAAATATCAAAAGATGTGTATAAACGTAAAAGTGTATATGTTACTATAACTATAAACAACATGTGTATAATCGTAAAACTATATATATTATTATAAATATACCATTATTTTTACATAATAAATTAAAATTACATAAATATAAAATTTACGATTCAATTTTTATTTTCTTCCGCATTATTGCGAGACAATAATTTAATTAAAAAAAAACAAAAAAATACAAGAACTATATAAAATATGAAATAATTAAATGCACATGATTGGAGTTGGGTAACGGAGGATAGACAAATAAATGGCAATTCCTAGTCTTTATTACATTAGTTGCCATTATTTCTGTTGGTAGACACGAATATCTTTTGGAAATCTTTAATTGAAGGCGACATTTTTAAACTTTAGAAATAAAAAAAAAATAAAAAAAGTAAAGGGACAATTGGAATATTATACAGAGTAGAAGAGAAAGATTGAAATAGACATTTTTGGGATTCAAAGATTTATTTGAGCTCTTAAAACTTACTAATGCAATTTAAACAAATAATTTACTATTATTGTAAAAATTAAAAGTGTATAACTCATCTATCTATTTAATTATTTGTAATAAGATAGTAAATAATCAAATAGAATAAGATAGATGATAATAAAAGAAGTTTAATTTATCCAAGTGTCCTCATTTATTTTCAAAATCGACATTTATATTTAGGTTTGTTTTAGAATAATTGTTTATTTTTATATAAAAACTATCAACTTTTTTTTGATAAGTATATATGATTTTATATAATGATTAAATGCAAAGTTGTTAAACTCTCGCTATTGATCTCAAAATATTATGATTTTACAATCTCGTGCATAAAAAACGATTTCGATATTGTATTTGATTTAAAAGCATAAGATTTTAGTATGATCTCGATCTTGATCTTAGGATCTTTGTACGATATGATCCTATTTTTTTTATTTTATTTTTATTTGAGAACAAAAAAACTTTAAATAGATTAACTTGCTAAAAATCTTAACTATATTATAAAACATTTCAATAAACTCTTAAACTCTTAAAATTTAAGTAATTGAAATTAATAATCTACCCATTTTATACCTTTCACAAAATTTATCATTTAAAACAATTTACAATTAGTGACATTTCCTTAATTACAACAATAACTAATAAAGAATAATTACTATCTTTTATCTTTATTAATATATAAAACATTATCACTTTTTATTAAAATTTTAAATTTTTAAGTAAAGTATAATTAGTAATTTATACTATATTATAAAGCATTTCCCCCAAATTCTTAATCCCTTAAAATTTAAGGAATTGAAATTACTTATATACCCTTATAACCATAATTTAAAACACCTTACAATTAATGTTAGTTGATGAAATTCTATTCATAAAAATTGAATGAAATTAAATGAAAGAATAGTTTAAACATTTATAATGATATGTACTTAATTACCACAATCACAATAAATATTAACTATTTTGTCTAATAATAACTATTTTCAAATTTTGTTAAAAATAATATTGATTTGCAAAGTATTATCTATTCATTTTGTTTTGTAAATGGCAATGGAGATTTTCATTTTGTATTATCTATGCATTTTGTTATATATTACTTTTTACATTTTTTTTCCTTCTCAAATGATGTCTGTTTATTGGGTTAAGTGTGTTTCGAATGATATAATATAGATTCCAATCCCAATTAATAATTATATACAATATTAGTTTCGATCTCGGAATTTTACTCGTGTGATTTTGATCTCAATTTTCAAATAATGTTGGTAAAATACGACTTATGGAACCCAATATATAGATAAATATTTGTAATATTTGAAATGTAAAGAGTAGAAAATTAAAGAAAAATGAGAAAATTAAATTTCAAATTAATTTTAAAAACTTTTTCTGGAAATTTTAGATGTTTAATTTTTCTATAAAACTAAAGAACTAATATAATAATGACTGTTACAAAATTAAAAGAATTGATTACCGTTGTCAAGAGACTATTGACTTTGTGAACGTTTAACTCATAGTTTGACATGACACCCAAGACAGAGGACAACGATAATTTATTTATATGTGAACTACAAACTCTCGGTACGTTAAATTTACGAAAAATATAAAATAGTTAAACCATGCAACAAAAATCCTAAAAAAAATTGAGTTGTTATAAAAAACATAGTTTAATTAATTTCAATCTCCCAAACGGACTTAATAAGTCAAATGACCTTAAAAAAAGCTTAATTTTCCGTACGACCCAAACAAGAATTATTTACTATTATGTCTGAAGAATAAAACGTGAAACTATTAGAAATAACAATAGGTAACTATTTTTAGAGTCCGAATAAGTCAAGTAGAAACTAAAAGCTATTACATGTAGGCACTTCACGTTTATTATGACAATTAAGAGGGAAAAGAAATTGAGAAACCATTACCATTTAATTTGTTTTATAAACCGAATGGTCAAACCATAAAAACTTACTACATAATTATTTCTAAGGTCCGAATGACCGAAACAAGAACTATTACATCGAACGAATATATTAACCGATGAATGAGAAATTATCATCAATGTTTTCTAATAAAATTTAATCCAACAATAATTTTTTTATCATCGCTGCATCGCGCGGGTTTTATACTAGTATATATCCTTAATGAATATAACATATAAGCTAATCTTAATTTTCTTTAATTAATTCTATTACTAATTTCATAAAATATATACACCCATATAAAATAAAGATAATTCAAATTAATTGATATAAAATTTGTATTCATGTAAACATTATTTTTTAACTTTAAACGTTATTTGATGGAGTAAATTTTCAAATATTTGATTTATAATCTAAATTTTATAAAGTTAGTTGACAGTGTTGTGGTTCGTGTTGCTCTATAATTCTAGGAAGATGGTTATCATCAGAAGTTTATAAATTCTTGTATTGGTCACCGATAAGTCTTAATATCAATAAGCTGAATAGTATTACATTTGATACTTTTAAGGTTAATAAACCTTGTTACCATATTGATTATCCTTCATTACAACATTCGAAAGTATGTGTTACCTAATGGATTCATGGAAACAGACTGAATTTGAATGTCTTGAATGAAAATATTTTTTCGGCTTGAAAACCAAAACGATAAACGATTAGAAAGCGTAGTGTCTGAATGGATTTTTAATTTGTTGCACTGTTGAAGGAAAATTAGTTTTTGTTTACGGAAAACATGAGTTTATACGGGAATACTATTCAGGAAATATATTTAATTCTCTTTTTGACCGAGCGTGAAATTGTTAGACGTCACTATTAAAAAAATAAAATGACCTAAAAATTAGACCTTTGTTATGTTCTTGAATGATCCGAACGGAAAATATTATGCGATGGTGTTTTTTTCACGAAATCTAGAAAACTATTGAGTGAATTTGAATTGAAATCCTTTTCCATAACATGTTTGTTTGAAGTTTATGACGGAATTTAAATCCGTTGGAATCTAAATTTTTCTTTACTTTCGAATTTGAGATTCCTTAGGGTAATGAAGAAGAATTGAGAAAATCGATCTTATGACATAATAATTATTATCGATTAATTGTCGAACCATAAATTGTTACCACAACATTCTTTTTATATTGTCTGGAGGGCCGAACCTTAAACTATTGCACTCCACATATATGTAACGAAAGAAATGATAAATTATCATAAATCATTACCAATGTAAGTTGTTGAATATGATTTTTTTTTTCATCCGCTACATCGCCTAGTTACCATACTAGTATACTAAAAAACAAATCGTCTAATCGTTTAAAACACATGAAAAGGTAATTTTTATAAAATATTGTAATTTAATTAACGAACACGTGTAGATCAAAATCAAAATCAACTCAATTAGGAAGACCATATTTATATGAATTTTCTTACACCCGTCTCATCAAGTTCAAATATTAAGCAATCAATGATATTGACATATTATATAACAATTATATGAATTATAGATTATATTAATATGATAAAAAACCATTTTAATAGGATCTTACGATATTGATTCGATCTTACGATCTCGGTCTTATAAACAAAAAAACGATCTTTAGATAGAATTCCGATCGTAATAACCTTGATCAAATGAAATGATTACATATTTTAAAAATTATATCTTTAATATATAATAAAAGAGGGGCCTTAAATGCCACATGGCGAAGTAAGGCCCGTTGGATGGGTTAACTTCTTTGATTTCAGCCGTTAGATCAAATTGATGATGTCATCAAATATTATTTTCATTTTACACCCTCTTAAAATACATAAGTATATTATCTCTTTCATTCAATTTCTACTAAAATAAAAAAACATAATTATAATTAATTTATAGAATCGTTCAATTTGGACTATAATTTACCTTATTATTATTCTGGAATCTCCTAATACAAAATATCAAAACATGTGTATAAAGATAAAAATATATATGTTATTATAACTATAAACAATATGTATATAAACGTAAAAGTATATATATGTATAATACGTACAACATAATTTTCTTATAATAAATTAAAATCTACATAAACATAAAATTTATGATTCAATTTTTATTTTTTTTGCGAGCTATCGCGGGACAATAATCTAGTATATTTTAAAGTGAAAATATCTTTTAAAACAAAGTAACAAATAGTCAACACCTAGCATATAAATATGTAAAAATATGTTATTGCATTACATCATTCTTTCCAATAACATTTTAACATAAATTTCTTTATAATATAGTATCATTTTAGTTCTTAAAAGTTACATTTAAAGTTGAGAAAACCTAATAGCATAACTAAATCATTAAATTTCACCACTCATTTTGCCAAATATCCCAATTACAATTTTGGTTATCTTTAACTACTTTTTGTTTGGTCTATGAACTATTTTGTTTTTAAAAAATATGTATTTTCGTATCTTTAAAGATAGGCCGTGAGCCATATTGGGCCAACCTAATACATGTGGTTGACAGCAAGATAAAAAGAGAGAGATCTTTCCTAAAGAATAGAATGTAAATTTGCATTTTTAGGCAAGTCCTTTAAAAAGTTGCAGAAACTTTTTAAACCGTCCGGTTTACTTCATTGTGCGGTTTGGTGTCCGATTTTCATATATGGTTCATCGTCTTATTTTGAGTAGATAAAAGTCATTAACATGAATGATGTTACTGATAATTGAACCTTAAACCACTTACCTTCTTATTAGATGGAAATAGATCATTAAATCATCATATAAATTATAATCACGTCTTCGTTACAAAAAACCGGTCAATTTGGGAATCAAAATATGCATTTTCAAAAGTACATAACCGAAAACATTATCGTTACATATAGTTTTCTTTTTCTTCTTTTTGTTTACGATATCTTCCATTGGGATAGATATAAGATATTGATAAAAATATCTTTGGATGAATCTTGTTGATACTTGATAGTGAGGAAGAACCAAAGGATTTGTAATATGGCTGGTCCGAAGTCTATGTCAATTATGAATGGTCCCCTTTCTCCATATCCATAATAATGTGTGTTTTTATATGTAGTTAAAGTGTGTCAACTTTCGTCATTAGTGGTGTTTGTTAAGTCTTAACATGCTTGGTAATCGAGTTTGACGACTCAAACACATGTTAATTTTGATTACAATTTACTGTTAATATTTGGTTACTCCCTCCTTCAATATCCATGTTCATGTTGTCTAAGCTCATCCGTCAGGTTTACAAATAAATAATACATATATATCATATTCTTCTTCTGCTTATAATAATGGTCGATCACCTGAATTATTATTACCTTTGAATTTGGTTAATAAATTATGATTTTTTTGTTTTTTTTTTCTCGTTAAAGTATAATCAAAGTAAACGTTATTTTGAACAAGTATAGTACGATAAACGGTTTAAGCTAAGGCTTTATCACCTACTAGTCACAAGGTTTTTTTCATTTATTTTTTATTTTGACAAGTATAACGATGAACGTTCCTAATTAGATTGGACTAAAACTATAAAGAGAAGATGAAGATACATGTCAAAACTAATGTGTGAATACATATATAAAGAAAAAGAATGAGTGGAATTTATACTTGATGTTATGGTAAAGAGATTTGATCTGAATAAATGATTTGTAGAGTACTTTCAAGTCATCAAGTGCTGTGATTCACTTTCATACGATAGTGCTATCCATATATCATTTTTCTTCCAATCACCAAAATTGGGTTGGCTCGGGTTTCATCACGCACAATTTCTTTCGTGATTCATAGGTTGCAGTCGGTTATTGAATTATGGGTTTTGCTTCATTTTTCTCCCAAGCAGAAAAATTTGGTTTTACTCTTGTTTCATAGTAGTTTCTTTGAATCTTTGTAGAGCTTTTGAAAAGATAAAATTTCAAAAAATAATCTACTTCGTAATTAAACACATGTATAGAGAAAAAAAAAGAACTTTAAGTTTAAGGTCTAAATATAAGTTCCAGATACCAAATACTAACAACAACCTCCAACTTTCAATAATTTTAACGTACGTACATTTTTATATTATACCAATCAGGTCACAAATTATTATTGAGTGCTTGGATTAATGTATTATGAAAATATATATCAATAACTAAAAATCTCTCAGTTTGAGCATCAATAATTCAAATCTCTTTTATTCTAAAAGTTACAAACAAAACTATTGTTAACGTTTTAACCAAAAACTACTTGAGACAATTTTATCATCAAATTAGTAAAAATGATCACTACAAACTAAATGCCAATTTGTGACTTAAACTATTCCTCACTAAAATGAAATTAGTCAATAAAAGTATTTATCAAACTGTTTAACAAAGTAATTAATAATAAATTGATTGAAAAAAGTAATTGACCGAAAAAAGGGGCAAACCCTCACTCTCGTTGAACTCTTTTGGATATGAAACCCTAACTCTTTCTAAACCCTCTCCGACATCCGCTCCGTCGCCGGCATCATCACCCCGGTACAATCACCACACCTCCGCACCGTCTCCGGCACCATCACTACACCGCCGTGCCTTTGCCGACATCATCACCACACCGCCGCACCTTCGCCGGCATCATCATCACATCGCCGCACCTTCTCTGGCATCATCATCACACCGCTGCACCTTATCCGACATCATCACCACACCGATGCACGCTGCTACCATTTTCATCCGCTACCATCGCCGATTTTGATTTCAATTCTCCCGCTCATCTCTGCTACCAAATCAAGGTATCGTTCGATGAAATTGATTTGTGATATCATTTTAATGATTATTAGGTCAAGTTGTTTGATGTTTAATTTTGATTCAAAGGTATGATTCGATCAGATTGATTTGTGATATGCTATCAATCTCATTCATTTTAATGATTATTAGGTCAGATTGCTATGATAAATAATTTTGATTCGAAGGAAGTTTTGTAAAGTGATATGAAATTACTGAATCTACTAGGCCAAAATCAAATTGAAAATTATGATAATATGGAAAGTATTACAGATGAATCTAGTAGTACGACTGTTGTTTCTATAATTCTAAATTTATTTTAGGTTGTTAATGATTAATGCAGTGCTTATAATCATTGTTCAAATGGAAAACCGATATCTTCATGGAAGTAAAGATCACGTTCTGGTATGTCATGTTTATCGTCTTTTCATAAGTTCTTTAGCTGCTTTGAATCTATGTATGGTATTCAATTAAAAACTGCAGGAACTTTTGGCTTAGAAGGCTCTAGCACCTAAGCATGAGCATGGCACAACATATTTAACACATTTAGAGTACGCTCTGTCTCTCTTTCACTAGTCACTTCAAACTGATCATGAACAAATCTTGATTATTATTAGGTATATAAAATGCATTTGCAATCTCTTTATCCGGTTAATATTGATAATATGCCTGTCCTAATGTTGAAACGAGACGGTGGTAAGTGACATAAGTACACGTGTTGCTTATCTTATGATAGCTTTTTATTTTCATGTTTATTGTTGCAGATGGACTTCTTTTAACACAGCTTGTGGTTGTTGGTTATCATCATATATCGATAGTTTGGCAGGCATATTATTACTGTTTCTCCCTATGATTAATCTTATTTTGTTTTTGGTGATGCAAAAAATGATTAGTTATCTTTTCTTTGGTTTGTTACTTACTGAATTTCGTCTTATTGAGAGGGAAGGTAACGAGCCTTCTCCCCTGCTTTTACGGAAAAGGTGAGGTGTCAAGAGTGCTTCCTGTTTACATCGTGGGATCATATTCACCCTGATTTGCAACCAGTTTAAAAGGTATGTCTTATGTGAGAATTTGTGTTACAAAGTGTACTTGAGATTATAATTAGCATTTAGAGTATGAATTTGTGGTAATAAGAAGGTTGTGGTTATATGTTGATCCAGCCTGGCTAACAAAATACCTTGAACTGTTGACCCGTTATGGAAAAGGTGAGGTGTCAAGAGTGCTTCGTGTTTACATCGTGGGATCATATTCACCCTGATTTGCAACCAGTTTAAAAGGTATGTCTTATGTGAGAATTTGTGTTACAAAGTGTACTTGAGATTATAATTAGCATTTAGAGTATGAATTTGTGGTAATAAGAAGGTTGTGGTTATATGTTGATCCAGCCTGGCTAACAAAATACCTTGAACTGTTGACCCGTTACCCCCCCCCCCCCACCCCCAATCATGCATTTACTCGTTCTAATAGGTTTTTCTAGTTCTTTTTTTTTTGCCCATTTTAATTATTATGATAATTATTGCTCGGTATACTTTAACAGGTCTTGTGCAATTCAAGCAGCTGGTTTTTCTTTTACGGTTATACCCTAAACGATTAAGGTAATAGAAATCGTACCCAGTGACTATTTTTCTTTATGGTTACCCTAAAAGTGTGAATTGTTTAAAAGGTGCAATAGTTAGAGTTTGGATAGTTTGTTCATTTATTCTCTGTTTTATTTATATGACCCATTGAGATAAAACATAATCATTTATTTAATCAATGTTCCCCGTAATAAACTATATTGAATGGGTCAAAAAGATAATACATTAAGGGTACTCGTTTTGAACTATTGCGTGAGTAGCTTATTTTGCTACATTCAGTTTGGGCCAAAACCTACATATATTCAACACACATTCTTACTTTTTATTATCGTTCTACAAATTGTGTTTCCTTGTTTAGTGTTTGTTGTCTATAGGTTGCGTCTAAGGTAGAAAGAAACATGGATGTACGAGCAGGTTACTTGTTGAAACTGCAATGGGAGAGTAGCTACTCAGTACAATTTGCGCCACTGCCGACCAATTTGACCTGTAGTTACAATAAGATTAACTTTTGTATCTTTTTATTTTGTTGGCATGAATTAATTTTGTATCATCGTGACTTTGAAATTTTATATTAATAAAACAACCTATTAATTATTATGTATTCTAAAGTTGTTTTAATGTAATAATGAAAAATGTAGGGAATAAAAAAAAAAAAAAAAAACTACACTTTTACTGACTGAAGATAATCTGTCACTAATGTTGTAAACCTTTTCTGACTGAAATTTGAAGTGATTAATGACTTTTAGTGATGGCTCTATTAGTGACTTATTTTTCTTAAGTGGGAGTAGACCTCAATGACTTTTAGTGACTGAATTTCTATTTTTTCTGACAGTTTTCTTCAGTCATTAAAAGTCACTTATCTTGTAGTGGATGTTAGATGATGTTATGATCTTGAAACTATTATATGTACAAGTAAGGAAAAAGTAGTGAAAATGCAAAAGTAGGGTTGACACGAATGTTTACGAGCACAACCCTTAATCTTTTTAGATTGACAGCCTAATATCTCAGGAATGGATAATAATTTTTTGTCTTTGTTGATTTTATTAGAAAAAATAAATTAATGTAATACAATACAAGATCACAAATGATTGATCTAAAGTAGTTTTCGTGTGAAATCCTAAGTGTTGATGAGCTTTCTATGTGTGTGTAGTCTAGTGTGTGGGTGCTCAATGAAGATTGCGGGATTGTTGTTTCTATTTTTAATGCTTCTAATATATAAAAGAAATGAAAATAACAAACTTTCCAATATTTTTGGGATCCCAACTCCGTAATCTTCGGGGTCTTCCATGAAGACTTCATCTTTAAAACTTGTTTATTGACTTTTGACCCTTTTATACCGAAGGACTCGATCCATGCTCGTTCATGTAAAGTTTAGGGGGTGTTTGTTTCGGCTTATATAGCCGGCTTATGAGCTTATGTAATTTTTCATAAGCTCATAAGCCCATATTTTTGGGCTTATGAGCTTATCAAGTTGAGCTTATGACTTTAAATAAGCCATAAGCTCAACTTCATAAGCTCATAAGCCGGAAAAAATGAGCTTACGAGCTTATGAAAAATTACATAAGCTCATAAGCCCGTTTAATAAGCCGAAACAAACACCCCCTTAGTCAAGATATACAACAAATAAAAACATGTTAGTAAGATATAAGTCTGGGATACTGAATATATTCAGAATCTTGGACGCAGTCAAGATAATTACGTTAATTCAAGATCCGAAGTCCATAGCCCGAAATTCTACCTATTAGAGTTAACTTATCAAAAAGTTAAAACCGTTATCAAAACATATTATCAAAATTACAAATAAAAGTAGTAAAAAATATTCAAAATCTAGCTACCATCAAAACATATTTAAAATCCGTAATTATTTCATTCACCAACTATTAAATAATAAAAAGTTAAAAATAATAAAATATAAATTACTCTAAAATGTCAAATTACTCGGTTAATAGTGATCGGTTTGGTTATTCTTCAAAAACCGAAGCGATATGATAATTTCGGTTTTTAGGGAAAATAAAACTATAACATCGGTTTTTGTTTTTGTTCATCTTTTTGACTCGTTTTTTCGGTTTTTCAGTTTTTATGCTCACCTCACATGTGTTGTATTGTCATGTTCGAACCTTTCTAAAATTAGAACTCAAATACGGTCACCGAAATACTCCGATTCGACAACATACACTTGAGTTAAAGTCCTGCTAATCTTGGAATAGTTTGAAAAACCTTATCCGTTTACCCGTTTATAGTTATTTTAAACCACTCTATATGTATCCTTCAAGGAGGCAGCTCAAAGCAAACCTTTTAAAATACTTTTCTCCGTCCATCATCACCTTCACCTCCACCGTCTGATTCAACCATATTTCTCTCTTAATTTCCGACCCAATGATTCGTAGCGTCTCAAGCTCCAACTCTGCAAGAGGCATCGCAGCCATTGTTGGCGTGGGTCCCAATCTGGGCCGTTCCATTGCTCGAAAATTTGCTCACGAAGGTTACACGGTCGCCATCCTTGCAAGAGATCTAACTAGATTATCCAGATTTGCCGACGAAATAGCGAGAGAAGAGAAAGCTCAAGTGTATGCTATTAGAATTGATTGCTCCGAAACACAAAGTGTAAGAGAAGCATTTGAAGGTGTTCTTTCGTTAGGATTTGTGGAAGTTTTAGTTTACAATGCTTATCAACCTATTCCATGGCAGTATGGCGGTCCGTCCAGTTTCTCCGAAATTCGTCTTGATTCGTTTCAAAAGTCATTAGCTGTTTCATCAGTAGGTGCTTTCCATTGTGCTCAACAGGTACATATTTAGATCTTTTCATGTGTTTTTAAACAAAATGTAAGTGATTAAAATGATAACTATTGGCAACAAAAGTTATATGATTAATACGATAAATAATTGAAAGTTGCCAAAAAAATGTTACGTGGTTAGAACCGATAAATATATGAAAGTTTGAGAACTAAACCATGTGTGTTTTATATAGGTGTTGCCAGGAATGGTGGAAAGAGGAAGAGGAACCATTTTATTCACCGGATGTGCCGCTTCTTTATCAGGCGGTGCCGGATTCTCTGAATTATGTACCCATGTTTCTATCCTTACGTACCTTTATAATTTTCAGATCAATTGATACTTAATTTTGATATTTCGTCAAAGAATTTACTATATCTAATCTCTTCATCAAACAATAAACTCTTGCTCTTGTTTAATAGTTTAAAAACAAATTAAGTAAGAGGATGTGAAACATTTTTTTTATTGAAAACAAGTTAAATTAGCTGCTAAATATACTTGAAAGTGCTTGATTGATGTATAAAAACACAATAATAACAAGTACCCCTAGCGAAGCGTTGATTATATTCAATGTTTAGGTTGTGGCAAGTTTGCGTTAAGAGGATTATCGCAATGTCTAGCTAAAGAATTTCATCCACTTGGAGTACACATAGCGCATGTCATAATCGACGGTGTAATTGGCGCATCTAGGTGCGTCTATTTCTTTTATATATTCTAAACATATTCTGTCTTAGACAGATCATGAAACGGAAAACAAAATGTCGAATCAGAGTATGTTTCTTAATCTCTTCGGATATAATGGTACATTTTTTCCTTTTGATTGTAGATTCTTCGCCACCGTGATTCTTTTTTGTGGTAGTCAACTAGATTGTTCATTTATACGTTTTTCTTTTTCTTTTTTTATTTAGGTTCTGTTTGGTCTGAAATGTTTTCTTTTCTTCAAGATTCTTTTAGCATAACGATGGCTATATAAAACTAGCTAGGGTACCACATTTAGAAAACTCTCTACCGGTACCAAAATTTATTATTGCCCGGTTATTGATTTTCTTTAAGAATCTACTATGTGATAGTTAGGTTTTAGATTCAAATTCTTATTTATTATACCTTCTCAGAAAATTAATCTCGGAACCTTAAATTCCTATTAAGCGCATCTTCGTGTCACGTTGGTAATCACAACCGACAAATATCAGGTTGTATCTTAATGAAACAAACAAAACATGTTAGCACATTCATTCATTTTACAAACATTGCTTTCATACATCGAAATCTAATCACTGAAATTTACGATAAGGTTGGTTTCTAACCATTGAAAACCTTACAGTAGTTATGGTCTTACATGCCCGCTCATTTTTAAAGAAATATTGAGTTATATGTTAAGTTTTGTATTTATTTTTGATCTGTTATCTAATTCAATTATATTCGTTTATCTGCCAACTTAAATGACCCCGAAACATGCAGGCCAAACTAGGGAACGTTAGCGTTTTGTCATAAATTGCCGGACCCCCAAAAATTATTGATTGAATTTGCAACATCATATCATACTAAATTCATTTTGATCAACTTTGCCTAAGTTGACCTACATGCTTCTTATGTGTTAAGTTGGTTACGTGTTACCAGGGCCGTCTCATTGATATAAGAGGCCCGGTGCAAAACTAAAAATGAGGCCCCATGAATCACAAAAAGCTTAGCTATTATCCGAAATATAAGGTTCATTCATAATTCGCAACTTGTTTCAAGTATCTTACATCATATTTAGAGTGTTCGCTAAAGCAAAAGATCTTTTTATACAACATATATACTAACGGATATATATAATTCGGAGGCCCCCTCGAATTGGAGGCCCTGTGCGGTTGCACCTCTTGCACAGGGTGATCTCCGCCACTGCGTGTTACTTTGTTTATCTTTCGTTCATCTTTGCATGTAATGTAGACGTACGTTTTTCAATCACAAGATCAGATTGTAAGTATATGTTCTTCAATCAACTCAGATTGTTTATCATGTAGCGCCGCAACTTGTTGCCCGTTTGCCCTTCTACCACTTTGTAAATTCTTATGATCCAATATTATTGATCCTGACCGCGTGTGATTGATTAAAAAGTAACATGCATCTATGGATCCTTGCTTTGCAGGACATTAACATCAACAATGAAACAAAGATCGTTGGTTGGGGAGCAACAAGGTGTAGGAGGGGATGAATCTATGGACCCTGACTCAGTGGCTCAAACCTACTGGTTTATGCACATTCAACCACGGGCCGCTTGGACCCAAGAAATCGATGTACGCCCACCCAACCCCAGATTCTTCTAAAAAGTTGCAAAATACGTATCATCTGTATATCGCATATCTTTTCTTAAAAAGTTTGTTCTTTTATGTTTATTTATATGTGTGAATAATGTATATGGTCAAATTTGTATCCTTCCGATACATAGGAAGAATTAAGTCGGTTCTAGATTCAATCATTTTACCTCGAAAACTTTGAAATAACGTTTGAAATTATTGTACACTTTTTCGATATATAATATGTTCATTGTTATGGATGTGACTAAAGTTTATAAAACTGTTGGTAACATGTTCAATATATATATATATATATATATATATATATATATATATATATATATATAAGAAAGTTAAAATGGATAAATATATACATGGTTACATAATAAGAATCGTGTCCACATAGAGCACGCACAAGGTGAGTGTACCACTTGCACAACACAAGACATGTCAGCCAGCCGTCATGTGCTCTGTTTTTGTCTTGTTTTCAATCACTTGCATACATTCTTGTAAAAAAAAAAAAAAAAAAAAAAAAAAAAAAAAAAAAAAAAAAAAAAATTCTTTTCTCGGATAAATGATTCATTTTGATTTGGTAAATTTCATCAACGAAACACATAATGAGAATCAAACTTTTGACCTCTTACGTCTTTTATGAAAGAGTATCCAATTTCAAATTCGCTATCACACCAACTCTTGAGTACCTTATTGGTATCTTTCATGATCATGGATTTCAACATTTTATTTGAAGAGATTTATTTTTCATTCTATGGTTTTATAGACCGAATTTCAAAGTTCATACGATTAGCCAGCCAATTGTTGGGGTTGTATGGATCTTAATACGTCAACGTTATATCAATAGACTAGCGGAAATAACCTATCGATTATCTAGCGAATATGTAACCGTCGGAAACGAGATCAAACCAATGATTATTGATAAGATCGGACCTAAGGAAGACTATTCGGATGATTGTTTAGACTTTACTAACACTTTGGAACACCAAGAAACGGAGCAGCAGCAATTCGGCACACACACAAAAACCTAAAAAAAACTCCACGCATGCTGAACCCTAAGCTGGTATATATAGGCCCAGCTTTTCATTCGTACGGATGTGATCTCATCCGTACGAATGACATCCTATTCGTGCGAACCATAACCTGTTCGTACGAATGTAACACTTTCATAAACAAACTGTTTATCTTTCTCGTTCGTGCGAATGAAGCCTTCATCCGCACGGATATCATCCTTATCCGTGCGAATGAGTGTGAATATTAATTAAACATTACAAAACGCATATTTGATTAATTCATAATTACATAAACATTCAAGCTTATAACTAATCAAACATTCAATATTAATATTCAACCAAACAATATAAAGACTGATACAAACGTTAATTGCATACGAATCTAGTAACTACATAAATGCACCTACAAACTCCCCCTAGGAACTAGATTCTATGTCTTTAAAAACAAACACCAAGTAAACGTTAAACACACAAAATTATCAATTTCAGAAAAGATAAACGTTTTGCTCAATGAAACATAATTTCAAAAGATTCTAACTAAAACTTCATCAACAATCATGACTTTACGAATTTGACATTTATCTCGGTTTCACATTTAAATCTCAAGTCACGACAAGTAACCGTTAAACTAACAAAATAAAAAATGAAGAAAAACTAAAAACTAAAAATTAAAAATCTTTTTGTATTTTTCTGTTTTGGTGAATCAAAGGAAATTTTAACTACGACACACTACTGAAATAACAACTAAATAAAATTGAAACTTTCACATTCTTTTTGCGTTTTTCGAATGGGGGATCAGACTGATACTGAAACATAGCATTGTCATTCAATTTTCGTAGTAACCATTAACATATCAGTTGACGATTATTGGTATATTTGTCCTCTTAAACTTAAACAAACATTCACTTGACAGTTTTTCTTTCAAAATGGTTATCTCGCTAAGATCTCCCAATATTTTGAACATAGAAAACAACACACAATTTGAATTTTAACAGTCATAAAATTTATATCATAATTAGAATTGCAAGTATGTTTGTGTATTTGTCCTCTTAACTTTTCAGCCTTTTCAATTCTATTTTCATAAACATCAGATGTAATATCATAATATTTATTTCGTATGTCAGTATTACATCAACTACACATGCAATAAGGGCCAGTGATTCTTGATCGTTGAAACAAAACATCACTCAGAGAATAAGCGCTTCCTCACCCTTTATTTGGAATAGCCGAGTTATGATCATTCTTTCGACCTTATAACTCTGTTCATCCATCAAGGTATTTGTGAAGTCTTTAAGTACTTCCTCACCCTTTATTTGGAATAGCCGAAGTATGATCATTCTTTCGACCTTATACTTCTGTTCATCCATCAAGGTATTTTTGAAGTTGTTACTTATCTCTTATTGCAATTTTTTTTTTTTTTTTTTTTTTTTTTTTTTTTTTTTTTTTTTTTTTCATTTGATCTTGATCAAATCATTCAAGAATGTTATCCCAAAATCACTGGAATGGCCCTTAATTGCTTCAAAATATACTGACATACTGTATTTATTTTCTGATATTACACCTAATATTTACTATTTTCGAATTAATCCAGCGAAGAGCCACAAACACTACAAGACAAAAACTAATCATAATATATTAGACATTTAATTTTGACTGTTTTGTGTTGTTTACAGTGTTCTTAACTGTTATTGATCTCCAGATATCGTTTAGACAGTCTTTGAGACATATCTATAAAGATTTAAAATAAATTTGATATCTGCGACAACCAATTTAAAAATGATTAATATTCGTCAAGTTTCAGTGAGATAAGCCTACCAATATATCCTACAACCGACATGTATAAACGTTACGTTCAGCATACTTTTGACAATTTACATGTTCAGTTTTAGCTCAGTATTTCCTCACTTCCCTTTTTTTTTTTTTTTTTTTTTTTTTTTTTTTCTATTTCTCCCCCTAAAATTCTAAAAATGAAAATCTTTTTGTATTTTTGAAATTTTATAAAAGTAAAAGAAGAAACTAAACTAAAAAATAAAAAGAAACTAAGAAAAATTTAACGTAGTATACAAAACGGGGACGGTTACTTGTCCGACTTTTCTTCCTCTTTAATCACGTCACTTTTCTTAACGACACCATTTTCATGTAGTAAAAATCCAAACCTAGACTTGTCAAAGGCCTTTGTAAAAATATATGCTTTTTGAAACATCGTTTCGATATAGATTACGTCAATTAGATGTTTTTCAAAGCAATCACGTATAAAATGATATTTTACGCCTATGTGTTTGGTTTTAGGATGGTGTACTGGGTTCTTAGTGACAGCTATGGCAGCAGAATTATCAACATAGATAGGAGTAGTAGAGATAGACAAACCGTAGTCACGCAGTTGTTGCTGAATCCAGATAACCTGAGAACAGCAGCTAGCAGCAGCTACGTATTCAGCTTCACATGTGGACAATGCAACAACGGTCTGTTTCTTGCACTGCCATGTGATGAGACGCGTTTCGAGAAACTGACATCCTCCTGAAGTTGATTTAGCATCCTTCTTGCAACCTCCATAGTCCGAATCACTGAACAAACTTCACTTTATCGAAGCTGATCTTTGTTA
Organism: Senecio squalidus; assembly: GCA_910822075.1. NCBI lineage: Eukaryota > Viridiplantae > Streptophyta > Magnoliopsida > Asterales > Asteraceae > Senecio > Senecio squalidus. Next base: position 42,998,840 of record CAJVGC010000589.1, on the reverse strand, counting down.
TTTGCAACCAATCCCTGGGCTGAGATAAAACCTCCCCTATCTCCAGCAAAAGAAACATAACCTCCTTTAATTGATCTGACATTTGAGAGTAGTGACATATTCCCTGTCATGTGCCTAGGCGCCCCACTATCAACAATCCAGGTATTCTTGATAGGATCATAGACGACCTGCACATCAAATTGAAAAGATTAGTTCGCGATGCAAACCCAAGCCTTAATGGCTGTGGGTTTACCATCACCACCTAAAACCTGTAAGTCTACCCATTTTCCCGTTGAACCATCAGGTACATCTGACGGTCCAGCACCCTTAGGTTTCCATGACTGTGATTCATGAGTAGAACGTTTAACATAACCAGTTGATTTAAGAGTTGGTGATGGTGATCTTTGTTCAATTTGTTTAACAGGAGATTGCTGTTTGGATTTACCAGCAGGAAGCAACTCACTGTTTTGTTTTGGAAGTGATGACCTATTGTTTGAAAATCGATTTCGATTTGGACTAGAAAAACGATTTCCAGTAGACATTTTATGTTGGTCAAAACTGTTCCTAGGCCTTTGTTTCAAATTAGGACAATTATAGTTAACATGGCCTTTCTCCCCACAATCAAAACAAGTTCTCCATTCGTTAAGGTGTTGAGAACTTCGCGTCATTCTCCGGTGATGTGTAAGAGGTTTGGAGAACATAGCATTAGGACGCATGAAGCCATTATGTTGTTGAACATTTTGTGACTTCTGGGGGTTAGTGTTAGGGTTTCTCAAATGAGGTGGAATGAATTTGCCTTGGTTAGTTTCCTTTGTCTTAACCTCTACTGGTGATTCCCCGGATTTTACAAATTTTGGTCCAGTAAGTTCAGGTCTTTTCAAAATTCTAACTTGTTTAGGTTGACTTGAAGTTTTATTTGGTAACTGATAACCTAAACCCGTTTTATTTTGGAACTTGCGACCCAAATCCGTTTTATTAGGTAACTGACGACCCAAACCTGAACCCTTTTCTTCCTCATCTGAGTCAGAAACCCAATCTTCAACCAATACAGTTTCTTTCAACTTTTCGTTTTCAGCACCTTTAGCATTTGAAGTATTTTTGGGACTGACAGTAGGTGTTTGGACAATTGGTGTTTGGACACTAGGGGTTTGGACAGCTGGGTCTGGTTGTTGAAGAATGAATTCAACGTCCCCTTCCTCCTTTGGAGCCTTAATCAGTTTGTTAAAGATGGGAGGTGGACAAGCTTTATAGTCAACCCCTGGGTTTCCCTTCCCCATTCTCAGGACGTTTTTCTTTCAAAATGTGATCCAAAAGATATGATGCAGTGGAATAACTTCTAACTTGTTGATTTAAAGTTTCAAAACTGATTTTAACAGAAGCATTTTCACGTTTAAGGGCATCAATATCTTTTAAATATTTGTTAATTGAGTCCTGTTTGTTTAACAATGCTATTTCCAAATCACTAACTTGTTTCGCCAAAAGTTTGTTCTTTTCTGAAAACAATTTTTTCATTTCCTTAACATTTTTCATTTTCTTAA